>CM044396.1:50662500-51057500 GCA_024322285.1 Musa beccarii
TTATGATGAATGAAAGATTCGTCAAATATTATGTATTTCAAACTATTTAGTTTTGTCTCTTAATTGCCGGTGATACTAGTGAAACATCGAGACGTTGTGCGGTATTACAATCGAACTCGCTCGCATTTATCAGCCAGATCTGCTTTGGCGGCGATGAGATCGGCCGTCTGGCAGCGGCGGCAACCGCAGATGATAGCCATTAACGCGGCACAAGCTGCAGCGAGCGGCGCATCGATCGATGGGCACAACCGCACGCCGGCCGATGCACGCCATAAGCGATAGCTGGCGGCGGCGGCATAAAATTTACTGGCGGAATTGGGAAGAGATAACGCCAGCACTGCGCCATAGCAAGAGCGGCGCCACCTGCAAGCGGCACGCCCATGCGCAGGAGGAGGCGGCGCCAAGCATGACAACCTGGCCGTCGCACTAACGGCAATAATGGCGTGCGTCTTGTGACGAGTTGCTCTTTTGATAAAATTACAGTTTTACCCTTCGGTTAGGGGTTTTTCAAATTATAGTTTTACCCTTCTGTATCATATTAATATTTTTTTAATATTTTGATAGTTCTATTTTATAATTTTGGAAATTCAAGTTTATGTCCTACCAACATATTTACAGTTTCACTGAATTCAGAATTTCTTATTTATATCTTAAATTATAAAATTGATCAATAAAATTTAGTTGAATTTAATCATAATTATATTTTGATTAATTATTGATTAAATTCGATTTTGATCAAATTTAGAAAGAATTAAATTTTGATCAATTTTTAGTTTTTGATTGACTTGTTTAATTTGGCTAATATTTAGCTTAAATTTGAGTTTGCCCAAGTTAAATAAAATCAACTAGTTTAATTTAATATTTTATTTAAAAACTATAAATTATTATTTCTTTTATAGTTTTTCTTATATGATTTATTAATTATATGTGGTAAATAAAAATCTAATTATTATTCTTAGATATTTGTTTAGTTACTCACATGTATATATTTGAAATTGTGAAATCACAGTTATTTTTTACATAAAGATTTTTCATGATTTATGTATTATCATGATTATAGTTATCATATGAGTTTTTTTTATGTTGATCAATATATATGAATTATTGATTGTAAGTTGTAAATAAAATCCAATTATTATTCTTGGATGTTTGTTTGGTTATGTATATGTATATATTTTAAATTATGAAATCATAATTATCTTTCATATAAAGGTTTTTCATGATTTATGTGTTATCATGATTATAGTTATCATATAAGTTTTCTTTATGATGATCAATATTCAATAATGGTTATTATTCTATTATTGAATTGTTTTAGCATGAATTAAGCTAAAGAAATTTGGTGAACATTATTTGTAATTTATTTTTCTAAATTTTATTTGACCAGTAGCTACCAAAGTAGCTTGAGATGATAAGTTTATGAGATATGAATTACAATAAAGGTTTTGTCATTTATAGGATATTTTAGATTGTATTTTATATTTTTGTATTAGTTCTGCAGCCACCAAAGTGACCTAGACCAATAATTTGTAAAATACATTATGGAGTTGATCCTAAATGATATTAAAGAAATTTGGTGAATATTATTTGTAATTTATCTTCCTAAGTTTTATCTGACCAGTAGCTACCAAAGTAGCCTGAGATGATAGATTTATAAGATATAAATTACAATAAGGTCTTGTCATTTATAAGACATTTGAGATTATATGATATATTTTTGTATTGGTTCTGCAGTTACCAAAATGATCTAGACCGATAATTTATAAAATATATTATGGAATTGGTCCTAAATGATATTAAAGAAAAATAATATTCACAATGACACGCATAATTAGAAGATTTAGATAATCCCAAAGAAGAATCTATTTTAAATAATTATGTGATGGGGTAAGATGACACTATTTTGGATATCCTTGCAGTTTAGCGTTATATACCCAAAGGTAATAATTGAAAGGATCAAAAGGCACTAAGAGGGGGGGGTGAATTAGTGCAGCGGATTAAACTCGTATTCTTGAAACCGATTTTGCAAAGAAACACAAGTTCGTGGAAGAATTCGATTCGACTAAAAGAGAACTTGAAAGTAATTGCTTGTGAAAAGGAACTAACTAAGAACTTGCAGCCAAGAAATGAAGTGATTTCGAAATGTAAACACTCACACATTTGAGGAGACAATGATGTATAGTGGTTCGGTCAAATGACCTACATCCACTCTTGAAGCCTTTGCAATGAGGCTCCGCTCTTCCACTAGCAAGTCCTTTGAAGGAAGGATCAAACACCCCTTTTACAACCCTTTACAAGATGTTCACACTTGTACAAGATCTCTCAAGAAGAAGAAAGGTGAACACTTAGCAAAGAATACATCACTTTTCAAAAACTCTTCAAAAGCTCAAGACTCAAACTTTTTGCTCAAAGGGTAACCCTTTCCGGTGAGAAAGGGGGTATTTATAGATCCAAAAGTGGATTTAAAATTGGGCTCCAAATTCCAAGTGAATTTGGAGTCCCTAGATTCGGTGGTCAAAGCGGTGCCACGCTGTCGGCGGTGCCACACTGTGTCGATCTTTGATCGCGTCTGGCGTACCGCCAGCGGCGGTGCTCGCTCGATCCGATGGATCGAAGCGGTGCCACCGCTACCAGCGGTTCCACCGCCGTGAATGGCGGCGGTGCTCGCCCAGATTGCAGCGTTCCACCGCTTTGTGTGTGTGTCTTGGCGGTGCTACCGCTCCGGTGGGCGGTTCCACCGCCCAGCGGCGGTTCCACCGCCCCAGGCTTAAGCGGTTCCACCTCTTGCCCCATTTGGACGAGAGTGAATGGGGCCTGTTTGTCCTCAACTTGACACAGAGTGGCCTGGTTGGCTCCTCTGACGAATTTTGGGCAGGATTTATTTCTTAAATCCTTGCTCTACTCATGTGCAAATTTACGAACATAACTTAACGTGATTTGATCGGACACCCTTCAAATCGACTTCCGGCGAGTACTACGGCGAGATTCAGCAGCCTCGATGCTTCCCTCTGATTGCTGCGATGGTCTCCAACATACTCCGGCAAGCCCAACTAGTCTTGGCTGGTTTTGAATTTTCGGAAGTTCGCGAACCTTCGACGAACTTTGAAATGGACTTTCAAAAACCCGACAAGTCCCTGAGTTGATCTTGGATGGTTTAAGCAACTCTTCCGAAAATCTCTCGGACTTAGATGAACCACCGACGGACTTGGCCTTGATAAATCACGTTATGTTTTCCATCGTAGTAATTCCTGCACACTCATCTCAACAAAGAGATTAATACAAATATTTCACCACTTGATTTCATCATCAAAATCCGAGATTTAACAATCTCCCCCTTTTTGATGATGACAATCAATTGGTGATGGAGTTATTCTTAACTCCCCTATGTATATGCCATAAAGAAAAATCGCTTGAATTCAATTTTGAATTCAACATAATTAATTTTAATTTCAAGATTTCAAACTAGACATCAAGGATATCAATGAAGTATACATATAAAAAGAAAGCATGATATCAAGAACCCAACTAAGTTTAATTTGGACAGCGCATATCATATAGCAATACACATGATATCAAGAACCCAACTAAGTTTAATTTGGACAGCGCATATCATATAGCAATACACATTTCATTTCTCCCCCTTTGTCATCAACAAAAAGGAGACGAGGGAATTATAACAACAAGGAGGGTCGGAAAACATCACGAGATATGGAAAAGGAAATCGAAAACCGAAAACCATTCCACAGTGGCCGAAAAGATATATCATGAAGTTAAGACAATATAGATGTCACGATGTAAGGAATACAACATACATGTCAACATACAACATAAGTTTACATCGTTCAAAAAGAAAACACAGCAAGCTACTCCTCAGGAGGAATGCCAAGATGCCTATACATGTGATCGATCTTTAAGTTCATCTTCCGCATCTCCTTCAAAATTTCAATTTGCTGTAGTTTTACTTCATTTAACTCTCTCATGATCGGGTCATTAGTAGATGGAGCAGAAAATGTCAACGATGTATTTGCAACAAAAGGATCGGGAGGAGGAGATTCATTTCCCCTAAGGACTGGTGTTTCAGGATGGTCTACTACGGGGAGGTATATCACATCTCCTAGGTTGCCTAACTCCTATTCCATGCTCGACAAAGTACATCTAAGTCGTCTATTAGTTTAACATTAATAACATTAAATTTTTCGATTTGTATTGCTTCTTCATCTGGTGGAATGCAGATGTTATGGGCATGCAATAGTCTAGTTATTAAACCTCCATATGGTAACATTGATCCTTTAGAAAGGACCTCTATCATGTCTTTGCTGATTAGGTAACCAAAAGCAGAAATGTTGTCTAGTCATAATCCAATATAAGGTACCTAATTCGATTGATCTCATCATGATGAAAGCGCTTAGGAATAATAATGTTTATCAGAATGTGATGCAAAATTTTAGAGTTAAAAGGTAATAGATGTTCACAACTCTTGGGAATTATTCCTAAATTTGGGTTTGCAAACACAGTTTCTAAAGCTTCTGAGTGAGTGGCACCAACTGTGTCCATATCCCATTTTCCCGAAAATAACATCCTAGCTCTTTTTCAACAATTCCAATTAATGAGCATATAGTATTATCACATATTTGAATCTCATTACCTAGAAGATAAGTTGACAAGCCATCATCAGTCATAGTTAAATTAGCATAGAACAACTTAACTAAACGTGGATAAATAGGTTCAATAATTTGCAGAATAGGTAAAGCCTCTAAGTCTGCAAACCACATGAAAGGTTCTAAGTTTCCTAATTGATTCAAATCAACATACTTTCCTTTGTGAATGGGTCTTGAACCAAATTCAGAAAATCTAAGGGAGGCTTCTTGTGATTTAAACAAGGATTGGTCAAATGAATCTACCTCCATCCTTTTCCTTTGTCTCTTGATGTTCTTCTAGGAGCCATTTCTATGAATAATCGAAAATTAATTGAAGAAAGGAATGAAACTTCACAAGAAAATGAAAGAGAAAGAATTTTGTTTTTACCTTAGATTGGTTCTTTGAGATGTAGGAAGAATGAATCACGATAGAATCTCCTCCTTAGGCTTCTAGATAGGAAGAAATCACACCAATTTGAAGTTTAGAGGAGTTTAGAAGAGTGAGGAGGCGGATGCAGATTAGGGAGGCGGTTCTACCGCGGCCCTAATACATTTTATAGGAGGGTGTTCGGGCGGTTTTGAGCGGTTCCACCGCTGTGGTATTATAAGCGGTTCCACCGCCAGATCATGCAGCAATGCTACCGCCAGAGCACAAAACCACTTGATTTAATGTTTTTCCACCTCTCCCCTTTTTTTTTTTTTTTAAAAAAATCTCAGAGATGGGATGAAGTCAAAAGAAATAAATCCATGGACAATCCGAATCAAATTGATGGAAATCATAGTTTAAACATAATTTCAAGAAAAGACATAAAAAAGGTTACTTACTTGGACAGTTTAGCATGCCTAATTCCTTCTAATAAAATCAAATTGTTCCTCATTTAAAGGTTTCGTAAAAATGTCCGCTAATTGATGATTTGTATCAACAAAATCAAGAGTGACATTTCTACTACTTACATGATCACGTATAAAGTGATGCCGATGTCAATGTGCTTAGTGCGAGAGTGTTGGATTGGATTTTTAGTTAGACAAATTGCACTCGTGTTATCACATTTTATAGGAATATTTTTAAGTAGATTCCATAGTCCTCTAGTGTATTTTTCATCCAGATAACTTGTGCACAACATACACTAGCAGCTATATATTAAATTATTGTAGATAGTGCAATCCGAATTTTGTTTCTTGGAAGTCCAAGAAACAAGTGCATGTCCTAGAAATTGGCATGTTCGGATGTGCTTTTTCTATCTAGTTTACATCCACCAAAATCCGCATCTGCATAAGCTTTCAAACTAAAGTTTTCAGATTTTGGATACCATAATCCAAGATTAGGGGTCCCTTTAAGATATCTAAGAATCCTCTTGACCGCTTTCAAGTGAGATAGCTTAGGATTAGCTTGGAATCTTGCACATAGCCCTTACCGAACATGATATCAGTTCCGGTTGCGGTGAGATAAAGCAGCTACCTATCACGCCCCTATAAGTTTTTTGATCAAAGCTTTCTCCATTTTCATCCATATCTAATTTAGTGGAGGTGCTCATAGGAGTCCTAATTTCTTTTGATCCATCCATATTGAATCGTTTTAACAATTCCAATGTGTATTTTGATTGATTTAGAAATATACCATTACTTAGTTGCTTGATTTGAAGTCCTAAAAGAAATTTAGTTCTCCCATTAGGCTCATCTCAAATTCATCACTATATCCTTAGCAAATAAATCACATAGTGATTTATCACAAGATCCGAAAATGATATCATCAACATAAATTTGAACAATAAGAAAATTGTTTTCAAAATGTTTAATAAACAATGTAGTATCAACCTTGCCTTTAGTGAAATTATTTGAAATCAAGAAAGAACTAAGCCTCTCATACCAAGCCCTAGGGGCTTGTTTAAGACCATATAAGGCCTTAGTTAGCTTAAATACATGGTTAGGAAATAGAGAGTTTTCGAATCCAGGGTGGTTGTTCAACATAAACTTCTTCGAAATGAAACCATTTAAAACGCACTTTTAACATCCATTTGAAATAATTTAAAATCTTTACTACTAGCATAGGCAAGGAGCATCCTAATGGCTTCCAATCTTGCCACCGAGCGAAGGTTTCTTCATAATCGATACCTTCTTCTTGGTTGAAACCTTTGGCCACTAGTCTAGCCTTGTTTCTAACCACGATACCAAGATTCATCTTGCTTGTTTCTAAAGACCCACTTAGTACCAATAACTAAGTGGTCATTAGGTCTAGGAACAAGCTTCCATACCTCATTCCTCTCAAATTGATTCAATTCTTCTTGCATTGCGATAACCCAAGAATCATCTTTTAGGGCATCAACAATGCATTTTGGTTCAACTTGAGAAAGAAAGGCAGCATGGGCACAAAAATTTTTGAAAGAAGAGCGAGTTTGAATCCCTTTCGATGCATCTCCTATAATTAACTCCTTGGGATGAGCATCTACATACTTCCATTCCTTTGAGTAGTAAGGAAGCTTGGGAAGAAGATGCATCCAAGATGTTATTTTGAGGAGAGGGTTCATTCAAATTCAAATCATCAAGACCAAAATCATCATCAAAATCTTTTTTCTTAAATTCGAAACTTCATTAAAAACCACATGAATAGATTCTTCTATAAGTAAGGTTCTCTTGTTGAAAACACGAAAAGCCTTAGAAACGGAAGAATAACCAAGAAATATGCCTTCATTGGATTTTGCATCGAATTTTCCTAAGGCATCCTTTTCATTCAAAATAAAGCATTTGCAACCAAAAACTTTAAAGTAAGAAACATTGGGTTTTTTATCATTCCATAATTCATATGGAGTTTTGGATAGGGATGGTCTCACTAGAACTCTATTCATCACATAGCAAGCCGTATTCACGGCTTCGGCCCAAAAATATTTTGGTAAATTATATTCATTTAACATGATTCTAGCCATTTCTTGCAAACTTCTATTTTTCCTTTCTACTACTCCATTTTGTTGTGGATTTCTTGGAGTAGAGAAGTTGTGATTGTATCCGTTTGTTTCACATAAATTTTGAAGTCATGATTTTGAAATTCACCTCCATGATCACTTTGTATTGATGAGATCATAAAGCCTTTTCATTTTGAGTGAGTTTACAAAATTTAGAGAAACATTTGAAGCAATCACTTTTATGAGCCAAAAAATAGGTCCAAGTGTATCTACTATAGTCATCCACAATTACAAAAGCATATTTGCTACCACCTAGGCTTGTTATGTCAATTGGTCCAAATAAGTCCAAGTGGATCAATTGCAATGGTCTAGTGGTGCTAATGTGATTTTTTGATTTGAAACTAGTCTTTATTTGTTTTCCTAGTTGACATGCATCACATACCTTATCCTTAACAAATTTTGGTGTTTGGGATACCTCTTACTAAATCTCTAGATGAAATCTTAGAGATTAGTTTCATGCTTGCATGGCCTAGCCTCCTATGCCAAAGCCAAGCGTCATCATTCAAAACCGAAAAACACATTTCATTACTTAATTTATCAATATTTATTGTGTAGACATTGTTTTGTTTTAAAGCAATCATGGATATGTTGTTGTTGGGTTTTTCAATAATGCAAACATTGATTCAAATTTAACAACATAACCTTTATCACATAGTTGACTAATACTTAAAAGATTATGTTTTAAACCATCAACTAGTAACACATCATCAATTGAAAAACTTGATTTGTTACCTATGGTTCCCTTGCCAATGATTTTACCCTTGTTGTTGTCTCCGAAAGTGACATATCCTTCTTCTTTGCTAGAGAGCATAGAGAAATGAGATGGATCTCCGGTCATGTGCCTTGAGCATCCACTATCAAGATACCATTTCTTGCTCCTAGCTTGTGAGTTTGTCTACAAAAGAGGATTGTTTTAGGTACCCATTTGATTTTGGGTTCCTTACAAATTAATCTACTTATTTTGTAATTTATCATTGAATTGTTTATGGTTCCTTTAGGAACCCATATCAACTTTTGTGGACTAATTTTCTTGAATGGACATTTGTAGGTAACATGTCCCGTTTTGCAACAAAAATTACATTTCAAATGGGGTGATACATGCAATGTAGACCCTTTAACAAAGGTGGTGGGATTTTGGTGAGAACCTCTCACAAATCCGATACCACTTCTATTTCCGACATGACCTTTGTTAGCAAGAATCATGTCTAAGCCCTTGCTATACCGACCTTAAACTTGTTTAGGGTCTCTTTGAAAGTAACAAGTTCTCCTTTTGTTGCATTTAAGTCTTCACACTTAGAGCATGGGGGTAGAGAAGGGTTTTGAAGACTATTGAATTTACTTTGTAATAAAGCATGCTCTTTCTTAAGTAAATTGAACTTCTTACTAATAGTTCTACATTCATCAAACAACTCATGAAAAGCCATAGAAAGTTCATGAAAGATAACTCTTCATTAAGTAACTCACTAACCTCTTCTCCAAATGCCATTAGAGCGAAATTTGCCTCCTCTTTGTTGCTAGCCTCTTCAATCTCGGAGTCACTTGAATCATCCCATGTGGCCTTCAAGGCTTTTTTCTTCTTGAATTGCTTCTTCTTGGCTTGAGGGCATTCATTCTTGAAGTGTCCCGGCTTCTTGCATTCGTAGCAAATGACTTGGTCCTTTTTGTGTTCAAATTTGCTTTTTGTGTCATTTTTGAACTTGTTCTTTCTTATGAATTTCTTAAACTTTCGAGTTAGAAGTGCAATGTCATTGTCACTATCCTCAACTTGATGTTCCTTTCAAGTGGTCTTCTTGTGTTCTAAGTGCCATATCCTTCCTGTTCTTTGGAAGGGGTTCTCAAGCTCTTCATGAGCATGGCACGTCATCTCGTAAGTCATTAGAGATCCAATAAGTTCTTCAATGGGAAATACTTTAAGATCCTTGGCCTCTTGAATGGCCGTGACCTTTGGATCCCAACACTTTGGAAGGGATCTTAAAATCTTAGTTACCAATTCAAAATTCGAAAAACCTTTACCAAGAGCTTTAAGTCCATTGATGACATCCGTAAAGCGGGTGTACATGTCTCCAATGGACTCATTTGGTTTCATCAGAAAAAGTTCAGTAGGAATGCACAAGAATATTGATTTTGGACTCCTTCACTCGGCTAGTGCCTTCATGAGTGATTTCAAGAGTGCGCCAAATATCAAAAGTCGATTCACAAATGGAAACCCGATTAAACTCATTCTTATCAAGTGCACAAAATAAGGCATTCATAGCCTTTGCATTGAGAGCGAAAATCTTCTTCTCCGACTCATTCCATTCACTCATCGGAAGAGAAGATTTTATAAACCATTTTCGACAATGTTCCAAAGTTCAAGTCCATGGAGATAAGAAAAATTCTCATATTTGAGTCTTCCAATACGCATAATCCGACCCATTGAACATAGGTGGACGAGTAATGGAGAGACCCTCTTGCATACCGGAGTAGGCCATCTCTCTTGGGTTTTAAACCAATATGAGAGCAAACCTTGCTCGATATACCAATTGAAAGGATCAAAAGGCACTAAGAGGGGGTGAATTAGTGCAGCGGATTAAACTCGTATTCTTGAAACCGATTTAGCAAAGAAACACAAGTTCGTGGAAGAATTCGATTCGACGAAAGAGAACTTGAAAGTAATTGCTTGTGAAAAGGAACTAACTAAGAACTTGCAGCCAAGAAATGAAGTGATTTCGGAAATGTAAACACTCACACATTTGAGGAGACAATGATGAATAGTGGTTCGGTCAAATGACCTACATCCACTCTTGAAGCCTTTGCAATGAGGCTCCGCTCTTCCACTAGCAAGTCCTTTGAAGGGGAAGGATCAAACACCCCTTTTTACAACCCTTTACAAGATGTTCACACTTGTACAAGATCTCTCAAGAAGAAGAAAGGTGAACACTTAGCAAAGAATACACCACTTTTCAAAAACTCTTCAAAAGCTCAAGACTCAAACTTTTTGCTCAAAGGGTAACCCTTTCACCTGAGAAAGGGGGTATTTATAGATCCAAAAGTGGATTTAAATTGGGCTCCAAATTCCAAGTGAATTTGGAGTCCCAGATTGGTGGTCAAAGCGGTGCCATCGCTTTGTCGAAAGCGGTGCCACACTGTGTCGATCTTTTGACTGATTGTAAGCGGTGCCACCGCTTCAGCAAAGCGGTGCTACCGCTTCCGTGGATCGGCGGTGCCACCGCTCACCAGCGGTAATGAATGGCTGGCGGTGCTACGCTTTGCATAAAGCGATTCCACCGCCTGTGTGTGTGTGTGGCGGTGCTACGCTCAGTGGGCGGTTTCAGCCGGCGATGTTCCATCAGCTTGGGCGGTTCCACCTCTTGCCCCCATTCGGACAGAGTGAATGGGGCCATTTGTCCTCAACTTGACACAAGAGTGGCCTGGTTGGCTCCTTTGAATTTTGGGCAGGATTTATTTCTTAAATCCTTGCTCTACTCATGTGCAAATTTACTTAACATAACTTAACGTGATTTGATCGGACACCCTTCAAGTCGACTTCCGGCGAGTACTACTGGCGAGATTCAGCAGGCCTCCGATGCTTCCTCGGATTGCTGCGCTGGTCTCCCAAAGATACTCCGGCAAGCCCAACTAGTCTTTAATTTGGTTTCGAATTTTCCGGAAGTTCCGCGAACCTTCGACGATCTTTGAAATGGACTTTGAAAACTTCGACAAGTCCTCGAGTTGATCTTGGATGGTTTAAAAGCAACTCTTCCGAAAATCTCTCGGACTTAGATGAACCACCGACGGACTTGGCCTTGATAAATCACGTTATGTTTTCCATCGTAGTAATTCCTGCACACTCATCTCAACAAAGAGATTAATACAAATATTTCACCACTTGATTTCATCATCAAAATCCGAGATTTAACAATAATACTATTCCATAAGGATGGTATTAATCATCCATAAATGATTATATGTGTGAACACTAGATATGTCAATATTGATGATAAAATATTGATGATATTAATAATTCAATATTCATTGAAAAACTCAAAGCATTACTGTTATATTATTACAATGGCACTTTCATCATTGTATTTTTGTAAATATCACTATATTTTCTAGAATATATTTTTTTAGAATATATGGCTTGAGCATATGCAAGTTATATTGAATGAGTGGGACCTTGATCAGATTATTTGAAGGGAACACAAACTTATTTATTGAAAGTTCTATGGAATAAATAATCAAAGTGACTAATCAGGAAAGGTCTTAAAGACTCAATTTTATGATACTTAGACTTCAGTACAGTTTACAACTAGCACACGAGAATATTTAAGGATCAATTTAAATTTTTTGATAAGTTATTAGCTAACAACTCAATGAAAGAACTGATTAAAAATAATAGTATTTGAGGAATTTAAGATTGTCTCCTTAATATAATTGACAAAGTTGTAAGTTCAAGACTTATAATATTTTGAGTACTACTCAAGGAGTGGGTAACAATAAAATAGAGGATGAAGTATAAGTCACCTGAGTTTATAATTACTATATAAACTCATAAAAAAATTTCTTCATAATAAAGTGTTACTTGTGTAAGAAAGAAAGTTATGTGAAGAAGAACTATAAGATTTGATTTGAAATGAAAAGTTATAAATATAACTTTTATATGGTTTAAATCAAATATTACAAAAAATTAATTTTCTAATATTTTGTAGATTAATTTGATGCTTCAACATATGTTATCAATAATAGAGATTCATTTTAATAATAATAAAAAATGGATAAAACTAAAAGAGAATGAAATATTCATCATTATAGGGAATCATCTTAAAGTGAAAACAATAATAGTTTGTATTTATTGCCTACATCCAAAGATGATTCATTTGATGAATCTTGAGGATCCATACTATATTATTATAATTCTAGGAATTTGGATTCTTTACCTAGAATTATTAGAATATTATTTCTCTTTTGGTAATTGTGAACTTAGTATGGTCCAATAAAAGTTAACATTTGGATTCTATGTAATGGTCTATACATAATTAATATGAATATTAAGTTTGCAACGATCTTATAATTAAATATTAAAATTAATATAGTTTCATAAACTCCTTGAGATTATGTTTATATCTATGAGTCACTTTATATTTTCATCCCATTAAAGAGATATATTTTATCACCATATAGATAACATATTGACATATAATTATATATATCTAATTCATGTAAAGTCTTATGCCGTTGACACTCTTGAAGCATACATAAATGAGGTTTAGAGACAATTAGATAGAAAAGTTAAAATCATAATATTTGATAGGAGTGATGAATTTATTGTATTTATAATGAATCTAATTAAATTCTAGTTCTTTTCCTAGATTCTTGGAAAAGCAAAGTATATGATTTACCAGATGTGTCATAGCAGAATATAATTGCTGAAAGGTATAATCGCACTCTTATAAATATGGTTAGAGCATGATGAATTATTCTTTAGTACCTAAATCAATGTGAGAAGAAGCTCTAAGATAACTATGTATATCTTAAATGAGGTTTCTAGTAAGTAAATTGCATGACTTCTTTTGAGTTATGGAATGATAGAAAACCTAACTTAAGATATTTACATATTTAAGATTGTCTTATAGAGATAAAGATCTTCTATTCACATTAAAGAAAAATTAAATTTAATAATTATTTTTGAATATTTTATTATTTATTTAGAAAAGTTTAAAAATGGTACATATCTTAGTGCTGTAATCATGGTACAAAGATAGTTAACTCTAGTAATATAAGATTCCTATAAAATAGCGAATCAATGAGAGTAAAAATCTTGAAATTTAATTTTGATATAGAGGACATACATGTTGATACTCTTTTATTATTCGAGAGATTGTTATTACTCAAATTATTAAATAATTTGATAAATGTGAACAACAAAATAACATTACCAAACTCCCACATTATATTAATATCACTGATAATGGTCTTGTAGAACAGCCACAATTGACAGCCTTGATAATATCTCAATGGAAAATGAATCCTGTCATTTATAATTATTATGTGGTATATCTATAAAAATTATATTTTGATATAGGAATCAGAATGGATCTCTTATTATTTTTACAAGTTATGAAAGTAACGATTATGAAAAGTAATATGATACAATATAAGAAGAGTTAAAATCAATAACCAGAATTATGTTTGATGAATTCGTTGAATTATTCAATAATTATAAGAGTCTATTATATTAATGTGACTCAAAGGACAATGTCGAATGATATAATAGTCAAACTTTTAGTTTTTAATATGGTTACATATTTTACTCATAAAGAATGCATCGACCAGACATATAGTTATTAAAGGAACTTATTAAGAATCATTATGACATTAGTGACTCATTATGAGTTACATCATAATGATATGAAAATAAATTTTTGATTAAGGATCTAGCTTTTATATGTGTTACTCTGAATGACTCGCAGAGAAAATGAAAGAAATATAGAATTTGGTATGCAAATTCAAGAATCTATTTATGATCTTAAACAAGCTTCTAGACAATGATATATAAAGTTTCTTGATATCATTGATTCTTTCAGATGTAAGAAAAATACTATTCATCAGTATTCATATCTAAAGATCAGTGGGAGCAAGTTTATTATATTGATCATATATATGGATAATATTTTACATTATCAATAGTGATCTTGGTTTATTATACTAAACTAAGAAATTATCACTAAGTATTTTAAGATGGTTGATATGAATGAGACATCTTATATCATTAGTATTGAGATACTCAGGGATATATCTTAATGATTATTAAGACTATTTCAGAAAGGATATATTAACCGATCTTGAGATGATTTATATGACTTTGTTAAACAAATCATAAAAGTAGAATTTTAGTCAAGAGCGAGCGCTTTAAAATGACTTGAAAAGTATCAGAAAAAGAAAATATTTTTTACATATGCATAGTTGAAAGTCTATGCTCAAGCTTATGTCAAAACTTATATCAATTTTTGCAGTTAAAATGTTGGGTAGATATTGGAGTTACCCAAAAGCGAAAACATTAAAGGACTACAAAGAAAAGTAATAAGATATCTGGAAGGGACGAAGGATTATATGCTCACATGTATGAAATTATATCAGCTTGAAATGATGATGTTTTTCAAATGCTGATTCTATAAATTACTTCAATAACAAGAAATCCACCTTACGATTATATTAATTAGAGGGATAATTTGTTATTATATTATTAATAATAAAAGTTGATTTTATGGTATGCTTTAAGGCCACTGATCAAACTTCATAACTGTGAAATTTTTATCTCAGGACTTGGTGTGGTCAGACTCAATTGCTAAGTCGCTGAAGATATTTTATGATATTGCAGTAGTTTTCTTCTCTAAGAATGACAAGTACTATTGCATCTCTATGTATTATGGTAGAAAGTACTTGATAGTTAGAGAAGACGAGTTCAGAAACATCTAATGTCAATTAATTACTTGAGTTCCACTATATTAATTGCTGATCCATTTATTTAGGATTTATAGCCTAAAGTGTTTTGAAAGAACGTGTTCTTATGATTGAGTTTGTGAGCAACCCATAAAGAATATAGTGATGCATATTTGAGTGGATACTATAATTGATATTTTTACTTACGTACTTAAAGTTATTTGTTTCTACTATCATATTCACAGTTATGAATGTACATATTATGATTGAATGTAATGATAGGATTGTCTTAATAAGATAAATTACAGGGGTCATTTTGGACTGCATTAGGAAAGGCTAACAGTGTTGTGGCACATAGAAGGAAGTGTGACATTAATGATATACAACCGCTATAACTCGTATTGCTAGTCAGACTTAATGTAGTATTATTATATTCATTAGACTTATTAGCCTATTTTAAAATTCACGCATGTATAAATATGTTTGAAAATTTCAGAATCCAATTATGTAAAATTATTTTCAAATAAATTTTATTTATTTATTTTGATTTTGAATATCTTTTGTATCTTATTAATTAATGGGCCAAGTGAAGGGATATTAGATAATGTGGTCCTATTTAAATAGACAAGATATATTAAAGATATGATTGGATTCTGATTATAGTTATTGGCTAATAGAAAGTAAGCCTAGTTAAAGTAGGATTCCTTAAGGGATGCCCTTGATAGGAGGAAATCTCCTAATATCTTATCCTAGACCCTCTACTCTCGCCTATATATAGACAGGACCTCTAGGAATGTAAAACACAGATGAGAAATAGATGAAAACATAAGAAGAAATAAGAGAGTTGAGAGATTATAGTTTCTCTCTCAATCTCTCTACTATGGTCTCTCTCTCAATCTCCCTAACCATTAATCTAAGTGGTCCTGTGAAAGGATAAGAAGAGAGGAGAAGATGAGTCTCGTTTTCCTTACATATTGATATTTCAAATCCTAACGATGATATACTTATGGATCAGATAAATGTTATTTCTCTTAACAGCAATTAAAGGTATGCATCGATAATATTATTTAGATCCATTGCTATTTGATTTCAGATCTTCACATTAAAGTTTTTTGCATTATAGATAGTATAATTATAGATTTTTTACGCTAACACTATAAACATGTGAATCATCACAGACAAATGCAATATGAGAATAATTTTTAGTCTGTAACTCAGTAAAGTTAACTAAATGGTGATGTGTTTGATCATTATGTTCTTTGAAGATACATTCTTCCTGCTTTTTGTGCTATGCAATTGAAGTTCCCAAATATTCTTATTTAGATGTTCTTGACTTTTTATGCTCTTAATAGTTGACCCTAAACCCATAATAGGAAACATGATTGGACTTCATCCATAAGTGGCAGATCTTTCCATGGTTTTATTCACATTTTGTTTATTCAATTATATTCTCACAAGTTGTAAACTACCAAGAATTAAATATGTTAACACACATGCAACAGTACATGTTGCACCTCCAATCAGTAGAATGACATGAAATGAGACTTTGCTCAAGTTTTTGTTAGGCTATCGATTTCCTTTTTGTTCATTTAAACTAAACCCACATATTGCTCCTACCAAGTATTATCAAGAGATATAGAACCTTACTGGATTAGAAAATCTGCAGGAGCTCCAAAACAAGTGCGGAAGTGCCCCCACCGCCAAGCAACTCCAATTTTACCATTTCTTTGTCTCAAAACCTATCAAAAGTTAAGAAGATAAGCTTATGAAAGTTAAACAAATATTCAACATATCTTAAAAAAAAATAAACCTCAACATTAATAATTGTTCAACCATTAACATCTGATGCTCATCTTAAGACACATGAAAACAAGCAATTACTAGCATTTAGGCAGGTCACAGATTGAATATCTAACTCAAATCAAGAAGAAAAAATAGCTATGTGCCAATGTTTGATCCATACCCCTAGCAAGGTGACCAGTATGCGAGCTCCACTGCAACCTAGAGGGTGTCCAAGGATACAGCCTCACCATGAACATTAACTTTATCCTAGGTAGAACAAATGCAAACAGGGTAGGCCATATAGTAAAGTGACAATGGAACATGATTAAGTGACACAGATGCCGTAAAAAGAGACAAGGCAAAGTTACAATAGTTCAATTTGTAAGAGTGAAAATAAAATTTGCAAGACTTACAGAAGGGCGTGAAAGAAGCTTCTGATTTGCTAGGGCAACAACCTGCAAAAGAGAGACAGACATAAATCTGCATGTATAAGGTAACCAAGAGGATAAAGTTAGATTCAGCAGGAGTACGAGAAACTGCAACCACAGATACATACAGAGAAAGCTTCATTTATTTCGTAATAATCTACTTGAGAAGCCTCCAAGCCAGCATTTGAAAGAGCTTTTGGAATGGCAAGTGCAGGTGCTGTTGTGAATAACTCAGGGGTCTGTATCAGAAAACTCAACTCAGCCTTTATATAATGCATCTATATCCTTCAGATAATTTATGCATTGAAAGCAACAAAAATTATATATCATGCATAAAACATGATGAGAAGGTCTTCTTCATAGACCATACATGAGCAGCATCAGCATAGCCTCTGATCTTTGCAATCACTTGCAATCCCAATTCTAGAGCCTTCTTTCCACTTTATAAGACTAGCGCGGCAGCACCATCACTGAATTTATCATATCAAGGTATACTGATCTTTAGCAGTCAAAAAGCAGAAGTATGTTGACTTGTGTTTTGATCTATGTCATCAAACCTAAATTTCCTTGACACTTGAACTCTTGGAGTAACATTATCAAATGATAAGCAAGCATAAGACACCCTTCAAATTTCAGCTTTCACAGACCACATAATGGAGGGTACATGTACCAAGTTTCTTTACATCAATTAAAGTTTAATAATTGTGCTTCAAAAATTATTCCACCT
Source organism: Musa beccarii (assembly GCA_024322285.1). Classification (NCBI taxonomy): domain Eukaryota; kingdom Viridiplantae; phylum Streptophyta; class Magnoliopsida; order Zingiberales; family Musaceae; genus Musa; species Musa beccarii. The sequence continues at coordinate 50,680,454 of CM044396.1, forward strand.
TCCTCTCCAATGGTTGTATACATATGGAATTGAGATCAGAGGCACAATGGTGGAACAAAGAGAACTTCTACAAATAAATTCATACAAATTTCCACAAGAGAGGACAGTCAGAAAGTGAGGGAAAATCCATGAGGAAGCACAGTAAAACAAAAACAATTCAAGTTATCAAGGACTTACAAAAATAAAATTTGCATGACGAAAATTTGATCATGAACTGCATTGTGTGCTTTAGGCTATGTTTAAATTCCTTTTCTATCTGAATTCTTATCCCTAAGACTGCAAATGCCCTGATGGAAAGTCAACATTACCTTATACTAGTTGCATTTCCAGCTGTAACTACTACCACCATTCTCCTTAAAACTTGGCCTGAGCTTTCTTAGCTTTACAGGATCAAACTAGCAAACTCAAAGCACAGAGAAATAAGTAGAAACAACAGGACAACAGGCTTAACATATACAAATTAAAGAATATAATATGGAAAAATAACAATTCAGAGATAATATGCAGAGAATTTGAAGCATAAAAGGAAAAGGTGATGAATACTACATTTTCCATCCAAAAATTTCAAGGTACTAAATAAGAAATTATCAATAATATCCCTAGTAACAATATGTAGAAACTCTGACAACGATAATATACAATCCAGACTAATGACTTTACCTTCTCTAGGCTTTGATCCTTGTCAAATAATTACTAAAGGTTTTCCTCTGCCTGCAGAAACTTCAACCTGCAAAGCATTATACCAACTGCTCAAGAATGATTTACATCAACAATTTAACAGAGAGAAACAAAGAGAATACTAACTGGAGCTATTTCCCAAGCAAATGCGCCACTATCTCATGCAGTTATTACCGTGCTCGTTGCTTTGAATAGCATAAGCATCCTCAAGAACCAAAAGAATGAACATCTGTGATGGTTCCATGAGCTATGAGATAAACCATAATATATAGGAAAATAACCTCGTTGCCAAAACCATAGAACTGTCCAGGAAAACAATTATTTCACTTTGTATACCTTACTTTTCCAGAGTTATTATATTTGAGAAGAACGGTATCCCGAGTGACATCCAAGGAAAATCTAGATCAGTCAGAAATTTAATAAACATCCTCATGTCAAAGTTCTGGAACTACACAAGCTAGACGGCTTTCTCGGTTGTCAGTAAAATGAAACTAGTGGACAACAACAATTTTAAACCAACTGGAATCCTGAATCAATGCAACTTCATTAATATATTTTTTTTCTTCCAAGTAAATTCCTGCTATAAATAGCCTTTATGCGTTAAGAATCAATATCCCACAAAACAATTAGTCTTACCTGGTCTTCTCTTGTTATCGAATGATTATCAGCACATGGTTCAGCACACATTCCCATGGCATAGTCATTGTATACATCCCAAAGACCATCCTTCAGCATTCCATCAACTAGAGCATCGTGTCCAAATCGAGATCCTTTTCTGCATAATCATCGTAGAATCGTGTGTTGATGCTCGAAAAATCCATGAGTTAGAAGACTGCTCAAATGGACAATGCACACATGTCCAAAATAAAAGTCAGTAAACACGGTAATATTTCAGTGAGATGAAGAAAGTTGCCATACTAGTTGAAGAAGGGGAAAGAATGAGAGAGTAAACTATTGTCTTCATAAGTACCGAGAAATCTTATATATTGACCAATGTAATTTATATATGTAATAGCACGGTTAAAGTTGTCGAACACAAGGAGAAAATGACAGACCATGATCCGTAAAGGAGACGTTGGTAGAGATTTGTCTGATAAATCAAAGCTTTGAATATGAATCCATAAAAATGAAATAAAAAAGGACCCATATGGACAAGGGGCAAAATCACAACTTTGGGCTACTTAGTATTTTGTGAGGATATGGAGACATAGGGAAACAGGTAACAGTGAGGTACACAACCTCTGTTAATTACATATATCCAATTTGTTTACAAAACTACTTTAAACTTTACAAACTGGGGTCTGTGAAAGATACATACTTGGGAAAACCATTTTAAAATCTCTTAATCAATCCCCAGTTCATGGATGCTCCACAGATAAGACAATAAGCCCCGAGTGAAAATATTAAATAAATTACATATAATTTTTCAGTTAATCTTTAAGTGCCGATTATATGAAACCATAGCCACCAAAACAATCTGAAAATTTTGAGAAACAATTTCAGCTATTATTTTCCCTGGATATGTGAAGAAATCATCAAGGATGGAAGTCATGAAAACCACCAACCTTGCTTCTGCAGTATATTTAGGGGCTTTTGACATGCTCTCCATGCCACTGGCTACAACTACATCACTGATGCCTAACTGGATACTTTGTGCCGCCAACATTGTGGCTGTGAACGTAAAATAAACAAGTTATTTGTAGTGCTTGTCAGCCAAAAGGTGTGTAGTGGATCTTAATGAAGATTGCACCTTTCATGCCAGATGCACAAACTTTGTTAACAGTAGTACAGATGACAGTATTTGGTATTCCAGCACCCAATGCAGCCTGCCAAGCAGGAGCTTGCCCAAGGTTTGCACTCAAAACATTGCCGAAAAAGACTTCTTGCACAAGTACGGGATCAATAACAACTCTTTTAAGAGCACCTAAGCAATGTGGATGATATCTCAGAATATTTAATAGGTTAAAAAGGTAAAGAGATGAAAAGATGGAGAAAGAAAATAGTCAGCCTTACATTCTATCACTATAGATCCAAGTTTAGTCACAGATAAAGAAGACAAGGCACCAAGAAAACCACCCATTGGTGTATGTCCAACACTGACAACACATAAACCTGTTCATAAGATGGAAAAAATGAGCATACATCACTTGACATTGTATATAGTATCCATAGCATAACTGTATTGAATTGACCTTATTCTTAAACAGCAAAATTATCCACCATTTACTAGCTGATGATAGTATGAAAAATTCTCATTATTCATGACTTCCAAATTAAAGTCATTCTAGCATGGCTCTACATTGAACTGGTGTTGCTAGAGAGTATAAAAGCATTTGCCAATGTATCCCAATAACTTCAGACTCTCTACATAAGTACAGGTTTGAACTGACTTCTATTTGATCTCATGACAATTAAACCATATGCTAAGGTGTCAAACGATAGCAAACTGCAATAGTTATCAAATGTTAAACATCAATACCCAGAACCAGTATCAAGCTAGATCATTACTATCTATTGAAGCAGAAGAAAACATTCCTTAAAGCCACTACATTGTCTTCCACATGTACAACCTTCTGAATCTCAGACATCTTAATGGTTGGATGAATGTAGAATAGAAATTTGTTACCAGACTGTCTCACCTAAACCTTTTCTATTATCTTAATGAATGGATGAATGTGGACTAAAGAGAACAATTTTAGGAACTTAATTCACTTGAACGCTTACTCATCAAAGATCAAGAATGTGATTTTGGCAAATGATAGTAATAGGACTTGCTGGAGAAACTTTTGAACTTGCATTAAAAGATAACTTCTTTTACCTTTTCTAGATTTAATTATGACCTATCTATTCTTGGGAACATGATTAAATATCATCATAGACATGGTGGAATTACTTGGGTTCCTAATCGGATAAATCCGTCATCAGAAACACACTGATATGCCATGTCAAAATCGTTGGTAGCTAACAGCTGGGCAAGCTTCTTTTGGGCCCGACACTTCCAGAACCAGTTCTATACACTCCACTAAAATTTCGTTGGTGAGACTTAATTCGATAAGATTAAGGAAGTAATAGAACCTAAGGGCAACTGAGAATAAACTCAAGGGTCAGCCTTTTATAGTAGTCGTGCCAACCATAAACAAACAAGATATATCAGCAGATGTAGTTTCATGGGACAAGGAATAATAGAAGCAAGATGAAAGTGTTGAATTTCAAATTTTAATGATGAAGTCAATTGATAGGTTATTTGATCTAATTCATATTATTGAGATAAGTGTATAGGATTAACTATGATAGTAATGAAGACATAAAGCAAATTAGTAGAGTTTGAGAGTCTGTCGGAAGTCCGAAGGCTCGTCGGAAGTGCTACCGGAACTGGCTGAGAAGGAATCGGGGACTTGCCAAAGGAGTGTTGGAAGTTCGCCGGAAGGTTCATCGGAGGCTCGCGGAGCTCACCGAGATAGTCGGAAGCTTGCTAAATAGACTCGTCAGAACTCGCCATAAAGTCTGGGAGCCTGCTGGGAGTCCATCGGAAGACTATTTGAGGGTTCGTCGGAAGTCCGCCGGAAGTTCACGTGGAAGCTCGCGGGAAGAAGACTCGACGTCGTTGGATTAGGATTGGGCTCGTAATTTAAGTGGATTCGGATGGATTTAATGCCCATCCAAGTTTGCTAGACCTATCTGGTGGTGGCACCGCTAGACTGGGGCAGTGGCATCGCCTCGAGAATCAGTTCCCAAGTGGTTTGGGTGATGGTACTGTCCGAGATCAGCGGTGGTACTGCTGACAATTATTACCTGTCATCAGTGGTACCGTCGGACATGCGGTGCTACTGCCCCTCCATAGATCCCAAGACTCTGTCAGACGGTGGTATCGCCCAGTGCACTAACAGAACCAGGGTCAACTGGTGGTGGTACCGCCAGTGCCAGGCGGTGGCATGATGATAGAACCCCAGAGGAATTCTATAGAGATTGATCTTTGAGGGGGATCAACCCTTGGAACACTATAAGGGTTCCACTTTCCAAGTAGCCCAGTGGCTGCAATTGTAGATTGATCTTTTTTATTCCAAAGAGATGGAGGCTACAAGTTTTTATAAAGCTCTAAACCCTAGCCCTAGGGGCTACTTCCTAAGTGAACTACCTAATTTACCCTCAACTTTAGCCGACCAGCCCAGTAACAAGGGGGGCGACGGCTAAGAGGCCTAATAGCCCAAAGATAAACCCTAGCCTCTCTTCTTTATAAGATAGAGGCGGTTAGGTGGGATTTATTACACTCATAGGGTTTTTATTAGCTGCTACTTGGTTGAGTAGGACCCAACCCTGCTAGGGTCCTATCAATCCTGCCCTCTTCCAATCATCCTTGTCTTCAAGGCTGAGGTTACATGAATTCAGGGAACCGGGTCTTCAGCTCCTCATATGATTCCCATGTGGCGTCTTCGGGTAGTAAATTATTTCAATGCACTAGTACTTCAGTAGAGGGGCGTCGGCGATGCATGATGATTCTGCGGTCAAGAATGGCTTGCGACTGGGCTTGGATATATCCATCATTAGTGGTATTGGGCAGTTGAATCTGGGGTGACTCGTGTTCTCCCAACTTGGGCTTCAAACATGACACGTGAAAGACAGGGTGAATTTTAGCATCCTCAGGCAATTTAAGTCTGTACGCCACAGCTCCAATACGCTCTACAATCTGATAGGGCCCATAAAAACGTGGAGATAGCTTCATGGAGGCTCGTGTGTTGATAGATAATTGCTTGTATGGCTGTAGGCGAAGATAAATCCAGTCTCCTACTAAAAATTCTCTTTCACTTCTTTGTGTGTCAGCTTGCTGCTTTATTCTAGCTTGAGCGATAAAGAGATTATCCTTTAGCAGCTGTAGGAGTTTGTCCCTGTCAATTAAATCTTGGTCGACCTGATCTACCTTAGCCGAGCCAATTACATACTTTGGAATCACAGGAGTCGGCCGACCATATAATGCTTCATATGGGGTACATTTTGTAGATGAATGATATGTAGTATTATACCACTATTCAGCCCAGGGGAGCCATTTCGTCCACTCCTTTCGCCGATCACTGGAAAAACACCGAAGGTATGTCTCTAAACACCTGTTCACTACTTCTGTTTAGTCGTCAGTTTGTGGATGATATGTTGTACTCATCTTGAGTTTGGTATCCTGCAACTAAAATAACTTGGTCCAAAATTTACTAGTGAAGACCTTGTCACGATCACTTATAATGGACCTTGGCATCCCATGCAGTTTAACAATATTTTCTATAAAAATCTGAGCAATACTAACAAAGAGATAGGGATTTTGCATGACAAAGATAAAAATGAGCATATTTCGTAAATCGATCAATCACCACAAGGATTGTGCTTTTACCTTTGGAAGGTGGCAGCCCTTCGATGAAGTCCATGGAGATGTCAATCCACACCGAGTCTAGTATGGGTAGTGGTTGTAATTTCCCTGGACTCACCACTGTTTCACCATTTTGCTGTTGACATACATCACATTGTGCTACGTATTCAGAAATAATTTTTTTCATCCCTTTCCAATAAAAGTTTTGCTTCGCTCTTTTGTAGGTTCTTAGAAATCCGGAGTGCCCTGCTGAAGGTGTGGAGTGCATTTCGTGTAGAATGACTTTGATGCAAGGGGAGTTTGGTATAAGCATAATATGACCTTTATAGCGTAGATCCCTTGAATCCCAAGTATAGTGAGCTATTGCGCTTGGATCCTCCTCTAATTTTTTTATGATATTGCTGGTTTCTGGATCCTTCTTCCATTCCGCCCTAATGCCCTCGAGGAAGCCAGTGGTAAGAAGAGAGATGGCTGAAAATTCAGCTTGCTGAGGGAGCTATGTGAGTGCATCTGTAACAACGTTTTCTTTCTCCTTTTTGTAAATAATTTTATAATCAAATTCTAGAAGTTTGGTTACCTATTTTTGCTGCTCCGGGGATGATATCTTCTACTCCAAAAAGTACTTAAGGCTTCTATGGTCGATTTTAATCTAAAATCGTCGACTAATTAGGTAGGGTCTCCACTTTGTTACTGCGTGCATAATGGCAAGCATCTCCTTATCATAGATAGACATTTTTTGATGGGAGGGAGACAACGTCTTGCTGGTGTATGCGAGTGGTCGACCATCTTGCATGAGAACGGCTCCAATTCCAACTCAAGATGCATCGACTTAAATGATGAAAGGTTGGTTGAAATCTGGTAGCGCTAGCACCGGTGTCATCGTCATGGCTGCCTTAATTTGTCGAAGGCAGCGGAGGCTTTGTTTGACCATTGGAAGGCATCTTTTTTCAATAGAGAAGTAAGAGGGGCACTAATCTTCCTATAGTCCTTCACGAATTTTCGGTAGTAGCCCGTTAGTCTAAGGAACCCATGCAGTAATTTCACATTTGTAGGTTTCGGCCAGCCTTGCATTGCTTCGATTTTTGTTGGGTCTATGGCCACTCCTTCTGATATTATATGCCCAAGGTATTCTATTTTTTATTGGAGAAAGCTGCACTTTGATAGCTTAACAAAAAGAGTATTCTCCCGAAGGATCGTCAGAATAATTCGCAAGTGCTGAAAGTGAGTCTCAAGAGAAGGGCTATAAATGAGAATATTATCGAAAAATACCAAAACAAATTTGTGAAGAAAGCTCTGAAAAATATCATTCATGAGACTTTAGAAGGTTGAAGGAGTATTAGTGAGTCTAAAGGGCATTACCAAGAATTCATAATGGCCGTTATGAGTGCGGAAAGCAGTTTTTGGGATGTCGCCTTCACATATACCCAAATTTGGTGGTAACCAGATCGGAGGTCTAACTTCATGAAGACTCAAGCTCCTTTTAATTCATCAAGAAGTTCATCCACCACTAGTATTGGATACTTATCCTTGACGGTGATGTCATTTAGAGCTCAGTAGTTGATGCACATCCGCCAAGTTTCGTCTTTCTTACACACAAGTAGCACCGGTGAGGAGTAGGGGCTACAGCTTGGCCGAATCACCCCTGTTTCAAGCATTTCCTTTATGATCTTCTCAATTTCATCCTTCTGGAGGTGAGGATAGGGGTAAGGTCGAGTGTTTGCTGGTGGTTTGCTTGGAAGGATTGGAATTTGGTGGTCATGTTGCCGAGTAGGAGGAAGACCGCGCAGTTCAGCAAAAACATCATCAAATTCAACAAGCAGTTGGGTGAGATTTTGATCTTTAATTTCTGTTTTCTTCCCCTCTAGTTGCTGCTGGAGATGCATAAGAAATCCACCATTTATCTTGTGTAAAATTTTCTCCTTTCATTGGGTTGAAATGGTGGTTATGTTGCTTCCGCGCTTCCCGCGTAGGGTGACCTGTCTGCCTTTGTAATAGAATTTCATAATCAATTTGGAAAAGTTCCAAGAGATGTCACCTAGCATCGTCAGCCATTCTATGCCCAATATAGCCTTATAATCATCAATTGGTAGGAGGAAAAAGTCGACAACGATTTCTTGGTTCTGCAGTAATAGTTTCACTTGCGGGCATCTTTGGTCGCAATTTAGGATTCGGCCGTCGACGACCTTTACGTCGAACTTGCTGCAACCTTCGATGTGGAGCGCCATCTGAGCAGCAACCTTACTATTTAGAAAGTTACTAGTGCTGCCCGTATTGATGAGAATGGTGATCGATTATTGTTTGTGCAGGCCTCCAACTTTCATCATTTGCGGATTTGAGTAGCTAGCTAGCGCATGTACCATAAAGTCAGTCGATTGTGGCTCTTCTTCCATATCTTTTTCCTCATGTTCAAGACTCTCTTCTGGCTGTTCACTGATCTCTTCTTCCACTGGTTCAATTATAAGAAGTCTCCCTTTTTTATAGCGATGCTCGCGGCTCCACGACTCGTCACAATGCCAACATAACCCCTTGGCAGATCGGTCTCGAAGCTCTTCTCTTGTCAACCTTTTTGGTGCAGGAGCTTGGCTGATAGTAGGGGGGGTTGAGGGTTTTAATATTGCTGGTCCGGGAGCGACCCTAGTCCTTCGGGCTTCATGGTTCAATCGCTCCTTCTGAAGTCATGCGAAAGAGATGGCTGCCATAAGCGTGTACGGTTGTTTCGCTTTAACTTCTCCCCAGATCTCTGGCTTCAAGCCCTCAATAAATGTTTATAATAACTATTTTTTAGACCAATCACGAGTTTGATTAGATAACCTTTCAAACCTAGTTTGATACTCCTAAATGGTGGAGGTTTGTCAGATCTTCGCTAGTTGTCCGTCGATGTTCTCGTAATCGGTTGGTCCGAAGCAGATCAGTAGTACTTCTTTGAATTGTTACCATGAGAGGACTCCATGAGTGTGTTCAAACCAATCAAACCATTGCATGGCATCTCCTTCAAGATGTATAGCCATAATTTCTACCATAGATGCATCTACAGTTTTGTAGTATTGAAATATCACTCCGCGCACGAGATCCAACCAATCGGGTCTCTCCTTCTTACCATCTAGGGAAGTCCACCCTCATGCGTGGATAGTAAGAATCGATCATAGAGCCTCCCCTCTCCTGGAGGTCATCTCTTCAATCAGAGCTCTCTCCTTGATGTGATTTCTTTGGGCTCGGTGGTCGACCCAAATTGAGTTCGGCAAAGAGAGTCTGAATCTCCTCCATTCGTGTCTTGAAGGCTTCGAATTTAGCATCAATTGCCTCCTCGAATACCATAGCATATGTCTCCAAATCTGTAATATTAAGATCTCTTTTTTGCTGTTGAGTTAAAGGCATGTATTGGTTAAGAGAAGCGATGGCTAAAAGGGTTGGTAGATTGGTGGATGTAGGCTATGGTTTAGGTTTGGTTTGTAGCTATTTTGGGCATAATTTGGGGCTGCAATTTGATAGAGTTTTGGGCTATGATGGTAGTGGATGAAGGTTAGGGAAGAGGGTTTTAGATCTGTGGTAGATCGCAGCAAAGATTTGACAAAAATCAATGGAAATTACTGTCGATATGCGCTATCTCGTAAGAGCAGAATTATCGTCAAAGAAATAGCAGTTTCTTGATGAAATTTCCAGCAAAAACTCAGGGATTTGAGGAGAGAGATTGATGGTAGAATCTTAGTTTAAATAACAGCAAGGATGACAAATTTGGATCAACAAATTTCTGCAGCATAACAGTAAAGAAATCGGTGCAAGTTACGATAACAGAATTCTCGTCGAAAAATTTCAGTAGTTTGCGACGAGAGATTGCAGCAACACACAAATTTTTTTTTAAGATGAATTCTATGATAGATTAATTATAGATGGGAGCCAAGATGATCTATGAGGTGCACAAGAAATTTCGTTCAAAAAGGATAACAATTAAATTGGTTAAAGGCAGCAACACGCGGTTGAAATTTTCTGCAGCAATCCTTCGTTCGCAAAGATGGTAACTTTTGTGATGCAAGGAATTTGTAGGCAAGGGATAGATAGAAAAACTTCTTTTTGGTATTTTAGATGAAAAATTACAGTAGCAAAGGGTATTGGTGGTAGAAAAATACCAGATCTCTGATGCAATTAGAGGTGACGACAGTAGATTGAATTGATCTACGTCAGGAGATGACGGTGGAGACAACAACGTCAAGAGCAATTGTGAGAATTGCTTGGCTGATGGTGGGAGACAGGGATAGTAGCAAAAGCAGCAAGATCGCTGCTCTGATACCAGATGATAGAACCCTAGAGGAATTCTATGGAGATTGATCTTTGAGGGGGATCAACCCTTGGAACGTTATAGGGGTTCTACCCTCCAAGTAGCCTGGTGGCTACAATTGTAGATTGATCTTTTTTATTCCAAAGAGGTGGAGGCTACAAGCCTATATAGAGCTCTAAACCCTAGCCCTAGGGGCTACTTCTTAAGTGAACTATCCAATTTACCCTCAACTTTAACCGACCGACCCAGTAACAAGGGGGGCGACGACTAAGAGGCCCAATAGCCGAAATATAAACCCTAGCCTCTCTTCTTTATAAGATAGAGGTGGCTAGGTGGGATTTATTACACTCATAGGATTTTTATTAGCTGCTACTTGGTTGAGTAGGACCCAACCCTGCTAGGGTCCTATCACACCACCAGCACCTAGAAATCCGGAATGTGACTCTTTTTGGCTCCAATTTTGAAGCCAATTGAGTCTATAAATATCTCTTACTTCTCAACTAGCAAAACACATTGAGAAGTGATAAGAATTGAGTCAAAACTCTAGTGAAATTACTTTCGAAAGTTTGAGTGTACACCTCCCAAAGTCTCATTTGTAAAAGTCTTGTAAGAGAGTGTGAAGTACTTATAAAAATCTATAAGAGGGGTGCTTGGTTCTTCCCCTTTAAGAAGAATTGATAGTGGAAGCCAGAAATCTCATCGGAGGAGGTTTCGGAAGTGGACGTAGGTTATTTGACCGAACTATTATAAATCGCTACATACTTCTCTTGGTGTGAGTTTTTAAATTACTGTATTTTAATTTTTACTTGGCTGCAATCTCTCAAATCTCCTTCTCTCAACTCTCTTTCATATTCAATTGAAATATTCATCTTGCCGAAATCATTTTCGTCAGACCGAAACTTCTCAACGCACAACTCTTTTCAGAATTGATTTGAATTTATGGTTTTTATTTGCTACACTAATTCACCCACCCCCCTCCTCAGTGCCATTCTAGATCCTAACAGTTGGTATCAGAGCGAGGTCACTCTCATTTAGTTTAAAACCCAAGAGAGATGATTTTTCGATATGGAAGAGGGTCATTTAATAACGAATCCGCTTATGTTTAATGGATCAAATTACATATATTAGAAGACTCGCATAAAATTTTTTCTTATTTTTATGGATTTTGAACTTTGAAATATTGTTGAAAATGGCTTTCAAAAATTTTCTCTTCTGATGAACGAATAGAATGAATCGGAGAAGAAAATTTTTGCTCTTAATGCAAAGACTATGAACGCCTTGTTTTGCGCTCTTGATAAAAATAAATTTAATCGTGTTTCAATTTACGAATCGACTTTTGATATTTGGCATACTTTTGAAATCACTCATAAAGGCACTAGCCGAGTGAAAGAGTCCAAAATCAACCTTTTGAAGTATTCTTATGAATTATTTCGGATAAAACCAAGTGAGTCCATCGGAGACATGTACACTCATTTTACGGATGTCATCAATGGACTAAAAGCACTTAGAAAAGGTTTTTCTAATTTCAAACTTGTAACTAAAATTTCAAGATCCCTTCCAAAGAGTTATGATCCAAAAGTTACGACCATTCAAAAGACTGAGGACCTAAAGAACTTTCCTCTCGAAGAACTAATTGGGTCATTAATGACCTATGAGATGACATGTCATGCTCATGATGAACTCGAGAATCTCATTCCAAAGAATAGGAAGGATATGACATTAAGAACACAAGAAGACCACTTGAAAGAATATTTAAGTGATGAGGACCTCAATGACAAACTTGCACTATTGACATAAAAATTTAAAAAATTTATAAGAAGAAACAAATTTAAAAATGACTAAAAATAAATTTGAACCAAAGAAAGATCAAGTGATATAGTATGAATGCAAGAAGCTGGGGCATTTTAAAAGTGAATGCCCCTAAGCCAAGAAGAAGTAATCTAAGAAGAAGAAGGCTCTAAAGGCAACATAGGATGACTCAAGTGGCTCCGAAGACGAAGAAGCAAGCAACAAGGAGGTAGCTAACTTTGCTTTAATGGTTTTCGGAGAAGAGATATGTGATTTAGTTAATGAAAATTTAACTTTTGACGAGCTTTTAAATGCATTTCATGAGTTATTTGATAAATGTAGAGTAATGAGTAGAAAGTTGAACTTGTTGAAAAAGAAGCATACTCTCTTAATTTGTAAACTTGATAGTCTTAAACTTGATACTCCCTCTTTATCTCCATGCTCTAAGTGTGAACACTTAGAGATAATTAAGAAGGAGAACTTGCTACTCAAAGAGACCTTAGAAAAGTTTAAGATCGGTAGTAAGGGCTTGAACATGATCCTTACATGCAAGGGTCATGTTGGAAAAAGGAGTGGAATTGGATTTATGAGTGGATCTCACCGAAATCCAATCACCTTCATTAAAGGACCTACACTACATATATCATCTCACTCAAGGTGCAACTTTTATTGCAAACTCGGACATGTTATTTACAAATGTCCGTTTAAGAAACTTAGCCCACATAAGTTGATATGGATTCCTAAAGGGACCATAAATAATTCAATGCAATATGACAAAACGAGTAGCTCAATTTGTGGGACACCTAAGGTTAAATGGGTACTCAAAAATCTTCTTATGTTAGGAATCTTAACCATCGTAAGCTAGGAGCGGGTATCGATACCTCTATAATACATGATTAAGCTCACTAGCTTGGATCCTTAAGAATCATACATTGATTGTTTATGCACCATAATTATTAAGGCTAAAATATACTAGCACTAACTCTTTTGAAAAATGATTTCGATGAAAATGTTTGTATCATGTATGATTTTACTATGTTTTTGAAAAATGATTTGACAAAACTTTGTTTCAGAACTATACGATGATATTAGGCTTTTGTATAAAAAATAAATAAAAATTTTAATAAAATATATATCTTCTTTGAAAAGTCAAATTCACTTTATACTTAATTTGCATTTTCGAGATCTATAAATTCATTTATTTTGTGAATCTCGTATGTGATTTTAATGATGAATTTAGAGTTAATGAATTGAGCTAGAATGAGATTCTTCAAATGATTCATAACTTCTAAATATCTGGAATCACAACTTTATTTTGATTTAAATCATGACTTATTGTGCATTGATAGCTTGAATGCATTTGATACTCGGATTTTTTTTTGAATTCGATGACTCGATTCCCCTAATGCATGAATCATGTTCTCATTTAATGATACAATCAAATGAGTTACTTATCGATAGTTACAACTGCAATATATCTTTTTTAAATCATGTTTAATGATCTTTTATTTATTTTGAAATGATATATGATGAGTAAAACATGAATCGATAATTTATTTTTATTCCCGACTTGAAATTTCCTTCCCTTGATCTCTATATCTCAAATTGATAACTTGAGATAATATGATTCATGATGTTGATGAACTATGAATGACATCTCTTGGTTGAATTTTATATCTTTCATGATTTCACAAATTGATCATTGTCGATTTTGATTATGATAGGTAAGTTTTCGTAACCTTCGGAATTCACTCCTCTTTTATCATTCGAGTTTTCTTCTCTTTATGTTATCGTTCTCTCTCGATCCTCTCAAGAATAAAGTTTCTGATGTCTCATGATTATAACATTTTATTGTGATTAATTGTTTAAATGATTCGATAAATCATTGAGTTTAATAAAAATTACCTTATAATTAATATGAGATCAAAAGTAATTCAATACATCATTTCATCTCAATCAAATATATGACAATTAAATTAAACATATGTGAGATAGATGTTAAATATAAAAGTCAAGTTGATCAAATAGTCAAGATGTTACTGCCTCCTGAAAAATTGTTTAAATCAAGGTGTGAGCGGTGGCACTGTCAGAACTAGCGGTAGCATCGCCTAGGCATTCTGTTCCCAAGCGGTGGCATCACCCGAGAGCCCCCTTATATAAAGGGGCTTTAGGGCCGATGGTAGAACCGACCCTAACTCTTGCTGCTGCCTCCAAAATTACTCTCCCACCTCTCCATCCCTATTTTTCCTCTCAAGAAGATCGAGAGAGGCTTCCATCCTCTCAAATCTTGGATCAATGTCATTATTTTCTCTACTAAGGTAATCTTTGACACTCCTTTGAATTCTTAATTCATGACTACCCTTTTGTAATTCTCTTTCACTATCATCTTGTTTAGACAAATGGCTCCTAGGAGATCATCTAGGGACAAAGGGAAGAGGAGGAAAGAAGATTCATATGACCCATCTCTTTTTAACTCTAGTGAAAATGCCCTTAGGTACCCTAGTTTTGAAATAAAAAACATGCATAAAGGTAAGCATGTTGATCTAAGTGAATTAGAAAACCTAGAACCTATTAGTTGATTTACCAATTTATATTTCTTGCCTATTCTATAAATTAATGAACCAATTTACCCTAGGCTAGTTCGGTTGTTTCATACTAACCTAAGCATAGATGAAGATAATGATATATTAACCTATCTTCTAGAGAACCAAATTTTAATTATGGACAGCACAATTTGTAACTTAATAGGAATCTTGAAAAAAAGAAAGGGTTGTTATTTTAAAGGACAGTGGGATTTGGACGCAATCGGAGTAACATACTCCAAGGCTTTAGGGAACATTTTTGGAAATCATAACTTAGCCATAGTCCCTAAAAACTATGAGCATTTGCTACCTTTTAGCTCTAAGGTTTTCCATCACATCATTATTAATATTTTAATTCCTAAACAATATCATCATGATGAAGTTAGTCAAATGGAGTTAGGTACTATGTACTGGATAAAGACCAGACAAGAAAATTATTTTGGATACCTAATCCGATAAAATATGATGGACATAGCACCTAAAGATTTAATGCTACCGTATGGGGGGATAATCACTAGATTACTACATGCATACAACATTAGAATATCACCCAACGAAGAAGTAATAAAAGTGGATAGATACAATGCCATAAATAAAAAACTACTTAAGCGACTAAGGTGCATATTTAGGAATGAAATCTAAACTAGGCAACCTAGAAGAACCGATCCTCCCCCTCCAGTATAAGAATCGAAAACACCTATATTTAGGGGTAATGAATCTCCTCTTCCTAGTCCCTTTGGTACAGCATTGACAGATCCAACTGTTGCTCCATCTTTTGAAGATTCGATCATGATTGAAATAAATCAACTCAAATCATAACAAGCTGAAATCCTAAATGAAGTGCATCAAATGAACCAAGATAGTCGAAAGCTTACCAAATAGACTCGTCGTAAAGTCCGGGAGCCTGTTGGGAGTCCGCTAGAAGACTGTCTGAGGGTTCGTCGAAAGTCCATCGGAAGAAGACTCAACGTCATCGAATTGTATTTTGCTTAGAATATGTTTTTAATTTCATAGTTTGCACGTAATTAGGGTTAGGATTAGGTAATAATCTTTTAACCCTAATAGGGGCCAATTGGGCCTGTAATTTAAGTGGATTAGGTCAGAGTCAAGGCTCATCTAAGTTTGCTAGACCTGTCTGGCGATGGCACCATCCTGAAAATAGGTTCCCAGATGGTCTATGTTGAATCTCGAATTTTGATAATGAAATCAATTGGTGAAATATTTGTTCTAATCTATATTGTCAAAGATAAGTGTGCAGGATTAACTACGATGGGTCAGAAACATAAAGTGACTTGCCGAGGTCAACTCCATCAGGTGTTCAAGAGTTCATCGGAAGTCCGAAGGATCATCGGAAGTGTTGCCGAAACCAACCGAGATCGAATCAGGGATTTATTGAAGTTTTGAAAGTTATTTGCAAAGATCGTCGAAGGTTCGCAGAGTTTGCCGAGAAGGTTTGGAAGCTTGTCGAAGACTCGTTGAGCGTGCCATACAAGCGGGAGCATGTTGGGAATCCGCCGGAAGAAATCCGAGGGAAGTATCGGAGGACCGCCGAAGTCTCATCGTAAAGCTCACCGAAATAAGACTTGAAGAATGTCAGTTTAAATCACTATTAATTATATTTTAATTTCATAGTTGGCACGTACTTAGGGTAAGGATTTCGAATTAATCCTGCTCTAAATTGGTAGGGGCCAACCGGCCTCTTGAGCCTTGAACAAGGCCCATTCACTTTCTTTGAATGGGCGGCGATAGCACCGCTTGGTAGCCGTGTCTTTGGCGGTGCTACGCCAGCCTGGGGTAGTAGAACCTGCTCGGCTATAGTGAATAGTGGCGGTAGTATCGCCTGCTCCAGCGGTGGTACCGCTTTGTGCACTATCGATCTGACGATCGATGGCGGTACTACCGCCTCGACAAAGGTAGCACCGCCTCGACAAGCGGTAGCACCGCCAACACCGGGAACTCCAATTTGATTTCAAATTTGGAGTCCAAATTTGAATCCATTTTGGATCTATAAATATCCCCCCTTTCTCGATTGAAAGGGTACCCTTTTGAGAGTTAGAAATCAAGCTAAAGTCTTATAAAAGTCTTGTTTTCAGTAGCTTATGTTCACCTCATTTTTTC
The DNA here is from genome assembly GCA_024322285.1 of Musa beccarii. Classification (NCBI taxonomy): domain Eukaryota; kingdom Viridiplantae; phylum Streptophyta; class Magnoliopsida; order Zingiberales; family Musaceae; genus Musa; species Musa beccarii. The sequence continues at coordinate 50,697,243 of CM044396.1, forward strand.
TCTTTGGAAAATCTGTAAGAGTGTGAGCTTCTTGTAAAGGGTTGTGAGAGGGGTGTTTGGTCCTTCCCCAAAAAGATTTGCTAGTGAAAGTTGGGAGCCTCGTCGGAGAAGGCTTCGGAAGTGGATATAGGTCACTTTGACCGAACCACTATACATCGCTGCGTCTTGAATGTGTGAGTGTTTAAATTTCTGTTTCATCTCTTTACTTAGCTGCAAACCATTCAGTTTGTCATTACTTTTACTCAAGCAACTTCTACCAAGTCATCTTTCATCAGATCGAAGTTTTCTTAGGAACTAGCCTTTTACCGAAATCGGTTTCAAGTTTATGATTTTAATCCGCTGCACTAATTCACCCCCCTCTTAGTGCTTGTCAGATCTTAACAATTGGTATTAGAGTGGATTCACTCTCATATTTCGTTTAAAACCCAAGAGAGAGGGCCTATTCCGGTATGCAAGAGGGTCATTCTATTACACGTCCGCCTATGTTTAATGGGTCGGATTATACGTATTGGAAGACTCGTATGAAGATCTTTCTTATTTCTATGGACTTTGAGCTTTGGAATATCGTTGAGAATGGTTTTCAAAAATCTTCTCTTCCGATGAGCGATTGGAATGAATCGGAGAATAAGGTTTTTGCTTTAAACGCAAAGGCTATGAATGCCTTGTTTTGTACACTAGACAAAAACGAATTTAATCACGTATCAATTTATGAATCGGCTTTTGATATTTGGCGTACTCTTGAGATCACTCATGAAGGCACTAGCGAGTGAAAGAGTCCAAAATCAATATTCTTGTACATTCTTATGAACTTTTCCGAATGAAACCAAGTGAGTCCATTGGAGACATGTACACCCGCTTTACAGATGTCATCAATGGACTTAAGGCACTTGGTAAAGGTTTTTCCAACTTTGAACTTGTAACTAAGATTTTAAGATCTCTTCCAAAGAGTTGGGATCCAAAGGTTACGGCCATTCAAGAGGCTAAGGACCTTAAGACTTTTCCTCTTGAAGAACTTATTGGGTCTCTAATGACCTACGAAATGACGTGTCATGCTCATGAAGAGCTCGAGAACCCCCTTCCAAAGAACAGGAAGGATATGACACTAAGAACACAAGAAGACCACTTGAAAGGAACATCAAGTGATGAGGACAGTGGCAATGACATCGCACTTTTAACTCGAAAATTCAAAAAGTTCATAAGAAAGAACAAATTTAAAAATGACACAAAAAATAAACTTGAACATAAAAAGGACCAAGTTATTTGCTATGAGTGCAAGAAGCTGGGGCACTTCAAATATAAATGCCCCTAAGCCAAGAAGAAGCAACCCAAGAAGAAAAAAGCATTGAAGGCTACATGGGATGATTCAAGTGACTCCGAGGTTGAAGAAGCAAGCAACAAAGAGGAGGCTAACTTCGCGCTAATGGCCCTTGGAGAAGAGGTTAGTGAGTTATTTAATGAAGAATTATCTTTCAATGAGCTTTCTATCACTTTTCATGAGTTATTTGATGAATGTAGAACTATTAGCAAAAAGTTCAATTTACCTAAGAAAGAGCATGCTTTATTACAAAATAAGTTCAATAGTCTCCAAACTCCTTCTCTACCCCCATGTTCTAAGTGCGAACACTTAGAAGTAATAAAAAGGGAGAACTTGCTACTCAAAGAGACCCTAAACAAGTTTAAGGTCGGTAGCAAGAGCTTGGACATGATCCTTGCTAACAAGGGTCACGTCGGAAATAGATGTGGAGTTGGATTTGTGAGTGGATCTCATCAAAATCCCACCACCTTTGTTAAAGGACCCACATTGCATATATCACCCCATTTGAAATGTAATTTTTGTGGTAAAACTGGACATATTATTTACAAATGTCTATTAAAAAAAATTAGTCCACAAAAATTGATATGGGTTCCTAAAGGAACCATAAACAATTCAATGTTGAATTACAAATTAAGTAGATCAATTTGTAAGGCACCCGAAATCAAATGGGCACCTAAAAACTATTCTCTTTTGTAGACAAACTCACAAGCTAGGAGCAAGAAATGATATCTTGATAGTGGATGCTCAAGGCACATGACCGGAGATCCATCTCATTTCTCTATGCTCACTAGCAAAGAAGCAGGGTATGTCACCTTCAGAGACAGCAACAAGGGTAAAATCATTGGCAAGGGAACCATAGGTAACAAATCAAGTTTTTCAATTGATGATGTGTTGCTAGTTGATGGTTTAAAATATTATCTTTTAAGCATTAGTCAATTATGCGATAAAGGTTATGTTGTTAGATTTGAATCTAATGTTTGCATCATTGAAAAATCAAACAATGACATATCCATGATTGCTTTAAAACAAAATAATGGCTACACTATAAATATAGATGAATTAAGTAATGAAATGTGTTTTTCGGTTTTGAATGATGATGCTTGGCTTTGGCATAGGAGATTAGGTCATGCAAGCATGAAACTAATATCTAAGATTTAATCTAGAGAGTTAGTAAGAGGAATCCCCAATATGAAGTTTGTCAAGGACAAAGTATGTGATGCATGTCAACTAGAAAAATAAATAAAAATTAGTTTCAAATCAAAAAATCAAATTAGCACCACAAGACCATTGCAATTGATCCATTTGGACTTATTTGGACCAATTGACATAACAAGCCTAGGAGGTAGCAAATATGCCTTCATAATTGTGGATGACTATAGTAGATATACTTGGACCTATTTCTTGGCTCACAAAAGTGATTATTTCAAATGTTTCTCTAAATTTTGTAAACTCACTCAAAATGAAAAAGATTTTATAATTTCATCAATTCGAAGTGATCACAGAGGTGAATTTCAAAATCATGACTTCTAAAATTTTTGTGAAATAAACAGATATAACCATAACTTCTCTACTCCAAGAAATCCTCAACAAAATGGAGTAGTGGAAAGGAAAAATAGAAATTTGCAAGAAATGACTAGAACCATGTTAAATGAATATAATTTACCAAAATATTTTTGGATCGAAGCCGTGAACACGACTTGCTATGTTATGAATAGAGTTCTAGTGAGACCATCACTATCTAAGACTCCATATGAATTATGGAATAATAAAAAATCTAATATTTCTTACTTTAAAGTTTTCGATTGTAAATGCTTTATTTTAAATGAAAAGGATGCCTTAGGAAAATTTGATGCTAAATCCGATGAAGGTATCTTTCTTGGTTACTCTTCTATTTCTAAAGCTTTTCAGGTTTTCAATAAAAGAATTTTAGTTATAGAAGAATCTATTCATGTGGTTTTTAATGAATTTTCCTAATCAAAGAAAAAGAATTTGATGATGATCTTGGTTTTAATAATTTGAATTTGAATGAACCCTCTCCTTAAAATGATAACTTGGATGCATCTTCTTCCCAAATTTCCTTACCCAAGGAATGGAAGTATGTAGATGCCCATCCCAAGGAGTTAATTATAGGAGATACATCTAAAGGGGTTCAAACTCGTTCTTCATTTAAGAATTTTTGTGCCCATGCCGCTTTTTTTTCTCAAGTTGAACCAAAATGCATTGATGATGTCTTGAAAGATGATTCTTGGGTCATCATAATGCAAGATGAGTTAAATCAATTTGAGAGGAATGATGTATGGAAGCTTGTTCCTAGACCTAATGATCATTTAGTTATTAGTACTAAATGGGTCTTTAGAAAAAAGCAAGATGAATACGGTATTGTGGTTAGAAACAAGGCTAGATTAGTGGCCAAAGGTTTCAACCAAGAAGAAGGTATTGATTATGAAGAGACCTTCACTCCTGTGGCAAGATTAGATGCCATCAGAATGCTCCTTGCCTATGCTAGTAGTAATGATTTTAAACTATTTCAAATGGATGTCAAAAGTGCCTTTTTAAATGGCTTTGTTTTCGAAGAAGTATATGTTGAACAACCACGTAGATTCGAAAATTTTCTTCTTCCTAATCATGTGTTTAAATTAACTAAGGCTCTTTATGGACTAAAATAAGCTCCTAGAGCTTGGTATGAAAGGCTTAGCTCCTTTCTTATTTCTAATAATTTTACAAAAGGCAATATTGATACTACATTGTTTATCAAACATTTTGAAAATAATTTTCTTATTGTTCAAATTTATGTTGATGACATTATTTTTGGTTCTTCGGATGAATCACTATGTGAATCTTTTGCCAAGTGTATGAGTCATGAATTTGAGATAAGTCTAATGGGAGAATTAACCTTCTTTCTTGGATTACAAATTAAATAACTTAGTAATGACATATTCCTTAATCAATCCAAATATACATTAAAATTATTAAAATGATTTAATATGGATAGTTCAAAAGTCATTCACACTCCAATGAGTACTTCCACCAAGTTAGACTTGGATAAAGGTGGAGAAAATTTTGATCAAAAGACATATAGGAGGATGATAGGTAGCTTGCTCTATCTTACTGCAACTAGACCAGATATCATGTTTAGTGTAGGACTTTGTGCGAGATTTCAAGCTAATCCTAAGTTGTCTCACCTTAAAGTCGTTAAATGAATTCTTAGATATCTTAAAGGTACTCCTAATCTAGGATTATGGTATCTAAAATATGATAACTTTGATTTGAAAGCCTATGCAGATGCGGATTTTGGTGGATGTAGAATATATAGAAAGAGCACATCTAGAACATGCCAATTTTTAGGACATGCACTTGTTTCTTGGACTTCCAAGAAATAAAATTCGGTTGTACTATCTATGGCGGAAGCCGAATACATAGCACAAGTGCATGTTGTGCTCAAGTCATTTGGATGAAAAATACACTAGAAGATTATGGAATTTATTTAAATAATATTCCTATAAAATGCGATAATACAAGTGCTATTTGCCTAACCAAAAATCCTATTCAACACTCTAGAACTAAACACATTGACATAAGACATCACTTTATACGAGATCATGTTAACAGTAACAATGTCACTCTTGAATTTATCGATACAAAACTGGATATCTTTATGAAACCTTTAAATGAAGAATAATTTGACTTCATTAAGAGGGAAATAGGCATATTAAATTGTCCTTATGAATGAGAAGCATTATATATAGTTTCTTTCGGCTTTCGTGATTTGTACGAAAACTCGGCTCTTGCGGATTTGCCTCCCTCATTTTAATTCTACATCTCAAGGAGTGATCTATGATTACATCTCATCTCATTTCAACACTAGTAAACAAATTTAAAAAAAATTATTTTGTGGGGCCTGCGGTAGCACCGCCTGAACCGACGGTAGTACCGCCTGGGTACTCGGCTCCCAGGCGGTAGCACCGCCTGGTTGGCGATAGTACCGCCCGAACACCCCCAAACAAAAGGGGGTGTTAAGGTTGGCAGTAGAACCCACCGAAAACCTCCTCCCTTTCATCCTTCTTCCTCCTAAGCTCCTCAAAGCTTTCTCCTCTCCATTCTTCCTCCTCCTAAATCAAAGGCATTTTTGTGATTCAAGCTCCTCACCTATTTAGGAAACACAAACAAGGTAATAGCTGAAATTTTCTCTTCTACTCACATTTGCTTGTCTTTTTCTTATTATTTCCTTTTGTTTGTTCATCATGAATAGATATAGATATAGCTCCTAAGAAATCAACAAGAGGTAAAGGGAAAATGTTGGAAGGAGATTCATTTGACCCAACCCTTTTTAGATCTAATGAGGTAGCCTTAAGATACCCAAATTTTGATTGTAAAACCATACATAAGGGTAAACATGTTGATCTAGGTGAACTAGGAAACCTAGAACCTATTAGATGATTTGCTAATCTAAATGCTCTACCTATCTTGCAAATTAACGAACCAATCTATCCTAGGTTGGTTAAGCTATTTTATGCTAACATGATTATTGAATATGATGTTTTGTCTACCTATGTGTTAGGAACCACAATTCAGATTTCTGATCGTATCATATGTGAGTTACTTGGAATTGAAGAAAAGAATAGAGGATGTTATTTTAGAGGGCAATGGGATATGGATGCAATCGGAGCAACCCACTCCGAAGCCTTAGAAATGATTTTTGCTAATCCTAACCTAGGCATCATCCCTAAAAGCTGCAAGTACTTATTACCTTTTAACTCAAAATTACTTCATCACATTATGATAAGCATTCTACTTCCGAAGTAGTTTCATCCTGATGAAATGAGTATGTTAGAACTGAGTACGATGTATTGGATCATGACTAGACAAAACAACTACTTTGGTTATTTGATTAGACAACACATGATAGAAATTTTCTCTAGAGACTCGATGTTGTCATATGGTGGGTTGATCACTAGATTCATTTTTGCCCATGACATTTGTGTGTCACCCAACGAGGAAGTAATGAAAGTTGATAGATATAACATAATTAATAGAAGTCTCTTGAAGTGGCTTAGATGCACCTTTAGAGATGACATATGGATTAGGTAACCTAGAAGGGTTGATATAGTTCCTCCACCAGTAGAGCAACCTGAAACACCAATTTTTAGGGGAAATGAATCTCCTCCGCCTAGTCCCGTTGATCCAGCACCGTCTGAGCCAGCTCCTGCACTATCTACTGAAGATCCGATCATGCTTGTCTTAAATCAAATCACATCACAACAAGCTGAAATTTTGAAGGAAGTGCAACAAATGAACCACAAAATAGATCACTTATAGGCATTTTGGCGTTCCCCCTCCAAAGTAGCTATTGTTTTCTTTTTAAAACACTTGTCATGTTATGTTTATGACTACTATGGATGATGTTGTGTGTTGTTACTTTCATTTCATCTACTCAGCTTTTGAATAAACTTTTTTTCGGTTCGATCATAATTTTATGACTTGATACCTTCCTCGAGTAGTTTCATGCTCTCTCCATGGCTCTCTCCTTGCTCTCTCCATGGCTCACTTGATGACAATGAATGATTTCTCCACCTTTATTATTTTTGTTGATGACAAAGGGGGAGAAAAATGTAAATTGTTATGATGGAGTAATTGTTGTTATATTAGAATAAAATGCTTAAAGTGAAATATGAATCAATTGTATCGCATTGCAAATGCTTAAGAACTCTTATTCTTGAGATAAGCTACTTTTTCATTTGATATCATGTCTTGATATTAAAACACTCTTTTGGATATCACTTGATCTTTATCATGTTTGAATTAATATTTCTGGTTATTATAGGTGTAAATACTTTGACATTGTTTAAAATATATTGTTTTTAGTATTTATGCCTAAGCTTGTTTATTAAGCTTTATGTTGAATGAAATCTATTCGATTTGGCATGAATTCAAAAGATTGAATTCAAGTGCTATGGCATATAGATAGAGGGAGTTGATTTTAACTCCATCATCAATTGATTGTCATCATCAAAAAGGGGGAGATTATTGAATCTCGGATTTTGATGATGAAATCAATTGGTGAAATATTTATTCTAATCTATATTATCAAAGATAAGTGTGCAGGATTAACTACGATGAGTCAGAAACATAAAGTGATTTGCTGAGGTCAAGTCCGTTGGGTGTTTAAGAGTTCATCGGAAATCCGAAGGATCATCGGAAGTGTTGTCGGAACCAACCGAGATCAAATTAGAGATTTACTGAAGTTTTCAGAAGTTCACTGCAAAGATCGTTGAAGGTTCGCGGAGTTTGCCGAGAAGGTTCGGAAGCTTATCGAAGACTCGTTGAGCACGCCATACAAGCTGGGAGCATGCTGGGAATCCGTCGGAAGAAATCCGAGAGAAGTATCGGAGGACCGCCGAAGTCTCATCGTAAAGCTCGCCGGAATAAGACTTGAAGAATGTCGGTTTAAATCACTGTTAATTATGTTTTAATTTTGTAGTTGGCACGTACTTAGGGCAAGGATTTGAATTAATCCTGCTCTAAATTGGTAGAGACCAGCCAAGAGCCCTATTGGGCCTTTTGGGCCTTGAACAAGGCCCATTCAGCAGCCCAGGCGGTAGCACCGCTTAGCAGCCGTGTGCTGGGTGGTGCTACTGCCCAGCCTGGGGCTGTAGTATCGCCCGGCTACAGTGAACAATGGCGATAGTATCGCTCCAGGTGGTTGTACGCTTATGCCTTTGTCGATCGATGGTGACAAGCAGTAGCACCATGAGCGGTAGCACCGCCTCTGACAGGCGGTAGCACCACCTTTGACAGGCGGTAGCACCACCAGCACCAGGAACTCCAATTTGATTTCAAGTTTGGAGCCCAAATTTGAATCCATTTTGGATCTATAAATACCCCCCTCCCCCTTTCTCAGCTGAAAGGGTATCATTTTGAGAGTTAGAAATCAAGCTAAAGTCTTATAAAAGTCTTGTTTTCAGTAGCTTATGTTCACCTCATTTTTTCTCTTTGGATAATCTGTAAGAGTGTGAACTTCTTGTAAAGGGTTGTAAGAGGGGTGTTTGGTCCTTCCCCTTTAAAAAGATTTGCTAGTGGAAGTTGGGAGCTTCATCGGAGAAGGCTTCGGAAGTGGATGTAGGTCACTTTGACCGAACCACTATACATCGCTGCATCTTGAATGTGTGAGTGTTTAAATTTCTATTTCATCTCTTTACTTAGCTGCAAACCATTCAGTTTATCATTACTTTTACTCAAGCAACTTCTACCAAGTCATCTTTCGTTGGATCGAAGTTTTCATATGAACTAGCCTTTTACCAAAATCGGTTTCAAGTTTACAATTTTAATCCACTGCACTAATTCACCCCACCTCTTAGTGCTTATCAGATCCTAACAGTCTAGGCGGTGGTACTACCCTAGGTCAGCGGTGGTAACGCTGAATGTTATTACCTGTCAACGGTGGTACCATCGAACAAGCGGTGGTACCGCCCCTCCACAAAGCCCGAGACTTTGTCAAGTAATGGTACTGCCAAACTAGGCAGTGGTACCACCCAGTGCACTAACTAGCAGTGGTACTGCTAGTGCTAAGCGATGGTACTGCTAGTGCTAGGCGGTGGTACCGCCAACACCCAAAAATCTGAGATGTGACTCTTTTTTGCTTCAATTTTGAAGCCAATTGAGCCTATAAATACCCTTTATTTCTCAGCTGGCAAAACACATTGAAAAGTGATAGAATTGAGTTAACACTCTAGTGAAATTGCTTTCGAAAGTTTGAGTATTCACCTCCCAAAGTCTCATTTATAAAAGTCATATAAGAGAGTGAGAACCACTTATAAAAGTCTATATGAGAGGTGCTTGGTCCTTCCTCTTCAAGAAAAATTGATAGTAGAATTCAGAAACCTCATCGGAGGAGGTTTCGAAAGTGGATGTAGGTCATTTGACCGAACCACTATAAATCACTACGTACTTCTCTTGGTATGAGTTTTTAAATTACTACATTTCAATTTTTACTTGGCTGCAATCTCTCAAATCTCCATCTCTCTATTGAGAAATCCAAGGGGTGATATCTCATGTGCAGCGGAAGAACATAAAAACAAAACACCCTAGATTTTTGCAAAAGGTTTCGTCATCATGCGAAGATCGGTATGTCAAAAACAAATCCGTGAATCCAAAAACTACTTGTATGAAAAGAACGATAGTACCTAGGGAGATCGTATATCCCTGAGTTCTTGTAGATCTATGGGGGAGGATGAAGGAGGTCAAGCGTTCTCCTTTTAGCGGTATCCACGCGGTAGTGACTGCAATGATGCTCCTCTCTTGAGGAGAGGAGAACAGAAGGTGGCTACCAAGAAAAAACCCCAATTTATAGGCCTTTGGTTCGCTCCTATTTATAGAGGCCCCTTGTCAACCCTAATAGATCCAACCCTATTGGGTATTGGATCTCTATCCAATTATCCAAGTCTCTTAGATCAATGGATCTCAACCCAATAATCTAGCTCTTATTGAATCTCATCCATGGGATCCAATAATACAGGGGCTTATTGGATATCTAATAAGATAGGGGCTCTAGCGAATATCTCATATCCAAACCTCTACTCGTCGCAACACCTACCATATGTATGTGACCCTCTAGGCCCAATATCGAGCTGGTCGTAAGTCATATATGTTAGAACTCTTTCTAACTCAGTGAATTATTATCTATATAATAATTCACTCGACTCATCGATTGCGAACGTACTATGCCACTACGCTATAGTCCCCAAACGATATAGGAGAATCCAATCCTTTGGACCTATCTGTCCTCAATTACCATGTATCTATAGTCCCTCATCTATCTAATATCCTAGAGGCTGTATATCGGGCATGGTGCTGTCAAACCCATACGGTTTCCACTTGAGTCTCGCTCTAATCAGATTCTCTTAGAGAACTCTTTCTCTCTCAATCCGAATGACCCTGACCAGGGATTTGCCTAAGCAAGAATATATGGGATATTCCTCTCATAATACCGAGAGTAGATGATCCTCTATTGACATTCAATAGCCCTCTTAAGGTGGCTAACACTCCCAATAACTGGCTGTACTAGATTTGAAACTTCCAAACCTATAAGTTTGGTATCAAAGAGTGGAATACTCATACAGGACTTCCTTGGTGTCTTAAGTCTAAGGACCAGAAACACTTCTAGGACTACGGAGTCATTGTCTGATGTGAGGTATCAATAACCATCCAGCATTCTATAAGCGGATCAATCAATGAACTCATTCTCCAATGAGCACATGCATTGTACCCTTACTGTCCCCACACGAGTAACTATGAGACCAACCACCTCCATCATATGAATGGGTATATAGCACACCAGTCTATTCAGTTATCTCGATGTCCCTCTCGAGTAACCTATGACCGGGATTCTTTAGGGTCTGTGTTTAAAAGTGAATTGGTCTCATTATCGTGGTCTCATCACGATCTGATTCACATTGCACAGATCCAAAGACATCATAATATATATCTAGATATTGTGAGAAAATATCAATAATTGTAAATAAAAGGATTGACGCAGCATGTTACAGGTGCCATCACTTACGTGATTGACTTGTAGGACACCTATAACTAGTACTCTCAACTCTCTTTCGTATTCAATCGAAATATTCATCTTGTCGAAATCATTTTCTTCGGATCGAAACTTCATCGTGCCGAAGGAGAGAGGGGAATGGATCCTCATCTCACTAAAATTTTAATATTTTTTTTACAAAAATAAATGATAAAAACGAGATTTGATCTTAGAAGATCTTTACTGGATAAATTATTTAATGTCTTCAAAAAACAAAAGAAAGATCTGATATACAATCACCATGTAAATGTTTGATTTGCAAAAGATATTCGATAAAATTTTAAGGAAAAATTCTTTACCTCGAATGATCTTTTAAAACTTTTTTATTCATCTAAAATTTTGTTTTAAAAAAAATAAATTACCAAAGAAAACAATACAAAATTGGTGTGTGGTTGACCAACCATCTTCTCTTTCCTTTTTTTTTTTCCTTTTTATTATTGTGAGAGTGATATATGAAACTTATTCCTACATTCAAAATCCAGCACCCGACAGATTCGTGTCCCCGTACATGAGGTCTGAGAAGATCCGCGCTCAAAGGAGATGTGGGGTGGGTAGATGGATCCGCCTTGAAGGATCTGATCTGCGCCGCTCCTCTGTTGAGTTACAAACATGATATAATATAAACTACTTTCCATGCACTTGTCCGGTGAGCAGCATAAGTCCGTTGCAGCAGTCAAAAATATACATGGAGAATAGAATCCAGGTAGAAGATCTGTGTCATGTAGCGCCAAATTGACTGATCTGCTCAAACCAAGCTTTACGGGATAAAAAAATTGATTAGGTGCTGCTATCATCAAAACAAGAAGACGGTTGTCGGCAACACTACACCTCAAAATTTCATAGAAAATGCAACATTTTGTTGATGGCAAGAATGTTCGGAGAGTTCAACTCAAATGCAGAGCGTAGTTAGTCATGCATGCCACTGCAGACACACCTTGAGATCTCTCTCTCTCTCTCTCTCTCTCTCTCTCTCTCTCTCTCTGCATCAGATGCATCTGCATTCAATAACAAAGGCATCACGTGTATCTCCGTGGAATCACTTCTTTATCTACTTTGTTTTGTGGATCTCAAGATTACTTGACCGAAGGCATTCTCATCTACAACATTGTCTCTATAGCAGGAAGGCGCTGCTGGTTTCAGCTCCCATATTTCCATGTAATCAGCAAAAAGATCTGGAAAAGGCAAAGTTAGCAAAAAAAAAAAAGAGAGCGAGAGAGACAATGTTGTAAATCTGAGAAATGTGGCAAATTGTGTTGGCCAAATGCAAGGTATACTACTACAGTAGAAAGCTTTAAAAGTATAATGGCACGCAGAAGACACTTTCTAATCGAAATAATTGTTGTACACTACCAAGAAAATACTATTATGGAACATGCTCAAGTTTTCAGCTATTTTAGACTGAGAAAAGAAAGCTCCTCTTGATTCACGGAAGGCATCCATGGATGAGGCCATTTAATCTTCTCCATATTGTTTAAACACAAGAGCTGATTACAGTTGAGGGTAATAAAAAAAAATTATATTCTGAATGAGGCCAACTGTTGTTAAAATGGAAATCCTGCTTGATCAGGGATATACATTGTTGTCCTGCATGCCATGTGACAACAAAAAAATGACAGTTCACTGCAAATCAAAAGCATAATACATAACAATGGTGTGTACATGGATTTAGGTATCCTAAAGTCTGAAGGAAACGACAATAGTTTCATGAATGCAACAAGAAAGACGCCTTTTAAATACCATGAATATTCAATGCAACTTACAGTCAAACGGATAAAAACGCTCGTTAGACAGCTTACAGTAGTTGTGAAATGGTAGTTTGTACTGCATGCCTCCACCTTCCTGATATCTCATCATGGGATTCAATAAGTTAGCTATGTTTGTGACAACGGAACGTGAGTGCCAGCAGAGGGAAATCTATTAGAAAATGGTTTCCTCCTCTGATGCTGAAGCGGCAATTAAATTCCATAGGATAACTTTCTCAAGAAGATTCAAAGAGCACTAGTTTGGCAAGAAATTGTACATGACTCACAAAAGCAGAAGCAGCAGAAAAGTGTAGTGTGGCAAGAAAAATTGTCAAGAGAGTCTAGGCGAAATATGAACAAGCATGAAGTTGACTGTTACAGAGCCAATACATTACAGCATCCAGCTAGAAATCCAAAAGAAATGTTGTTGTACCATGTCGACATTGGTAACCTAAAGGTCAGTTGGCTTCCAGATGGTTAGGCTCCAACAGGGGATGTAGATGATAGGCTCCCAAGGAGAGCAGACGAGAACAAGCCATGCAATATATATATATATATATATATATATATATATATGACTTAAAAACTTTTAATTAACAAATAACCTTCTTTGGCTTCTAGAACAAAAACTTTTATTCATTAAAAATATTGGCTCCAAATATAAGAAAAAAAATAATTAACAAGAAAGAAAATAAAATCGGGAATTTAACTCCTTGTATTAAATTATCTTTTGAGAAGATAAGCTTCCAAAATTATCTTGTCAGATAATCTTCTTTGTGCGTTATGCTCTTCCTTTTTTTCTTACGAGAGAATCATTCTTTCATTCTTCTCTTTTATTTTATTTTTCTTTTTTTTATATTATCAATCCAGACAAATAAAATTGTGATTGCATAGGATGTTGTCATGCGACAGTCCGAATCCGTTAATCGAATCTCATTGTCAATCCAAAGTCATTCGAGCGACCTTTTCCTTTTCACGTCTGCAAAATATGTCTTGAATTCTATCACATTGCATCTCCTCCTTGCGTAAAAGCCTCAAGTTCGGAGCATATTAAATTAATATAAAACAATTTCAGAATCAACCCTCACCCTAAGAAAAAGAGCAGGAACGGTCCGTCTACTTCTCACCAAAGACCTTGTCACACACTAAACTTGCATATCTAATGGGCGAGTTGGAGTGAGAGAGCATATCAGATATCAAATAATGCGGTATCTCCATGCTCAAAAACTATCCTTTTTCCTACTGAAGTAGGATGTAACACCATAATGGGGATCAAAACCCTAACTTGACCATATGACATCGATACCAAGGAAAGCAAAAGGGGTCCTAAATCCGACCAACTCGATGACGCCGAGTCCAGAAGCCAAACATCAAGATGCTAACCTTCGGGATTCACAACCGGCAAAACTGCATCGTAGGCGATGCCCATCAACATCAAAGAGAACATCCGGGAATACACCCAAGAGACCATCTCGTCGATTTCGACCAGACCAAGCGGAATGCTTCGCAAAAATCCAAGCTTCGAGGGTCTGAAGAGACGGTACCTCTCAGATTAGCGTTCCAACGGGAGAACGATCGCAGCGCTTTCTGCCTCTCTGACGAGCTTTTGGTGCCATTATTTGCTCCGTCAAAGAGCCCAGTGTCTGTTTCTGGTGTTCCTCTCGAACTCGCATAACATGAGAAGAAACCGTTCCCTGAGAACGATCCGCGAGACGAGTTGCCGCTCATCGGGTCCGCCGCGGTGAGAACAAGGCAACGGTCACCGGATCCAAGCGGTCAACGGTGCGTCCGTGTTGTGTTGGAGCCTTAGAAACAACAATGCGCAGGGCGGCATCCATGATCATGCTGCAATGTTCTTTTAAGATCCTTATCCTCTCATTTTATTTTGATGGGATCCATATCAGAAACAAGCATGCATCACTGGGTCTCGCCGGTCTTCATTTGCCCTTTTTTCCAATACTGTCTAAAAGGATTGAGAATTTGATATTGCCCATAGTGTTTTGCTCAAAGAAAATTGCAACGCCACAATAATAATATCTATATTTGGAGTAAATTGATAAGAGTCTCGTGCACTGGGTAAATCAACGATCAAAAATATACCTTCATCGATGGAAGCAATTAGGTTGTGATGGTCCATATCCAGTCAGCAAGAAATCACCATCAGATTCAGCAGTGATTGCTCTCCTGACAAAGAGGACGAAATGTACATCTCATGGACACAAGGATAAGCAATCAGAGATTGTAAGGAAAAGAAAACAGTTCTCTGCTATTTACAAAAGAAAAAAAAAAAAAACCCATTTGGCCAAGAAACATGCATAGAACACTTCCATTCTTATAGGTATGGTAGTTGTTACAAGAGATAGGGCAGAGCAGTGAGTGTTGGTTATGAAAAATTACACGGGCATCTCTTCGACAATTACAAGTAGTCCTTCCATCTGCCAACCTTAATGCCAGCTCTAAGCCTTCATGGGTACCACAAACGAACCTGCTGTCGG
Organism: Musa beccarii; assembly: GCA_024322285.1. Taxonomy (NCBI): domain Eukaryota; kingdom Viridiplantae; phylum Streptophyta; class Magnoliopsida; order Zingiberales; family Musaceae; genus Musa; species Musa beccarii. The sequence continues at coordinate 50,712,378 of CM044396.1, forward strand.
TTAAACCAACAGTCATTGGGCATATTAGACTCTAACAGATGTGTTTCATCACTGAGAGAAACATCCTTAAGATCAGCATTCTTAGCTGGGTAGTAGTGCATTGATTGTGATCACCTGGGGCTAGCTTACCAGCTAGAGGATACAGCAAACTTTTATGCAATTTGCTGTTGGGACATTTCACATTTGGGCTGAAATTTGGGTGAAGAATTTTAATGTGATGAAAATTTTGGGACCAACATGCGGGAAGGTTTGATATGTCGGCAGAAACAGCACAGGGAATTCACAAATTTGACAAGGCTCCCCTTATGATTACCGCATGGGAAGTATAGATGCACGCTTGTGGCTTCAGCTGCTTTGTTTTCGGGCATCAATACAGAAAGGTCCTCAGATGCTTCGCTGCTGTCTAATGATGGATCGATCGATATATGAGTAAGCCAATGAAACCTATTATCTTGCAGCACAAAGGTTCCCTGCAAAATAGTGGAACATAATTACTAAATGAATTAGAAACAACATGTTTCTCGGGCTTTCTTCTTCAATATATTACTCTGTGATTGGTCTTCAGGTTATCAATCCGCTTCTTGAACAGCTCTGACCAGAAATCTTTGCATATAAACTTGATAGCCTCAAGATGATCACTAAATTGAGGGCGCTCCATAGTGTACCTATCCAGGAGACAATATAGATTTTCTAGAAAAGAATTTTCGTGCATGAAATACAAAAGTTCTCATCGGTTGAAATGCCAGAGAAAAATGTCAGCAGACAAGAAAATATCTTTACCATACCAAAACATCTATTTGATAAAAAAGAATCACAAACTAACTAAGAAAAGACTAGACCACAAATAAGATTTTACAAAAAGTTTTTGGCCAACATATCCTTGTGCTTTTCTCTGTTCTTTGTTTTTTCTTATTGAACAAGATGATGGACTAGTCTTGTAAGAACAAGGCAATAAATACTTATTGAATAGAGGATCCATTGATACAGAATAGCTTGCCCCTATTCCTTAACTGAGAGCATAATCAGTTACATTCTTATCGAAAACCAACTCCAATTAAGCGAGTTAGTAGTGAGAAATAACACCACCCAAATAAGATTAGGCAGAAAAAAAAGAAGAAACATTTGCTGTCATTTTCTTCAGATGAAGTAACGGGTTGTTAATATAGTTTGATTACATTTGTTCTCTGTCATTTAGAAATTACAACGTTACTTTCTAAAATAATCAAATAAAGAAACCTCTCCTTTTGGTCTTTCTTACAGTCTTCCAGAATATCAGTAACATAAAGACCTTTGGTGTGGAACAGAAATGGTTTGTGATGCCAAAATTTACCTTGATGCATAAAATTAGATCCGAAAAAACCTTTGTATCATGTTACTATTGCAAAACAAAATCTCATGCTATTTAAAAGAGAATATCAATACTTAGTCATAGTGGGTTTCAGTTGTGACGACATAGAACTGATATGAGGGTTCATGTCATGCTTATGATGTTTGAACAAAACTTCTTTTTTCTACATAATGTTGGTTTGCAAAAGACCTTGTGTTGTATGACTAGCGCATATATCGCCAGCATGATACTAACGTAAAACATGTTGGTGAAAATAAATCCTTCGTCATACAACAAATATGCAGCTGAGTCAATTCTCGTATGGGTTATCAAATTGCCTATGCTTATTTGAAGTATACTCAATGCATATATGGTTCAAATAACAAGAAATTAGAAATCATTCAAGCATTTTGGTAATATGTGTTCAGGTCCAAACATGAGACTCATTTATCCTTGATTAACCAAGTAAATCAAGGTTATAGGGATAGGGACTGCTGCCTCAATCTTAACTCAATAAAAGCAACACCCAAGAAGTTATAACCGTTTTAAACTGAAAAACCAAAGAGGGATATAGATATGATTGATGATGATTAATGGTTTTAGTGTCACAGTTCATGTTTATCTAAAAAGTCATGCCATCTTCTGCTGCTGCTGACTATATCAGCAGCAAAGACATAATAACAGTTAGTTGGATCAAAAACTGCTCGTTCCTTATGTAACCTTCTTGAACTACCATGGATGGTTTGGTAAATTAATTATTTAAAATGCAGCTTAAAGGACAATGAGGATGTTACGCCATTTCACTAGAAGTTGAAGTGATTCCAAACTGTCTATATGCTGATTCACACTCAAATACTTTCCATCACATTGTATCTTTCATTAGTGTTATCAATCAAGACAGGAGTTGTATGGGCTGCATTAAATAGAAAGACTGTCCATTATGCAACAGAATGTAGCATTAACCCTATTATAAAACATATTTATCATATAGGAATCTGCAGTCACATGTATAATTTCTGCAACTTGACTGAAATTCCATTTGTTTTATTATTATCTTCATCCATAACTACAAGCTTTCCTAACAGATTAGAAAATTTAATTCAACAACAGTTAATTCCATCATTCTACTTAACCCTATTTGACCAGATTTTTCTAATTTAGCCTGATCAGATTTTGCCTCCCTCAGTGACATCTAGAAAATGAGATCACAGCTCACTGCAAACATGGATGTGATGCTCATAGCTAAGTGTTGTACGTTGTTGGGAGCTTCAATATGTACACGATGGTTGACAATGTATGACGAAACACACTTAAAATTTTGAGACAAACAAGGACATGTAAATGCAGCTTTAACTGGAAAGAAAAAAAAAAATCAAGGAAACAAAGAAACACTTTGTTGATTTTAAATATGACTATCTAGTAAATGAACACCTCCTTATCACTAATCTCATCAGATATAAGGATATCCTTGGACACAGTAAATTTTGGTATGCTGCCCAAAATATGCTGGGATGCTGCCCAAATATGCTGCCGTACAAACAACTATTATTAATAATCAACTTTAGAAACAAAAGAAATTATCCTAGTTCAAATACTCAACCGCTATGACTTAATCTATTGAAAAAGAGATTAAATTTCCTTTTACTGCAAACTGGGATCTATCTCCTATTCATGGTCTCTCTAATTTCAATCTGAACTGACAAAATAAGAAACAACGTATCAGGTATGCTCCTTGATTGTGATATCTGGTTAAAAGCTAAACAAAAGAGACCATAGAAAATCACCATTGTTAATTCTTTAAATATTCTAATCCAGTTCAGACCTAGTCGCAAGGGCAATAGAATCTGGAACCCAAATTGCAAATGCTTGGTTGATTAACCATCAACGGCGATATATACCTTTTAATCTGGATTGAAATTTTTAATATGATCCAATGGCTGCTTCATACATCCTCTTTCTACTAACGCTGCTACTCAATTGCCGAAAAGAAAGTCACTGAACCCAAATCCGCGGTGAAATCACATGATCCTTACAAGGTCAACATAAGTAAACAGGCCGAGGAGGCCACACCTGAAACAGATCTGAAGTGAGAAAGATATGAAAGTTAGCGACAAAGGGACGAGTTACAGGGCAACCTCTCGATGAGCTGGGTGGCCGACCTGATACCCGATCGCCTCGATCCGGCGAGCGGCGAGCTCCGGCTTGGTGGCGTAGAAACGCTTGCCGAACGCTGACACCATCTCGATGGTCACGCCATCTACACAGCTCTCCGCCACCTCCCTTCCCATCCTGCCGCCCTCCTCTCTTTCTTTCGCGCGCGCTCTCTCTTCTCGGCGATAAGCACAGGGGAAACCATTTTGATCTGGTTTTCGATCCAAGCTCCGCGTCATGAATTCTTCCACTGAGGTCGCGACAGGTGTATAATAAATTCGTTCTAAAGGTAGTATCCGCTTGACAGCGGAAATCGGACATCGAGGCGAATGCAGATTCTACGCAGAGACCGCTCCGAACCGCATCAAAACCGTCCATCCCGGGATATATCTGTTAAAGCTAGGCCGAAACACCTTTTGTGTTTTTTAATAACCAATGGAAAAACTAAGCTTTAATATGTCCAATTAAAAGGACTTACCGTTCTCGCTATTATTATTCTCACTAAGGATATCATTCATACCTACAGGAACATCGATCGGGTTCCACTTACAATGGGGCGAGGATAAAAAACTAAACAAGAATGGGACAAGAAGCATTTTATATTATCTACATAGATAGATTAGGTTTTCATTATTCAAATTAAGTAAAATAAATCTTGATCTAATCGATTATATTCAATTAAGAATCAAGAAATATTTCATTATTCAATAACAACTTCACAACTTCTCCCTGTTGCCCCCACGCACACACCCAATCCATATTAGCATGTGAAATTATAAAGATTTTCACCGAATCCATAATCGCATATAGAGTTATATTTTTTTTAATTAAATAAATTAATTAAGAGGATACGAATAATCTATAAATTTATTATCTCCAACGGCGATTTTTCATCCCAACTCTTGCTCCTCTAAATGGAACAAACATGAGAGATGAGACGAAGAAGCATTTCCTGCCTGACCTCACATCATTGACATCCTTAACAAAAACAAAAAATCATCAAAAAAATATTTGGCAAAGGATTTTGCAACATAATTTCCTACAAAATCTTGAAAAGATTAAAAAAATATATATAGCAAAAGATGCTTTATCAAGGATGGATAAGACTTTATAACATAATCTCCGATCATTCATCCCATGCCATCTACTCTTCTCGATCACGCATATAGCATTCACAAGTTGGCCATTCCTTTATGGAGCATAGCTTTATCATGATCTCCGATCCCGTTCATAACCCAAAGCTACAACTATAAGAATAACTAAAGATTATAATGTGTTTCTAATTACTATAATAGAAATACGATGAAACTAAATGCAGAAACGAAATTACGTACCTTAGCCATTATTGTCGAGAAATTTCTGCAATGATTTGTCTTAGTATTTTGACTCTTCTCGACTCAGAACTCTCACTTTAGATGGTATAAGAAATCATAAAGACTTGAAAAAGAAATAGAACCAAGGGATCAAAACCTCCCTTTATATAGATGCTCTCCCATCAAGAACATTCATTACTATCAAATTTTCAAGAATTAATTCAAATTTTATAATGTTTGGATCATAATTAAAAAATTTAATGATCATAAATAAAGATTTAATAATAATGATTAATTCATAATGAATAAAAAATCAAAATATTTAAATCATAATAAATGAAAAAATGAATTATGAACTTAATGAGAATGATTATGCTCTCTAAAATCAATGAAAATTAATAGTAACAAAAAAAAAAAAGGAACGGTTATAATAACTTCTTCCACTATGAACAAGCCAGCGGAGAATCTATGGTTAACATGTTAAATCCACTGCAGAAAAACCCATCTTGTCCATTTTAGCAGGATGAATCAATCAATCGGCGATCTATCATTACTACAAACATGCCTCGGTGAAGCAATGTCAGTTTCACACTTGCTATATCATCCCAAAGTATACTATTTAACAACTTGAGTACAAAAAAACCACAAACCACAACTAACATAGTCCAACAAATCAAAACAAGGAGTACAACATGTTCAGATTCAACAAGAGCAAAATCATTTCACTCACAAAGCTGCAAATCATGTAAGAATTGAACTTTAAAATCAAAACAATTTTCAAATACAGAATGATCACCATCACCGGATGCTTAATCCACAACCCTTGCACTGGTTCTTTTCCTACTCCAATCAAGCTATCAGATAGTAAACAGACGCAAGACCAAAGAGAAGATATTTGAACTATACCTGAATTCATCTCAGAAAGACCATACAAGAAGTGCGTGAATATTTAGTTCAAAATCACATACCATTGAACTATTTCATGAACAGATGCTTCCTGACTAACCTTTTTTTGTTTACACCAATGGCCTTGAACTACAATATTTTAGTGAAAATAAAGAGATCATAAGTAACACTGCAGGATTGTTCATGTCCTGCCCAATGATCATGACCCCTAAGAAGCAAATGTAACCTCCAAAAGTGATGCTGCCTTTAAATACCTTTGTCACAATCATAAGATTGGATTTGAGTAGGCACTTGACGTAAGAAAACTCCATTCGTTCGTGGATCAACTAATAGGTTGTGCATGTGTGACAACAGCATCCATGTTGCTGAGTCACAACAAGTGAAAAACCAAAATGAAAGAACTTTGAAGATCAAACTTTAAGCAAGCCCGTAGCAAATAACAGGATAAAGTCCTACGTAACTTCCAAGTTAGGAAATCAGCAAAACAGAATGGCTTGGATAAAATGCCGAGTTCAAAATTTTAAGATGCCACTTAAGTGGAACGGTCTAGATTCTCTTCTAGGGTAATGGTAGCTAAATGCGAGATTCTGGATTTGCTATATATAATTGGTAGGATTGCACCAACTTGGGAGTTCAACTAGCAAGAGAGCAAGAGGTTCCAGAATCAACCAATGATGGAAAAATCAAATGTCTATTTTCTGGTTGATGGTAAAACTCTTACAACTATTCCTCCCCAGAATGCTATTTCCATAATCTCCATGTCCAAAAAGCTCATTACTGGTAAATTATAGCGTTGACAGATGTAAAGAGAATTTATGGCACACATAAGGAACAAAGCCGAATCAATGTAATTAAATAAAGACTTATAATCATGGTAATCATAAAGTTTTTTCTTAGTTTTCTTATTCAATCCTTATTGTCTCAAGCAAGAATAGCTGGGATATTTATAGACCCCAAGTGGATTCAAATTTGAAGCCCAAATTTGAATCATCCCGATTTTCAAGGTGTTGGCGATAACATTGCCTTGCACACTGACACTGAATGATACCATCGCATCAGTCTGGCAGTATCATCATCTAGACTGCCTGACATTGGGTGGTACCACCGCTTAGACTCAGCCTAGAAGACTAAGCCTTCAGATGGTTCCACCGCCAACCCTAGCGATGCTATCGCTTGACGTGGCACTAGGGCACTGTTTGGGCCTTTTATCCAATCCAACTTAACTGAGTTGGCTCAATTCCAATTTAATTAAACCTAATCTTACTTCAATCTAAATAATTATTATAAAGCGAATCAATTTTGTTATCCGGCATGTCATTCGTCCATCGGCGCTTCGTCCGGTTCTTTGGTACTTCGTTCAATTCTTTGACGCATCGTTCTCTCTTGTGGCTTGTTGCTCAATCGACAACTGTCCTCCATAACTTCGATCTCCTTGGTACAACTCCTTTCTTCTTGGCCCAATGCTTGAATTCTTTGTCCAAAGCCTTTTGCCGATACGTCGATCGATCCTTGGCTCGATGTCTACTCTTTTATTATATTTTTCTTTAGTTCAACATCGATTCTTCCTACTTCAATTATCTAATCTTGATCAAAAGTAGACCTGCGTCACTTAAAATATAATTAGATCATTAATCACAATCAATTGGTTTCATCATCAAAATCCGAGATTCAACAATCTCCCCCTTTTTGATAATGACAACCAATTGATGATGAAGTTAACATTAACTCCTGGATTTTAAACAAACTCCCCCTATCAATATGTCATATTGATAGAACCTTTGGATTTCAAAAAATCCAAGCAGCATATTATAAAAAAAAATCATGTAATATGTCAAAATATTCAGAACATCATAAAATGAGAAGTAACATCTAGCAAAAGTTTGAAAATATAAAAATTTTATAATATTCAAGCTAGTAATCACTTTTTCAACATACAAGCATAGAAGTAAATTTTCTAAGTTTGTACTTTTTGCTTCTTTTGAGATAGTAACTCTTTGCTTCTCTTTAGATTGAAAGCTTACAATTTTTGGTAGTATTCATGATAGTAAGTTCTTTCTTCTCTTTTGAGAAGTACAAGTTTTGCCTTTTTTTGCAAGTTAGTATTTTTTGTGAAATATTAGCAAGTAGTTTTTGCTTCCTCTTTAAAGTATGCAAACTAGCAAATTCTTTTCTCTCCCCTTTGTCATTATCAAAAAGAAGGGGGTAGGAATACAATGATATAAACTTTTCACATCAATTATAAATTTTCATCAACAAAAATTTACATCAATCTTTCAACCATCACATGATGCATATAAGCCAAAGAAATCATATCATTTCTATGTTATGAAAGATATGATATCAACAAAAGTCTAAGGAAAAACAAAGAAGATATCTAGATTCATGCATAATATCTCTCAATTTGTCATGAATCATAAGAAATTTAAGTTTAAGATTTTAAAAAATTCATGATACATTTAGAAAGTTCTTTTTAGTAAATGATAAGAGGAAACATAGAAAAAAATTTTTGATTCCCATAAAAAATATCTCAAGTCAAGAAATCAAAAGAAAATTCATGATTTGTTTTAAAAAAATCTCATTCAAATCAATTCATCAACTCCAAACTCATTATCAAAATTACTTTCGAGATTCATAAAATATCATAAATAGATTCATTAACACATCATCAAAATCTCTTTCATAGAGATTCACGAGATTCATGAAATTATTGAATCTCGGATTTTGATGATAAAATCAATTGGTGAAATATTTGTTCTAATCTATATTGTCAAAGATAAGTGTGCAGGATTAACTACGATGGGTCAGAAACATAAAGTGATTTGCCGAGGTCAAGTCCGTCGGGTGTTCAAGAATTCATCGGAAGTCCGAAGGATCATCGGAAGTGTTGCCGGAACCAACCAAGATCGAATCAGGGACTTGTCGAAGTTTTCGAAAGTTCGTCATAAAGATCGTCGAAGGTTCGTGGAACTTTGCCGAGAAGGTTCGGAAGCTTGTCAAAGACTCGTTGAGCATGCCATACAAGCCGGGAGCATGCTGGGAATCCGCTGGAAGAAATCCGAGGAAAATATCGGAGGATCGCAAAAGTCTCATCGTAAAGCTCACCGAAATAAAACTTGAAGAATGTCGGTTTAAATCACTGTTAATTATGTTTTAATTTCATAGTTGGCACGTTCTTAGGGCAAGGATTTCGAATTAATCCTGCTCTAAATTGGTAGGGGCCAACCGGCCCCCATCTTGGGCTTTTGGGCCTTGAACAAGGCCCATTCACTTTGAATGGGCCAAGCGATAGAACCGCCTGTGCGTGCAAGAGCATCGCTGGCAGCCGTGTGTCGGGCAGTGCTACCACCACCTAGGGCGGTAGTACTTCGCCGGTGCATCGAATCGTATGTAGTAGCATCGCCGCTTCCAAGCGGTAGCATCGCGTCAGATAAAGGTCGGCCGACGACTAACAGGTGGTAGCACCGCCTCTGATAGGCGGTAGCACTGCCAGCACCGAGAACTCCAATTTGATTTCAAATTTGGAGCCCAAATTTGAAACCATTTTGGATCTATAAATACACCCCCCCCCCTTTCTCAATTGAAAGGGCACCCTTTTGAGAGTTAGAATCTTGAGTTAAAGTTTTGAATAGTCTTGAAAAGTCTTGTCTCTTGCTAAGTGTTCACCTCCTTCTTCTTCTTGAGAAATTTTGTAAGAGTATGAACCTCTTGTAAAGGGTTGTAAGAGAGGTATTTGGTCCTTCCCCTTCAAAGGATTTGCTAGTGGAAGTGCGGAGCCTCATCGTGAAGGCTTCAAGAGTGGATGTAGGTCATTTGACCGAACCACTATACATCATTGTGTTCATGAATGTGTGAGTGTTTACATTTCTGAATTATTTCATTACTTAGCTACAAATCATTTAGTTCCTTTACTCAAGCTATTTCATTCAAGTTCTCTTTCTTCAAATCGAAATCTTCTTACGAACTAGTCTTTGTGCGAAATCGGCTTCAAAGTTACGTTTTTAATCCGCTGCACTAATTCACCCCCCCCCCTCTTAGTGCCTTTTCGATCCTAACAATTGGTATCAGAGCAAGGTTTGCTCTCATATTGGTTTAAAACCTAAGAGAGATGGCCTACTCCGGTATGCAAGAGGGTCACTCCATTACTCGTCCGTCTATGTTTAATTGGTTGGATTATATGTATTGGAAGACTCATATGAGGATTTTTCTCATTTCTATGGACTTCGAACTTTGGAACATTGTTGAAAATGGTTTTGCAAAATCTTCTCTTCCGATGAGTGAATGGAATGAGTCGGAAAGGAAGATTTTTGCTCTCAATGCAAAGGCTATGAATGCCTTATTTTATGCACTTGATAAGAATGAGTTTAATCGGGTTTCTATTTGCGAATCGACATTTGATATTTGGCGCACTCTTGAAATCACTCATGAAGGCACTAGCCGAGTGAAAGAGTCCAAAATCAACATTCCTGTGCATTCTTATGAACTTTTTCGTATGAAACCAAATGAGTCCATTGGAGACATGTATACCCGCTTTACAGATGTCATCAATGGACTTAAAGCTCTTAGTAAAGGTTTTTCTAATTTTGAGTTGGTAACTAAAATTTTAAGATCCCTTCCAAAGAGTTAGGATCCAAAGGTTACGGCCATTCAAGAGGCCAAGGATCTTAAAATATTTCCGCTTGAAGAACTTATTGGGTCTCTAATGACCTACGAGATGATGTGCTATGCTCATGAAGAGCTTGAGAACCCCCTTCCAAAAAACAGGAAAGATATGACACTTAGAACATAAAAAGACCACTTGAAAGGAACATCAAGTGATGAGGACAGTGACAATGACATTGCACTTTTAACTCAAAAATTTAAGAAATTTATAAGAAAGAACAAATTTAAAAATGATATAAAAAATAAATTTGAACAAAATAAGGACCAAGTTATTTGCTACGAATGCAAGAAGCCGGGACACTTCAAGAATGAATGCCCTCAAGCCAAGAAGAAGCAATTCAAGAAGAAGAAAGCTTTGAAGGCCACGTGGGATGATTCAAGTGACTCCGAGGTTGAAGAAGTTAGCAACAAAGAGGAGGCCAACTTCGCGCTAATGGCATTAGGAGAAGAGGTTAGTGAGTTATTTAATGAAGAGTTCTTTCGATGAACTTTCTATCGCTTTTCATGAGTTATTTGATGAATGTAGAACTATTAGTAAGAAGTTCAATTTGCTTAAGAAAGAACATGCTTTATTACAAAATAAGTTCAATAGTCACCAAAATCCCACCACCTTCATTAAAGGACCCACATTGCATGTATCACCCCATTTGAAATGTAATTTTTGTGGTAAAACGGGATATATTGCTTACCAAATATCCATTCAAGAAATTTAGTCTACAAAAATTGATATGGGTTCCTAAAGGAACCATAAACAATTCAATGTTGAATTACAAATTAAGTAGATCAATTTGTAAGGCACCCAAAATCAAATGGGTACCTAAAAACCATCCTCTTTTGTAGACAAACTCATAAGCTAGGAGCAAGAAATGGTATCTTGATAGTGGATGCTCAAGGCACATGACCGGAGATCCATCTCATTTCTCTATGCTCACTAGCAAAGAAGAAGGGTATGTCACCTTCGGAGACAACAACAAGGGTAAAATCATTGGCAAGGGAACCATAGGTAACAAATAAAGTTTTTCAATTGATGATGTCTTGCTAGTTGATGGTTTAAAACATAATCTTTTAAGCATTAGTCAATTATGCGATAAAGGTTATGTTGTTAGATTTGAATCTAATGTTTGCATCATTGAAAAACCAAACAATGACATATCCATGATTGCTTTAAAACAAAACAATGTCTACACTATAAATATTGATGAATTAAGTAATGAAATGTGTTTTTCGATTTTGAATGATGATGCTTAGCTTTGGCATAGGAGATTAGGCCATGCAAGCATGAAACTAATCTCTAAGATTTCATCTAGAGAGTTAGTAAGAGGAATCCCAAACATGAAATTTGTTAAGGACAAGGTGTGTGATGCATGTCAACTAGGAAAACAAATAAAAGCTAGTTTCAAATCAAAAAATCAAATTAGCACCACTAGACCATTGCAATTGATCCATTTGGACTTATTTGGACCAATTGACATAACAAGCCTAGGAGGTAGCAAATATGCCTTCGTAATTATGGATTACTATGGTAGATACACTTGGACCTATTTCTTGGCTCACAAAAGTGATTGTTTCAAATGTTTCTCTAAATTTTGTAAACTCACTCAAAATGAAAAAGGTTTTATGATTTCATCAATTCGAAGTGATCACGGAGGTGAATTTCAAAATCATGACTTCCAAAATTTTTATGAAATAAACGGATATAACCATAACTTCTCTACTCCAAGAAATCCACAACAAAATGGAGTAGTGGAAAGGAAAAATAGAAGTTTACAAGAAATGACTAGAACCATGTTAAATGAATATAATTTACCAAAATATTTTTGGGCCGAAGCCGTGAATACGGCTTGCTATGTTATAAATAGAGTTCTAGTGAGACCATCCCTATCTAAAACTCCATATGAATTATGGAATGATAAAAAACCCAATGTTTCTTATTTTAAAGTTTTGGTTGTAAATGCTTTATTTTAAATGAAAAGGATGCCTTAGGAAAATTCGATGCAAAATCTAATGAAGGCATATTTCTTGGTTATTCTTCCGTTTCTAAGGCTTTTCGTGTTTTCAACAAAAGAACCTTAGTTATAGAAGAATCTATTCATGTGGTTTTTAATGAAATTTTCGAATTTAAGAAGAAAGATTTTGATGATGATTTTGGCTTTGATAATTTGAATTTAAATGAACCCTCTCCTCAAAATGACAACTTGGATGCATCTTCTTCCCAAACTTCCTTACCCAAGGAATGGAAGTATGTAGATGCTCATCCCAAGGAGTTAATTATAGGAGATGCATCGAAAGGGGTTTAAACTCGCTCTTCTTTCAAAGATTTTTATGACCATGCCGCTTTTCTTTCTCAAGTTGAACCAAAATGTATTGATGATGCCTTGAAAGATGATTCTTGGGTTATCGCAATGCAAGAAGAATTGAATCAATTTAAGAGGAATGAGGTATGGAAGCTTGTTCCTAGACCTAATGACCACTTAGTTATTGGTACTATGTGGGTCTTTAGAAACAAGCAAGATAAATGTGGTATCGTGGTTAGAAACAAGGCTAGACTAGTGGCCAAAGGTTTCAACCAAGAAGAAGGTATTGATTACGAAGAGACATTCGCTCCGATGGCAAGATTAGAAGCCATTAGGATGCTCCTTGCCTATGCTAGTAGTAATGATTTCAAATTATTTCAAATGGATGTCAAAAGTGCATTCTTAAATGGTTTTATTTCCAAAGAAGTGTATATCAAACAATCACCCGGATTTGAAAATTCACTTCTCCCTAACCATGTGTTTAAGCTAACTAAAGCTTTATATGGTCTAAAACAAGCCCCTAGGGCTTGGTATGAGAGGCTTAGTTCTTTTTTAATTTCAAATGATTTCACTAAAGGCTAGGTTGATACTACATTGTTTATTAAATATTTTAAAAATAATTTTTTTATTATTCAAAATTATGTTGATGATATTATTTTTGGTTCCTCGGATGAATCACTATGTGAATCTTTTACCAAGTGTATGAGTCATGAATTTGAGATGAGTCTAATGGGAGAATTAACCTTCTTTCTTGGATTACAAATTAAATAACTTAGTAATGGTATATTCCTTAATCAATCTAAATATACATTAGAATTGTTAAAACGATTTAATATGGATAGCTCAAAAGCCATCCACACTCCAATGAGTACTTCCACCAAGTTAGACTTGGATGAAGGTGGAGAAAATTTTGATCAAAAGACATATAAGGGTATGATAGGTAGCTTGCTCTATCTTACTGCAACTAGACCAGATATCATGTTTAGTGTAGGACTTTGTACTAGATTTTAAGTTAATCCTAAGTTGTCTCACCTTAAAGCCATTAAAAGAATTCTTAGATATCTTAAAGGTACTCCTAATATAGGATTATGGTATCCAAAATCTGATGACTTTGATTTGATAGCCTATGCAGATGCGGATTTTGGTGGATGTAGAATAGATAGAAAGAGTACATCTGGAATATGCCAGTTTTTAGGACATGCACTTGTTTCTTGGACTTCCAAGAAACAAAATTCGATTGCACTATCTATGGCGGCAGCCGAATACATAGCCGCAAGTGCATGTTGTGCTTAAGTCATTTGGATGAAAAATACACTAGAAGATTATGGAATTCATTTAAATAATATTCCTATAAAATGTGATAATACAAGTGTTATTTGTCTAACAAAAAATCTTATTCAACACTCTAGAACTAAACACATTGACATAAGACATCACTTTATACGAGATCATATTAACAATAACGATGTTACTCTTGAATTTATCGATACAAAACATCAATTAGCGGACATCTTTATGAAACCTTTAAATGAGGAACAATTTGACTTCATTAGGAGGGAATTAGGCATGTTAAATTGTCCTAATAAATGAGCTTTATTGTATGAGATTTTTCTTTGAAATTTCGGTTTTCGTAGATTTGACTTCCTCTCGGATTTCTTTTTGAAATTTCGGATTTCTTTTTAACATCATCCCATCCTTAAAATCTCTGAAAATAAATTCAGAACAAATTTAAAAAAATTATGTGGGGCCAGCGGTAGCACCGCCTGAATCGACGGTAGTACCACCTGGGTACTCGGCTCCCAAGCGGTAGCACCGCCTGGTTAGTGGTAGTACCGCCCGAACACCCCCATATTAAAGGGGGTGTTAGGGCCGACGGTAGAACCGACCGAAGCCATTCTTTCCCTCATCCTTCTTCCTCCTAAGCTCCTCTAAGCCTTCTCCTCTCCATTTTTCCTCCTTCTAAAGGGCAAATCAATGGCATTTTTTTGTGATCCAAGCTCCTCACCTCTCTAGGAAACACAAACAAGGTAATAGATGAAATTTTCTCTTCTACTCACAATTGCTTATCTTTTCCTTATTATTTTATTTTGTTTGTACATCATGAATAGATATAGACATGGCTCCTAAGAAATCAACAAGAGGGAAAGGGAAAAGGTTGGAAGAAGATTCATTTGACCCAACCCTTTTTAGATCTAATGAGGTAGCCTTAAGATACCTAAATTTTGATTGTAAAACCATACATAAGGGTAAACATGTTGATCTAGGTGAACTAGGAAACCTAGAACCTATTAAATGGTTTGCTAATCTAAATGTTCTACCTATCTTGCAAATTAATGAACCAATCTATCCTAGGTTGGTTAAGCTATTCTATGCTAACATGATTATTAAAGATGATGTTTTGTCCACATATGTGTTAGGAACCACAATTCAGATTTCTGATCATATCATATGTGAGTTATTTGGAATTGAA
Organism: Musa beccarii; assembly: GCA_024322285.1. Taxonomy (NCBI): domain Eukaryota; kingdom Viridiplantae; phylum Streptophyta; class Magnoliopsida; order Zingiberales; family Musaceae; genus Musa; species Musa beccarii. The sequence goes on from CM044396.1 coordinate 50,727,498, forward strand.
GAAACGAATAGAGGATGTTATTTTAGAGGGCAATGGGATATGGATGCAATCGGAGCAACCCACTCCGAAGCCTTAGAAATGATTTTTGCAAATCCTAACCTAGGCATCATCCCTAAAAGCTACGAGCACTTATTACCTTTTAACTCGAAATTACTTCATCACATTATGATAAGCATTCTACTTCCGAAGCAGTTTCATCCTGATGAAATGAGTATGTTAGAACTGAGTACGATGTATTGGATTATGACTAGACAAAACAACTGCTTTGGTTATTTGATTAGACAACATATGATAGAAATTTTCTCTAGAGACTCGATGTTGTCGTATGGTGGGTTGATCACTAGACTCATTTTTGCCCATGACATTTGTGTGTCACCCAACGAGGAAGTAATGAAAGTTGATAGATATAACACAATTAATAGAAGTCTCCTGAAGCGGCTTAGATGTACCTTTAGAGATGACATATGGATTAGGCAACCTAAAAGGGTTGATATAGTTCCTCCACCAGTAGAGCAACCTGAAACACCAATTTTTATGGGAAATGAATCTCCTCCGCCTAGTCCCGTTGATCCAGTACCGTCTGAGCCAGCTCCTGCTCCATCTACTGAAGATCCGATCATGCGTGCCTTGAATCAAATCACATCACAACAAACTGAAATTTTGAAGGAAGTGCACCAAATGAACCATAAAATAGATCACTTGTATAGGCATCTTGGCATTCCTCCTCCGGAGTAGCTATTATTTTCTTTTTAAACACTTGTCCTGTTATGCTTATGACTACTATGGATGATGTTGTGTTGTAACTTTCATTTCATCTACTCAGCTTTTGGGTGAACTTTTTTTTCGATTTGATCATAATTTTGACTTGATACCTTCTTCCTTGTGACTACTATGGATGACATTTTTATATCATTTTATGACTTGATACCTTCCTCGAATAGTTTCTTGCTCTCTCCATGGCTCACTTGATGACAATGAATGATTTCTTCACCTTTCTTATTTTTGTTGATGACAAAGGGGGAGTAAAATGTAAATTGCTATGATGAAGTAATTGTTGCTATGTTGGAATAAAATGCTTAAAGTGAAATATGAATCAATTGTATTGCATTGCAAATGCTTAAGAACTCTTATTCTTGAGATAAGTTACTTTTTCATTTGATATCATGTCTTAATATTAAAACACTCTTTTGGATATCACTTGATCTCTATTATGTTTGAATTAATATTTCTGGTTATTATAGGTGTAAATACTTTGACATTATTTAAAATACATTGTCTTAAGTATTTATGCCTAAGCTTGCTTATTAAGCTTTACGTTGAATGAAATCTATTCGATTTGGCTTAAATTCAAAAGATTGAATTTAAGTGCTTTTTACGTTCTAATAATATGGCAAATAGATAGGAGGAGTTGAGTTTAACTCCATCATCAATTGATTGTCATCATCAAAAAGGGGGAGATTATTGAATCTCAGATTTTGATGATAAAATCAATTGGTGAAATATTTGTTCTAATCTATATTGCCAAAGATAAGTGTGCAGGATTAACTACGATGGGTCAGAAACATAAAGTGATTTGCCGAGGTCAAGTCCGTCGGGTATTCAAGAGTTCATCGGAAGTCCGAAGGATCGTCGGAAGTATTGCCGGAACCAACCAAGATCGAATCAAGGACTTGTCGAAGTTTTCGGAAGTTCGTCGCACAGATCGTTGAAGGTTCACGGAACTTTGCCGAGAAGGTTCGAAAGCTTGTCGAAGACTCATTGAGCATGCCATACAAGCCGGGAGCATGCTAGGAATCCGCTGGAAGAAATCCGAGGAAAATATCGGAGGATCGCAAAAGTCTCATCGTAAAGCTCGTCGGAATAAAACTTGAAGAATGTCAGTTTAAATCACTGTTAATTATATTTTAATTTCGTAGTTGGCATGTACTTAGGGTAAGGATTTCGAATTAATCATGTTCTAAATTGGTAGGGGCAACCGGGCCCTTACTGGGCTTTTTGGGCCTTGAACAAGGCTCATTCAGCAAAGCTGAATGGGCCAGGTGGTAGAACCACCTATGCCAGGCGGTAGCACGGCTTGTGCCAAGCGGTAGCACCACCTGGCAGCCGTGTGCTGGGCGGTGCTACCGGCCAACCTGGGGCGATAGTACCACCCGGGTGCACTGAACTGTGGCGATAGCATCGCCTGCCCCAAGCGGTTGCATCGCCTGTACAGTGTCAGTCTGACGACTGACAGGCAGTAGCACCACCTCTGACAGGCGATAGCACCGCTAGCACCGGGAACTCCAATTTGATTTTAAATTTGGAGCCCAAATTTGAAACCATTTTAGATCTATAAATACCCCCCTTTTCTCAACTGAAAGGGCACCCTTTTGAGAGTTAGAATCTTGAGTTAAAGTTTTGAATAGTCTTGAAAAGTCTTATCTCTTGCTAAGTGTTCACCTCCTTCTTCTTGAGAAATCTTGTAAGAGTGTGAACCTCTTGTAAAGGGTTGTAAGAGGGGTATTTGGTCCTTCCCCTTCAAAGGATTTGCTAGTGGAAGTACGGAGCCTCATTGTGAAAGCTTCAAGAGTGGATGTAGGTCATTTGACCGAACCACTATACATCATTGTGTTCATGAATGTGTGAGTGTTTACATTTCTGAATTATTTCATTACTTAGCTGCAAATCGTTTAGTTCCTTTACTCAAGCTATTTCATTCAAGTTCTCTTTCGTCAAATCGAAATCTTCTTACAAACTAGTCTTTGTGCAAAATCGGCTTCAAAGTTACGTTTTTAATCCACTGCACTAATTCAATCCCCCCCTCTTAGTGCCTTTTCGATCCTAACAGAAATAACATAAATAGATTCATTAATTTCTTATTGTAAAATTTGATCAGATGGGGATAGAAAATGCTTTTGCCTTTAATGCTAAACAAGTATCAATATTCAAAACCGAAAGACAAACTTCGCCGTAAAGATCATTAAGACCAAAAACACATATAACACTTTAGTCCAAAATATAAGATTCACTTATCATGCATAGTTTTAAAATATAAAATCATCAAGCATGACATAAGTATTTATTGTCAAAATATTCATCATTTTTAATTCATTCAATTTGACAAATCACTTTAAAGATGACTCATTCAATTTGAAAAATTCGCCAAAACTTTAAAGATAAAGAATTTTTACAAAATATTCCTCATTTTATGTGTTTCAATTCATGCAATTTGATCTCACATAAGAATGTTCAAATTTTTTATACGAAAGCCAAGCATCATCAAAAACCGAAATATTCACATATATTAAATATTTTTATTATCAAGCATGATTTCATATAAGCATGTCCAAGTTTTTATGCTAAAATCAGGCATTATGAAAAGCCATACGGAAATCATCAAGATACACATACATAGATTAATTCTATTAGGTGTACAAGCATTATCACAAATCATGCAAGTATCATTTTAATTTTCAAAAACACTAGCATAATATATTTTTCAAAATAATTTTTATTTCTTACAAATTGAATTAAGCAACTCATGAAAAAAAAATTAATTTTATAATAATATAAAAATGTTTCGGGTGAGTTACTTACCTTATTGTTGAAAGCCGTCAAAGCACAATTCGCAACTTTGTCTTCGGATACACTTGATTCTTCTTTACGTGCTTGCTTCTTCTTCACTTTTGTACACTCGTATTTGGAGCACCCTAGTTTCTTGTGTTCATAGCAAGAGGTTGTGTTCTTTTTAGGTTCATTTTTATTCTTTGATTCTTATTTAATAAACTTTTTAAATTTCATTGTTATGAGTTCAGCGGCATCATCACTTGAGCTTTTGCTCGATTGGTCTTCTATAGTTCGAAGTCTCAAATCCTTCATATTCTTTGGAAGGTGGTTCTCAAGCTTATCATGTTTCAAAAAGCTCATTTTATATGTCATCAATGAGCCAATGAGTTCTTCAATAGGAAAATTATTTAAATCTTTTATTTCTTGTATCGTCGTTACTTTCGGATCTCAACTTTTTGGAAGGGAACTTAAAATCTTGTTAACAAGTTTAAAATTTTAAAAAAATTATCAAGTGCTTTTAAACTATTAACAATATCCGTGAAATGTTCAAAATTCAAAATCAAAAAAGTTTTGCTTGGTATCATTCGAAAAAGTTCAAAATCGTGCAACAAAAGATTTATATTAGAATCCTTAACACTTCTAGTGCCTTCGTGCGTGATTTCAAGAGTGTGTTAAATATCATAAGTTGTTTTGAAAATAGTAATACAATTAAATTTTTTTTTATTCAAGATACAAAATAAGACATTCATAGCCTTTGCATTCAAGGAGAAAACCTTCTTCTCCAAATCATTCTAATCGTTTATTGGAAGAGAAGACTTTTGAAATCTATTTTCAATAATATTCCATAAATTTAAATCCAAGAAAAGTAAGAAAACTCTCATTCAAGTTTTCTAATAAATGTAGTCCATCCCATTAAACATGAGAGGATAAATAATAGAAAAACCCTCTTGAATCTGAAAAGAGACATTTCTCTTAGGTGTTAGTCTAAATGATAAATATTGTGGCTCTGATACCAATTGTTAGGATCGAGTCTGAGACTAAGAGGGGGGAGGGGTTTGAATTAGTGCAGCGGTAAAAAATGACGATTTATGCGATTTTTGGAAACTTCGTACAATGAAAGCCTTATCGATGAAAATCGATTTCGATTGCGCTTTAACTTAAAAAGATTCATAAGCGAAAGTAGAAGAATCTGAGTGATTACAATAAAGTGAAATTGTTTGTAGTAAGAATAAACAACATAATAGAAATGTAAACTGATTTATAGTGGTTTGAGCATCCGACCTACGTCCATTCCCGATTCCTCCTTCGTCGAGGCCACCGGCTTTCACTATCAGTCTTTCTTCAATGGGCAAAGACTAACTCCCCTTACAAACTCTTTCTTTTACAAGTCTTCCCTCAACCACCTCTCTTTGGAACTACTTTTAAGATTTCGGTGGAGGGATTTTTACACTAAGAATCACAGAGTTTTTTCTTAGTTTTCTTGCTCAATTCTTGCTATCCCAAGCAAGAATAGCTAGGGTATTTATAAACCTCAAGTAGATTCAAATTTGTAGTCCAAATTTAAATCACCTCGGTTTTCAGGGTGCTGACGGTACCATCACCTATGCTAGGCGATACCATCGCCTATGCTAGGCGGTACCACCGCTTAGCACACTGATATTGGGCGATACCACCACCTTAGTCTAGCGGTACCATCGCCCAGACTACCTAACACTGGGTGGTACCACCGCCTAAAATCAGCCTAAAAGACTGAGCCTTCAGGTGGTTCCATCGCCAACCCTGGTGGTGCCACCACCTGACATGGCACTATGGCACTATTTGGGCCTTTCATCTGGTCCAACATAGTCATGATTCAGGTTCAGTTGGCTCCTAACTTAGTTGGTCCAATTTCAATCCAATTAAACCTAATCCTACTTTGATCTATATAATTATTACAAAGCGAATCAATTTTATTATCCGACATGTCATTGGTCCATCAGTGCTTCGTTCGGTTCTTTGGTATATCGTCCTCTCTTGTGGCCTATTGCTCAATCGGCAGTTGTCCTCCGCAACTTCGATATCCTTGGTGCAAATCCGCTCTTCTTAGCTCGATGCCCAAATCCCTTATATGAAACCTTCTACCGATATGTCGACTAGTCCTCCGGCTCAACGTCCAATCATCTGATATGTTCTCCTCTAGTACAATGTCGATTCTTCCTACTTCAATTATCTAATCCTAATTGAAAGTAGACCCGTGTCACTCAAAATGTAGTTAGATCATTAATCATAATCAATTGGTTTCATCATCAAAATATGAGATTCAACAATCTTCCCCCTTTTTGTTGATGACAACCAATTGATGATAGAGTTTAGACAAACTAATGGAGTTTAGACAAACTAATGGAGTTTAAACAAACTCCCTCTATCAATATGCCATATTAATAGAATCTTTGGATTTCAAAAAATCCAAGCAACATGTCATTAAAAAATATGCAAAATCATAATTTCAATTTCAACATTCATGTATAATTATCAACATACTTCTCCTCTGTCATCAATAAAAAGGAGAAGTTGCATCTAGCAAGTGTTAAAGATACGTAAATTTTTACAACACATGAGCTAGATTTACATAACTTTATAACATTTAAGCATCAAGTATCAAACATGTGTAAGATTGCAAGTTTTTCAAGTTTTCACTTTTTGCTTCTTTTAAGATAGCAAACTTGTAATTTTTGGTAGTGTTTATGATAACTTCTCTTTTGAGAAGTGCAAGCTAGCAAGTTCTCTTTTGTAATGATTGAGCTAGCAATTTTGCTTCCTCTTTGAAGTATGCAAGCTAATAAATTCATTTCTCTCCCTTTGTCATTGTCAAAAAGAATGGAGGAATACAATGATATAAACTTTTCACATCAATTATAAATTTGCATCAATAAAAATTTACATCAATCTTTCAATCATCACATGATGCATACAAGTTAAAGAAATAATATCATTTATATATCATGAAAGATATGATATCAAGAAAAATCATGAAGAACATGATTTATTTGACAAATCTTTTTAATAAAGTGAAAGAATCATACGAGAATGCATTTTGAGAAATCTTGATTCATATAAGAAAAATCTCAAGTTATAAGTTTGAGAAATCAAGATCCTCATGATAAAGGGCATACAACCAATACAAAAGAATCACGTGATAAAAAAAACATATCAATATCAAAGATCAAGTCATGATTCATTTGAATATATCATCTCATTCATAAAAGAATCATATGAGAACATGATTTATGCATAAGAATTCTCAATAAGTTATGATTCTGAGAGATCAAGAGAAGAGTTAAAAAAAAATCATTCAAATTCAATTCGTCAACTTCAAGCTCTTCATCAAAATTACTTTCGAGATTCATAAAATATCATAAATAAATTTATTAACACATCATCAAAATCTCTTTCATAATTTATAAGATTCATAAAATATCATAAATAGATTCATTAACTCATCATCAAAATCTCTTTTATAATTTATGAGATTCATAAAATATCATAAATGAAATCATTAATCTCAATAAGATGGGGATAGAAAATGCCTTTGCCTTTAATGTTAAACAAGCATCAACGTTTAAGACCGAAAGGAAAATTTCATAAAACAAATCATCAAGCATGATTCCATAAACTATCTTCAAAATTATTTTAATTCCAATGATCTTTCTTTTATTATTGTTAGTTGTTGCAAGATGTTTTTCTTCTTACATGATTCTAGCTTAGTGTGAGAAATTAATAATTAAGCTCAAATTTTTGTCGAAACCATGCATCATTGTATAAATTCAAAAAACAAGTTTCGTCAAAACCATCAATACAAAAAATGTATTATTTCTAAACATAAGATTTCAAATTATCATTACTTCAAATCCTCATGCATGATACCATAATATAAAATCATTAAGCATGATATAATTTTTTTTAAAATTTCATTACATCATTATCAAGTATGATTTCATAAGGTATGTTTAAATTTTTTTTTTATATATACAAAGGTGAAGTATTATGTTTAAAACCAAAAGCAATATAAAATCATCAAGATTCACATGATTGCCTCATATAGATTTGATGTACAAGCATTATCATAAAACATTTTGTTTCTTTATTATAGAACATATGATTAACTTTTATTTTTTTCAAAAATGTTAGAAAGAAAAGCATGATATTTTTTAAAAATTTATTTCCTACAAACTAAATTAAGTAACTCATGAAAAGATCAAGGAATTTCATAATAATGTAAAAACATTTCGGGCGAGTTACTTACCTTGTTGTCGAAAGCCATCAAAGCACAATTCACCATTTCGCCTTCGGATGCACTTGATTCTTCTTGGAGTTCTTTCTTCTTCTTTGGCCTTTTTTTCTTTTTAAGTTCATTTTTATTCTTTAGTTCTTGTTTTATGAACTTTTTAAATTTCTTAGTCAAAAGTCCAAAGCCATAATCATCATTGTCCTCATTGTTGGGATTGAGAGCAGCAGTAAGAGAAGGGGGGGGTGAATTAGTGCAACGAATAAAGATGATAAATTTCGACGATTACGAAAACTTCGTACGTTGAAAATCTTATTTCGACTAAAATCGATTTCGATTGAAGTGTATTGGAAACGTAATTAACTTCAAAGAGCTTAGAGATAAAGAAAGACTATGATAAGGAAGTAGAGCAGTCAAATAAAATGGTTTGCAGAAAGATAAAAGCAATAAGTAAACATAATCCAGATTTTTATAATGGTTCGGTCATACGACCTATGTCCACTCCTGATTCCTCTTCTCTTAAGGCCATCAGCTTTTCCACTAGTTGTCTTCCTTCCAAGGGCGAAGACCAACTCCCTTATAACATTTTTCTTTTGACGGGCTTAGGAGGTAACCCTTACAAGGCCTCTCAACCCTCTCTAAAGCTAGATCACACTTTAGAATTAGAGGGAAGATTTTGACACTATTACAGTAGAGTTTTCCCTTTTTCTTTTTCAGGTTTTTTTTGTGTTTAAACCATGGATGAGAGGGATATTTATAGACCTCAAGAGGATTCAAATTTGGAGCCTAAATTTAAATCACCCCGGATTTCAATGGTACTGACGGTACTATTGCCAGTGCTAGACAGTACCATCGCCCAAGGTTTTTGCCCCTATCAGTGTATTGGACAGTACCACCACCCAGCCTGGCGGTACCACCACCTGGCACACTGACATGGTCAGTGTACTGGGCGATACCACCGCCCAGCCAATGGTGCCAGCGCCCGATGGTACTACCCTAGGACAGTACCATCGCCTAGATGTTCTAGGGAGCCAGACCTGGGCAGTTTCACCACCAGACAAGTTCCACAACTTCTAGTTAGGCCTTAAACCTGACCTAAACCAATCCAATACCAGGCCTAGTTGGCCTCTAACAGGGTTAAAAGATTAACACCTAATCCTAACCCTAATTATATTTTAACTATAAAATTAAAAACATTTCCTAAGCTATTACAAAGTTCAAAAAGTCAAAACTTCTTTCGACGAGCTTTCGGTGAACTTCCGACGGTTTTCCGACGAACCGTCGGACACCATTCCGTAAACTCCTGACAAGCTCCTGGACTTTTCGATTGATCTTGGCGAGTTCTGACGAGCTTCTTCAGCAAACTCCAATCTTTGGCGAGCTCCGTGAACTTTCGATGAACTTCCGAAAACCCTTTGGCAAGCTCCCTACTCATTCTCGGCCAGTTCCGGCAACACTCCCAACGAATCTTCGGACTTCTATCGAACTCTCGAACTCCCAATGATTCCATCGTACTTGACTCCGACCTTTGTTTCACTTTACATCTTCATCATTATCGTAGTTAATCCTACACACATAAAACTTAACTCTACTTCGATCTAATCAGTTATTACAACACGAATTGACATTCTGTTGCCCAGCACATCATTAACCTATTGGCGCTTCATCCGATACTTCGGCACATCGTCCTCTCTTGTGGCCTGTTGCCCAATCGGTGATTGACCTCCGCAACTCCGATATCCTTGGTGCAACACCACTCTTCTTAGCCCGATGCCCAACGTCCGAAGCCTTCTATCGATTGTCGACCGGACCTCTAGCATGATATCCAATATCATAACGTGTTCTTCCGGCGCAACGTCAATTCCTCCTGCGTCAACTATCTAATCCTGATCGAGTAGACCTACGTGACTTAAAACGTAGTTAGATAAACAAAACACAATCAATTAGTTTCATCATCAAAATCCGAGATTTAACACTCATCACTTGAGTCATCACTCAAGTGATATTCTTTTGTTCAAAGTGTCAAATCCTTCTTGCTCTTTGAAAGATGGTTCACTTGTTCATCATGTTCTAAGAAGCTCATTTCATATGTTATCAATGAGTTAATAAGTTCTTCAATAAGAAAATTATTTAAATCTTTTGTTTCTTGTATCGCCATTACTTTCGGATCCCACCTTTTAGGAAATGATCTTAAAATTTTATTTACAAGTTCAAAACTAGAAAAATATTTACTAAGACTTTTCAAACTATTGATGACATCCGTGAAATGGGTGTACATGTTATCAATAGTTTTACTTGGTGCCATTTGGAAAAGCTCAAAATCATGCATCAAAATATTTACTTTCGAGTCTTTGACTCTACTAATGTCTTCATGCATAATTTCAAGTGTGCCAAATGTCAAAAGTCATTTTACAAGCTGAAATCTGATTAAACTCATTTTTATTAACACATAAAATAAGGCATTCAAAGCCTTTGCATTTAATGAAAATAATTTTTTCTCAAATTCATTCCATTCATTCCTAGGTTTAGAAGGTTATTGAAATCGTATTCTATAATATTCCACAAATCAAGATTTAAAGAAAATAAGAAAACTCTTATTCGAGTTTTCCAATAAGTGTAGTCTGTCCCATTGAACATGGGAGGACGAACGATAGAATAACCCTCTTGAAATCTGAAAAGGGTAATTTCTCTTAGATATTAATTCGAATGAGAAATACCAGGCTCTGATACCAACTATTAGGATCAGTTCGACACTAAGAGGGGGGGGGGAATTAGTGCAATAGTAAAGATTACATCAAATTTGTGATTTCAAAAAATCATTTCATACGAAAAGAATCGTTTCGATGAAAGTCATATCGGAAACTTGTTTAACTTAAAGACATTTATAATAAGGTGATGAGGAAGTAGAGCAAGTAAAGTAAAGGGTTTGTAGCAAAGATAAATAGCAAGCAGTAAATGCAAACCAGATTTTTATAGTGGTTCGATCATCCAACCTATGTCCACTCCTGATTCCTCCTTCGTCGAGGCCACCGGTTTTCACTATCGATCTTCTTTCCAACGGATGAAGATCAATCACCCATATAGCACTTTCCCCTTTTGACAGGCTTAGGAGAGAACCCTTATAAGCACTCACTCCTCTCTCTAAGCTGAAATCGTTCTAAGGCTAGAGGAGGGATTTCTCAAGTGATTTTTACAGTATTTTTCTACTTTTGAATTTTCTATGCTTGTGTATTCTACCCAGGGATGAGAGGCGTATTTATAGACTCCAAATAGATTTAAACTTGGAGTCAAAAATAATCTCATCCCGGATCTTCCGGGTACTGGCGGTGCCACCGCTAGTGCTAGGCGGTACCACTGCCCAGGTTTTCTACCACTGGGAGGTATCGCCGCCTAGCACACTGGGCTGCTAGTATATTGGGCAATACCACCACCCTATTGAATCTCAGATTTTGATGATGAAACTAATTGATTATATTTTGTGATCTAACTATGTTATTGAGTTACACAGGTCTACTCTCGATCAGATTTAGATAATTGACACATGATGAATTAGCATTGCGTTGGATGAGAACACATCAGGAGATTAGACATTAAGCCAAAGGTCCGTTCGACAATCGACAAAAGGCTTCGGATAAAGGAATCGGGCATCGGGCCAAGAAGAGCGGAGTTTCACCAAGGAGATCGGGATTGTGGAAGGTAACATCTGATTGTGTTAATTATAGGTGCCTTATAAGTCAATCATGTGAGCGATGGCACCTGTGACACGCTGTGTCGATCTCTTTGCGTATTATTACTAGTATTTTCTCATATTATCTGGATAAATATTGTGATGTCCTTGGATCTGTGTAATGAGAATCAGATCATGATGAGATCACGATAATAAGACCGATATGCCTTTAAACATAAATCCTAAATCATCTTGGTCATAGGTTACTCGAAAAGGACATCGAGATACCCGGATAAATTGGTGTACTGTATACTTGTCTATATGATGGAGGCGATTAGTCTCATAGTCGCTTGTGTGAGGATATTAGAGGTACAGTGCAGGTGCTCATTGGAGAATGAGTTCACTGATTGATTTGTTTATAGAATGTTGGATGGTTAATGATACCTAACATCAGACAATGATTCCATAGTCTCAATTGTGCATCTGGTTCTTAGACTTGAGACACCAAAGATGCCTTGTATGAGTACTCTATTCTTTGACGTCGGACTTACAGGTTTGGAAAGCTCTAGATCGGTACAATCGGTTCTCGGAATGGTAGCCAACCTTACGAAGACAATTGAGTGTCAATAGAGGATTATCCACTTTCAGTATCGTGAGAGGAATATCCCTCGTGTGCTCGCTCAGGCAAAATCCCTGGCCGAGTCGTTCGGATTGAGAGAGAATGAGTTCTCCGGGAGAATCCAATTAGAGCGAGACTCGAACAAGATTCCATATAGGCCTGACATTACCATGCCCAATATACGGTCTTTAGGATATTAGATGAATGATGGACTATAGATACATGGTAACTGAGGATAAACAAGTCCGATAAATTAGATTCCCCTATATCGTCTAAGGACTATAGTGTAGTGGCCTAGTATGCCCATAGTCGATGAGCCAAGTGAATTATTATGGGGATAATAGTTCTGGGTCAGAAGGAGTTCTGACAAGAGTGACTCATGGCCAGCTCGGTATCGGGCCTAGAGGGTCACACACATTAGGTGGATGTTGCGATGAGTAGATGTACGGATATGAGATATCTGCGAAGCCCGTAGTTTGGATCTTATAGATAAAATCCAATTGGATAGAGATCCAATTGGATAATTAGATAATATTCTGTTGGATAATTGGATAGAGATCCAATATGAATAGGATCTGTTAAGGATAAGCTTCATGCACTTCTATAAATAGGAGGAACTTCCTGGTTCATAGGCTAGAGCTATTAGAAGTCACCCCTCCTATTCTCCTCAGCCTCCTCTCCTCCTCCTTAGCTCCGGCAGTCTTGTGGTGCATGTGGAGAGGGAGATCCCGTGGTGATCTGAGGAGCGTCTTCGCTCCGTCCGCTGTATGGATTACCGCTAGAGAGGAGTACGCTAGTGCTTCTTTATCCTCTTCATCGGATCTGAAAAATTCAAAGATATACGATCTCCCTAGGTAACGCTTTTAACAATAAAAATCTGGTTTGCATTTACTTCTTACTATTTATCTTTGTTGCAAACATTTTACTTTACTTGCTCCACTTTCTCATCACCTTCTTACTTGCTCCATTTTACTTTACTTCCCCCCCCCTCCCCTCTCTTAGTGCCGAACTGATCCTAACATATTTTTCTCATGACATCGAGTGCGGATGATCTTCAATCAATACCTAGTTAGCCTCGTAATATTAGCTATCATTCTCGATAACTGGCTGTGTTAGATCTGAAACTTCCACTCCTGATTCCTCTTCTCTTAAGGCCATTGGCTTTCCCACTAGTTGTCTTCCTTCCAAGGGCGAAGACCAACTCCCTTACAATATTTTTCTTTTGACGGGCTTAGGAGGTAACCCTTACAAGGCCTCTCAACCCTCTCTAAAGCTAGATCACACTTTAGAATTAGAGGGAAGATTTTGACACTATTACAGTAGAGTTTTCCCTTTTTCTTTTTCAGGTTTTTTTTGTGTTTAAACCATGGATGAGAGGGATATTTATAGACCCCAAGAGGATTCAAATTTGGAGCCTAAATTTAAATCACCCCGGATTTCAATGGTACTGACGGTACTATTGCCAGTGCTAGACAGTACCATCGCCCAAGGTTTTTGCCCCTATCAGTGTATTGGACAGTACCACCACCCAGCCTGGCGGTACCACCACCTGGCACACTGACATGGTCAGTGTACTGGGCGGTACCACCGCCCAGCCAATGGTGCCAGCGCCCGATGGTACTACCCTAGGACAGTACCATCACCTAGATGTTCTGGGAGCCGACACCGGCGATTTCACCACCAGACAAGTTCCACAACTTCTAGTTAGGCCTTAAACCTGACCTAAACCAATCCAATACCAGGCCTAGTTGGCCTCTAACAGGGTTAAAAGATTAACACCTAATCCTAACCCTAATTATATTTTAACTATAAAATTAAAAACATTTCCTAAGCTATTACAAAGTTCAAAAAGTCAAAACTTCTTTCGACGAGCTTTCGGTGAACTTCCGACGGTTTTCCGACGAACCGTCGGACACCATTCCGCAAACTCCCGACAAGCTCCTGGACTTTTCGATTGATCTTGGCGAGTTCTGACGAGCTTCTTCGGCAAACTCCAATCTTTGGCGAGCTCCGTGAACTACCGATGAACTTCCGAAAACCCTTTGGCAAGCTCCCTACTCGTTCTCGGCCAGTTCCGGCAACACTCCCAACGAATCTTCGGACTTCTATCGAACTCTCGAACTCCCAATGATTCCATCGTACTTGACTCTGACCTTTGTTTCACTTTACATCTTCATCATTATCGTAGTTAATCCTACACACATAAAACTTAACTCTACTTCGATCTAATCAGTTATTACAACACGAATTGACATTCTGTTGCCCAGCACATCATTAGCCTATTGGCGCTTCATCCGATACTTCGGCACATCGTCCTCTCTTGTGGCCTGTTGCCTAATCGGTGATTACCTCCGCAACTCCGATATCCTTGGTGCAACACCACTCTTCTTAGCCCGATGCCCAACGTCCGAAGCCTTCTATCGATTGTCGACCGGACCTCAAGCATGATATCCAATATCATAACATGTTCTTCCGGCGCAACGTCAATTCCTCCTGCGTCAACTATCTAATCCTGATCGAGTAGACCTACGTGACTTAAAACGTAGTTAGATAAATAAAACACAATCAATTAGTTTCATCATCAAAATCCGAGATTTAACACTCATCACTTGAGTCATCACTCAAGTGATATTCTTTTGTTCAAAGTGTCAAATCCTTCTTGCTCTTTGAAAGATGGTTCACTTGTTCATCATTTTCTAAGAAGCTCATTTCATATGTTATCAATGAGTTAATAAGTTCTTCAATAAGAAAATTATTTAAATCTATTGTGTCTTGTATCGCCATTACTTTCGGATCCCACCTTTTAGGAAATGATCTTAAAATTTTATTTACAAGTTCAAAACTAGAAAAATATTTACCAAGACTTTTCAAACTATTGATGACATCCGTGAAATGGGTGTACATGTTATCAATAGTTTTACTTGGTGCCATTTGGAAAAACTCAAAATCATGCATCAAAATATTTACTTTCGAGTCTTTGACTCTACTAATGTCTTCGTGCATAATTTCAAGTGTGTGCCAAATGTCAAAAGTCATTTTACAAGTTGAAATCTGATTAAACTCATTTTTATTAACACATAAAATAAGGCATTCAAAGCCTTTGCATTTAACGAAAATAATTTTTTCTCAAATTCATTCCATTCATTCCTAGGTTTAGAAGGTTATTGAAACCGTATTCTATAATATTCCACAAATCAAGATTTAAAGAAAATAAGAAAACTCTTATTCGAGTTTTCCAATAAGTGTAGTCTGTCCCATTGAACATGGGAGGACGAACGATAGAATAACCCTCTTGAAATCTGAAAAGAGCAATTTCTCTTAGATATTAATTCGAATGAGAAATACCAGGCTCTGATACTAACTATTAGGATCAGTTCGGCACTAAGAGGGGGGGGGTGAATTAGTGCAGTAGTAAAGATTACATCAAATTTGTGATTTCAAAAAATTATTTCATACGAAAAGAATCGTTTCGATGAAAGTCATATCGGAAACTTGTTTAACTTAAAGACATTTATAAGAAGGTGATGAGGAAGTAGAGCAAGTAAAGTAAAGGGTTTGTAGCAAAGATAAATAGCAAGCAGTAAATGCAAACCAGATTTTTATAGTGGTTCGATCATCCGACCTATGTCCACTCCTGATTCCTCCTTCGTCGAGGCCACCGGTTTTCACTATTGATCTTCTTTCCAACGGATGAAGATCAATCACCCATATAGCACTTTCTCCTTTTGATAGGCTTAGGAGAGAACCCTTATAAGCACTCACTCCTCTCTCTAAGCTGAAATCGTTCTAAGGCTAGAGGAGGGATTTCTCAAGTGATTTTTACAGTATTTTTCTACTTTTGAATTTTCTATGCTTGTGTATTCTACCCAGGGATGAGAGGCATATTTATAGACTTCAAATAGATTTAAACTTGGAGCCAAAAATAATCTCATCCCGGATCTTCCGGGTACTGGCGGTGCCACCGCTAGTGCTAGGCGATACCACTGCCCAGGTTTTCTACCACTGGGAGGTATCGCCGCCTAGCACACTGGGCTGCTAGTATATTGGGCAGTACCACCACCCTATTGAATCTCAGATTTTGATGATGAAACTAATTGATTATATTTTGTGATCTAACTATGTTATTGAGTTACACAGGTCTACTCTCGATCAGATTTAGATAATTGACACATGATGAATTAGCATTGCGTTGGATGAGAACACGTCAGGAGATTAGACATTAAGCCAAAGGTCCATTCGACAATCGACAAAAGGCTTCGAATAAAGGAATCGGGCATCGGGCCAAGAAGAGTGGAGTTTCACTAAGGAGATCGGGATTATGGAAGGTAACATCTGATTGTGTTAATTATAGGTGCCTTATAAGCCAATCATGTGAGCGATGGCACCTGTGACACGCTGTGTCGATCTCTTTGCGTATTATTACTAGTATTTTCTCATATTATCTGGATAAATATTGTGATGTCCTTGGATCTGTGTAATGAGAATCAGATCATGATGAGATCACGATAATAAGACCGATATGCCTTTAAACATAAATCCTAAATCATCTTGGTCATAGGTTACTCGAAAAGGACATCGAGATACCCAGATAAATTGATGTACTGTATACTCGTCTATATGATGGAGGCGATTAGTCTCATAGTCGCTTGTGTGAGGATATTAGAGGTACAGTGCAGGTGCTCATTGGAGAATGAGTTCACTGATTGATTTGTTTATAGAATGTTGGATGGTTAATGATACCTAACATCAGACAATGATTCCATAGTCTCAATTGTGCATCTGGTCCTTAGACTTGAGACACCAAAGATGCCTTGTATGAGTACTCTATTCTTTGACGTCGGACTTACAGGTTTGGAAAGCTCTAGATCTGGTACAATCAGTTCTCGGGAATGGTAGCCAACCTTACGAAGACAATTGAGTGTCAATAGAGGATTATCCACTTTCAGTATCGTGAGAGGAATATCCCTCGTGTGCTCGCTCAGGCAAAATCCCTGGCCAGAGTCGTTCGGATTGAGAGAGAATGAGTTCTCCGGGAGAATCCAATTAGAGCGAGACTCGAACAAGATTCCATATAGGCCTGACATTACCATGCCCAATATACGGTCTTTAGGATATTAGATGAATGATGGACTATAGATACATGGTAACTGAGGATAAACAAGTCCGATAAATTAGATTCCCCTATACCGTCTAAGGACTATAGTGTAGTGGCCTAGTATGCCCATAGTCGATGAGCCAAGTGAATTATTATGGGGATAATAGTTCTGGGTCAGAAGGAGTTCTGACAAAAGTGACTCATGGCCAGCTCGGTATCGGGCCTAGAGGGTCATACACATTAGGTGGATGTTGCGACGAGTAGATGTACGGATATGAGATATCTGCGAAGCCCGTAGTTTGGATCTTATGGATAAAATCCAATTGGATAGAGATCCAATTGGATAATAGGATAATATTCTGTTGGATAATTGGATAGAGATCCAATATGAATAGGATCTATTAAGGATAAGCTTCATGCACTTCTATAAATAGGAGGAACTCCCTGGTTCATAGGCTAGAGCTATTAGAAGTCACCCCTCCTATTCTCCTCAGCCTCCTCTCCTCCTCCTTAGCTCCGGTAGTCTTGTGGTGCATGTGGAGAGGGAGATCCCGTGGTGATCTGAGGAGCGTCGTCGCTCCATCCGCTGTATGGATTACTGCTAGAAAGGAGTACGCTAGTGCTCCTTCATCCTCTTCATCGGATCTGAAAAATTCAAAGATATACGATCTCCCTAGGTAATGCTTTTAACAATAAAAATCTGGTTTGCATTTACTTCTTACTATTTATCTTTGCTGCAAACATTTTACTTTACTTGCTTCACTTTCTCATCACCTTCTTACTTGCTCCATTTTACTTTACTTGCCCCCCCCCCTCCCCTCTCTTAGTGCCGAACTGATCCTAACATATTTTTCTCATGACATCGAGTGCGGATGATCTTCAATCAATACCCAGTTAGCCTCGTAAGATTAGCTGTCATTCTCGATAACTGGCTATGTTAGATCTGAAACTTCCAGACCTATAAGTCTGGTATTAAAGAGTGGAGTACTTATACAAAATATCATTGGTTTCTTAAGTCTAAGGACCAAATACATAACTAGGATGACAGAATCATTGTTTGATAATGAGATATCATCAACCATCTAGTATTCCATGAGCGGATCAATTAGTAAACTCATTCTCTTATGAGCTCCAACACTGTATCCCTAGTGTCTCTACATAAATAACTATGAAACCAATTGCCTCTATCATATAGACGGATACACAACACATCAGTCTATCTGGTTATCTCGATGTCCCTCTTAAGTAACCTATAACCCGGATTATTTAGGATTTATGTTTAAAGACAAATCGGTCTCATTATTATGATCTCATCACAATCTGATTCTCATTGCATAAATTCATGGACCTCACAATATATCAATCAGGTAATATAAAGTGAAAAAATATCATAATAATAATAACAAAAAAGAGTGTAACTTTTCACACATACCATCACTCATATGATTGGCTTGTAGGGCACCTATAACTAGCAATACAGAATATCACTAACCAATTATCCTCTATGAAAATGTCTCTTGATAATAAGTTGTAGGTATTATTATTTCTTAGTTCATTATCAGAAAGTTGAAAAACTATTAATTTTCCTTAACAATTATGCATTAGATAGTGTTATCACCATAAGTCAAGTAATAAGCAGTTTATTGAATAAGGAATTGAGAGAAAGAATTCATCAATATTTTAAATTGATTCAGATGCCCTTGTCTCAAACAATAGAGGAAAGTCAAACGGTTGGGTAGAAGTAAGTCAAGATTAAAAAATGATATTATTTGTTATATTTGTGTAATAACTTAATTTTTTATTTTAAATCAAAGTATAAGATTAATGAAAAAAAAATTACAATTTTAAATCAGGGGATGTGCTGGTGGCCAATCAACATGATTATAATTTTTATTTAATTTTTTCATTGTGTTACGATCTATTCGAATTTATTCGCATACAAGTATTTAGGCCTCGTCGTTACTTGTTCTTGATGAAAGGAAACGAAAAAAAAAGACTGCCGTGTTCCAGGTAGCGACCAAAAGCAAATGCAGAGAGCAATCAACCATCCTTTCTGTGACAGACATGCCATGTGACTTTTCTTCAGATACAACAGTCCCCTGAACTAGGCGGTGCTCAATGCCTTCCAACTCAAGTGAGGTATATACTTGGAGTGTAAAGTTCATTAAAGGCAGTAGAGGATGTGATATGAGACTTGTTATTAGATCCAGTCGATCGAATATTTGGAGTATAAAGTTGATTGCTATTTGTTGTCTATTCACCTCATCCTGTCCTTTAAAAGCTTAAAAGAATAGATAAGATAGAACACATTAGTTTATATTCTGAACATTCGCCTGACGAGAGTTTGTGGAAGGACAAGATCAATCTAGCTATATTTTTTTAATGATGATTTGACACAAAACAACAATCACTTAGATACCATATTAAATTCATTGATCATTAACACTTAGATACCATATTATCCAAACTAATCATATTAAGTTGTAAACTAGTTAGGTAGTCAGTCTCTTTAGCAATGTTATCTATGTTGATGATGATTCACATGCTATAATCCAATTAAATGCGCTTCTTCATGGATCACTCTCAAAGCGCCGGTGGATCAAATATTCCTTTTCAGATGATTTCACTCCATCACGTTGAAAGCAGCATCCAAACCATGGACAGAAGGGATTTGTTTGCGTCGGACATGGGTTTTGACCTGCAAGAAACAGTGAGCTTGGTTGGGTTGTTTCCATCGGTTACTAAATAACAACAAATGTGTGTGTGGCTTTTCCCTTTTTTTTTTTTATAAAAGAAAGAATCTATTATGATTTTAATAGTCTACAAAAGCATAAAATATCTGTCATCCACGTCGCGTATCAGTAATATGTTCGTTAATAGATCGTTCACCGTTTATATTTGTTATTACAATTGTTTGGCATTATATTTTATCTAATTTTTATGTTTTTTTTACTGGATGATTATAAACAGAAGTAATTTATAATGCTGCATAATGATCACTTGTCAGGCTACCTAAAACTGTTTTAAAATGACATAATTTTTATATATTATGATTTGTCTTCTGTGAGCTATCATCTAGTGTGAAACCTCAACTATCTTTTACCCCTCGAACCGTTTTATTATTTTTCTTATAATTAAAAAAATATCGATTAGTTTATGCATGCATGTATGTTAGTGAGTATTTTTCCATCTAACGCCTGCTTGATGATCAATAAATCAGTTTCCAATTGGATGTTGAAAGGTCCAAGCTGAATTATAGGTTTGAGCCGTTCTCGAATTTCTAAAACTTCACATTGAATTACGAATATGGATGGATAAATAGCTTTTACTCGCCGGTGACCAGTTCGAAATGGTCCCTTAGAATGTCAGTCATCCAAATTGACCATCATGTGTGTTGAATTGAAGCTTGGAAACATTCACCAAGCCACCACGTAGGTTGAAGCTAGAATCGAACCCACAAAGCTTAATAGTGGGAGTTCCTCATGCACTCGCACCCACATGGCCGACGACATGTTTGGCCGAGTAGCATGTGTGTGTCGACCTCATATGAAGTCACACGATATGTCATGTCGACATCAGCACATCAAAGCGAGCAGATGATACCAATTATTTTCCCCATCCCAATGACTTCTCGAATCTTCACATGTAAATAAAATTTTACTTCATATAATACATATATAATTAAAATATATTTATTATTCTACGTTAAGATGAACTGGTGTGATGTAATGTCGTTCAAGCTTGACATGATTTGAATTGGTCAAGTTCAATGATGACATTGGATTGCCTTTTAATGAAAATAAATTAAAATCAAACGAAAAATCGAACATGACTATTATATCAGATTGAAATTTGATTAAATTTAATAGGAAAGAATAAATAATACACGCTTAAAACTAAATGATGATAAATTGGAATTAACGATAAAGGTCGGGATTCATAGCCTTTGCTACCTACCTTGTGATTGCGTGAAGCGGAGGACCCACCACACAGGTCCGCCATCACCGGCAAGCCGACGTAGTGGGCATACTGGGAGACGCCCCGCTTTCCTACCTACCTTGTGAATGCCGAAAGAGGAGGGCCCACCGGCGAAGGCTTCTCCTTTACGCTTCCGATATCTCCCCTCTTTCCCGTTGCCCCATCGAAACAATCTTCCATTACTCGAACATACTCTACCCTGTATGCAAAAGTGAGCCCGTCGGTGGGTCCCGTGTCGTCTCGGCGGGGACCGTACGCCCCCCTGGTAATATAGAAAACACCCCCAGACTTCCGCGTCCGACGTCTACCCCGGTGGGAGAACCCGACGGGGTACCCGCATCGAGTTCGTGGAGAGCGGTGACCGTCAGTCGGTGGGACCCGCACAAGTTCCCGATTTGGAGGATGGGTAGCGGAAGCCCCTGTCTCGGTGTCCTCGCGAGTTAAGGCCCCCTCCATCTCCAGTTAGTCTCGTCTCGATTGCCGAAGCAACCACGACGACGGCGGCACCAATTTAAAGACCAGACTCCGTCCCCGAACACAAAAACGAAACCGCTTCAGTGATTTGATTCCTTTATTATCTCCTTTTCCTCCCTCCCCTCCTCGTCCCTGCTCGTTTCCTCTCTTCTCTCCTTTCTCGGATTCGTAGTATATATAGATTAGAGCGAGGGAGTTGCTACCAGCAGAATCCCTCGCCCTCGCCCTCGCCCTCGCGCCCTCGCTTGGTCTTCGGGGATTAGGGACTCGAGGGGGAGGAGGGGGAAGGCGCCGGCCATGGATCTGGAGAAGAAGCCCATGGTGTCGGACGTGGGGGCATGGGCGATGAACGTCGTCAGCTCCGTCGGCATTATCATGGCCAACAAGCAGCTCATGTCGCCCAACGGCTATGCCTTCGGCTTCGGTACTCTCCTCCCTCGATGTGATTCTTGTCTTAGTTCTTCGCGTTGGGAATTGAAGTTAAGGGCGTATCGAATTGATCTTTCTGTTGGAAACGAAGGATTGCTGCGGTCGAATTGTCTTTTCTGAGAAAAAGGAAAGATTTTCGTGTTAGAGAGAGATATGAAGTAAATGTGCTAACCCGCCTTAGATCCAAGGGCGATGTAGTGGCAGATGTTAGCAGTGATGGCCTATTGGCGTTCAGTTGAAACCTCGCATAAGTAATTTTCATCGGAGACCTTTAAGGGTCTATCTTTCTTGAATCTGCGCTGTAGATCTAGGCTTCAAAGACAAATTGAAGGATCCTGAAGCTATGATTAACGTAGAAAGTCATGGTCGGGGCTTAATGTGATAAGAGTTGTCACAGTCAATTATTTTTCTCTTAAATTATGGGGAATTACGTGGTGGATTCGAAAAGTAACTTTTTTTTAACATCCCGTGTATGTCTTTTTCTTGTTTGGACTCTTTGATTTCATTCAATTTCATTGATATTAGTTTATATTATGCAGCAACAACGCTGACAGGCTTTCATTTCACTTTCACTGCCCTTGTTGGTTGGGTTTCAAATGCAACTGGTCTCTCTGTGTCCAAGTATGTTCCTTTTTGGGAGCTCTTTTGGTTCTCCATTGTCGCAAATCTGTCAATTACTGGGATGAATCTGAGTCTCATGTTGAACTCTGTTGGATTTTATCAGGTTTGTTAGTTTGTGCCTTGTGTAGTGAAAGATGATATGGTTGAATGTGATTCAAATATGACTCAATTGGTCGCTTATTTACAATATGCAGATCTCCAAACTGAGCATTATACCCGTGGTTTGCTTTATGGAATTTTTGTTGCACAGCAAATACTACTCACGGCGAGTGATTCTAGCCGTTGCAGTTGTGGCCTTAGGAGTTGGTATTTGCACAGTCACTGATGTGGACATCAATGCAAAGGGTCTACTTTGTGCCTGTGTCGCTGTTTTTTGCACATCATTACAGCAGATTGTGAGCATCTCTATTCTGACGGAGCATAATTAAATTCCATGTCCAAAATGTTTTCTTTTCCCCTGTCTTTTTTATTCTGAGACATAAAAATTGGAAACCAGTTATATGCAAAATTTGCTTCTTACAAGATGTTGACCGTCAACATTTATCTGAGCTACTTTGCCTTTGCAAAGTTGAACTACTTTTAAAGCTTAACGACTAGTCATCTTATGAACCTAAGGTGTATCATACTGAAACTGAGGGTTGGATGATTATAGATGAGGTCAGATCCGTTGTTCTAATGTTCTACATAACTAATATTTGATAGCATGTTACCAACAACTAGATGCTTACAAGTTAAAAATTTCATGCAAGGATATTCTATCTCTTGGTTTTTCTGTATAAGGCTATAAGCATGCAACAATACCAAAGAACAATACAAGTAGTTGTTAGGACACTTTGAGCGGAATGGTGCTTTGTTTGTTCATTTATTTGTTTGTATATCTTCCTATCTATTCTTCTCTGTGAACCATACTTTGGATCTCTAGTTTATGCCTTCACTTTCTCTTTGAAGCACTACTAGGATGCATTATTTTTTTTCTAGGTTGGCATATGGCTGTTTACTTCTAAATAAAATTTCTTGTGGTTAAATTATTATGTTGATTTCAATCCCTTCTTTTATTTCTTTTATTTTTAGGTGAAACTTCTAATAAGCTAATGTTCTCTGCCTTTCAGTGGTTTATTTTTATGCTAATTTCCATGTGAGAATATTTTTCAACCGAACTGCTTTTTGAAGTATCAGTATCATCCATTAAAGTTGTTCAATCATTATTTGTTTGTGCTGTACAGTTTGACCACTTGAATTAATGTGGACTGTTTAGTGTTCACACAGTCATTCAGTCTTTTGTACCAATTGATAAAACTGAATATGAAAGTGCAGATATGTTCATAATTCATAATTTGCAACTCAAAGTGCATGCTCCGCTCCCTATTTGTAATTGTATGGTTGTGGTAGATATCTTATAAATGACAAATGGAACTCCCTTTAAACTGTTTGATTAAACACTTGGAATTTTATAGCTATCTTTGACCAGCTGATTTTAAAGGTTCTGTATATTTTAGAGAGTTGACTCAGATTAAAAAATAATTTTAATACTTGAAAAATTGTAGTTTTAAGAAGGGCATGAAACTTTTAGCAGCAAGATAATGATTGCTTTACCACTCATTTCCATGAGAAGATAAACAACTCCAAAGTAAAAATTATGGTGAATCAGGATTGTTAGAATCTGAACTCAGGAATGAACAATAGGATAATTATAGCCTCAAAGTATGTGCAGCCAAACCTTTAACCATATCTTGTTCTTTAAATCTGTAGGCAAATCCATTGATAAACAGATTTGTAGGACAAATAAAGATACTAAATTCGAGGTGAATTCTACTCATTTGAGTATTGTATGTTTGTGATCTTTAGCCATAGTGATTAAGATCCTCTGCAGAAAACAATCACTATGCTGTCTCCTTTTCTACCTAACTACATCATATTTATTTTCTCATGCCCACTCTTGCGCATCCAAATTTAGTTCTTCCAATCATTCATTGAGTGTTAATATGTTGGTATTGTTAGCTTTGGTGATCCAGGTCCACTGTGCAAAAACTGTGGCTATGCTCTCTCCTTTTTCCCTACATTGTAAGATACATATTGAATTGGATCCTCTTTTACAAATCTTTCATTCTTCCATCTCTGGTAATAAAGTCAATAAGCTTTGCTGATTCTTCCAGATGACTGATTGGTTGATTGTGTTGGTTTGATGGAGATTTATCTTTCAATTATTCTAGCATATTATTTGTTCTTCCAACTTAGATAGGGTAATGATGTTTGGGCCATCAAGAGGTCTCACATATATTTTCATTCTAGCTGGGTGTTTAGAGGTTCTTTGAATGAAGGGAAGCACAAAGAAGTATAGTCTGTAAAATCATGATCATGGAAAATAATCTACATTAGTCCTAATGCTTTTTTTTTTCTTCTTCTAATGATAAACTTTAGTAAAACTTCATTTTTTATGCTCATTGAGATGGACTCTTTCTGATCAGATTTATGTTGGATTATGCTATATGATAACATGACATAAAATTTAGATGCAGAAAACTGTAAGCCTGTTTCCCTTGTTTACTTTATGTGAGATTTAAATGCAGTTGCTCTGTCAAACTAATAAATTAGTATCATGATGCAGGTAACTTTGTTGGAGCTGTGTAAATACAGCTTGATTTCTATATTTTGTCATACAGCAGGATTCATCTCATTTTTTTAGTCTCTATTTTTTATTGCAGCAATGTATTTAGCCATTTTTTAGACCGATTGTTTGTAGCTCTAGTTGGTTAGTTATCTCATGGTATTATTTTTATTACAGACAATTGGGTCTTTCCAGAAAAAATATAATATTGGTTCTTTTGAGCTCCTAAGCAAAACTGCACCAGTACAGGCAGTCTCACTTCTTATTGTTGGCCCATTTGCTGACTACTACCTCAACCATCACTCTCTCTTAGAATACCGATTTACTTCAGGAGCAACTGTAAGTTCCATATCAATATTTCTATTGTTGGATGGGGCTTCTGATTGCACAGATTAAATCTAACTTGAACTTATTTTCCATTGTTTATTACAGCATCTACAATCCAAATATATGTTTCTAATCTCGTTCATGCAGTTGATCATAAACTACAGCCACACAACTATCATAAGCTTAACCTGAAAAGATCACTGGATACTTGTAGGAACTCTCTATAACCAAGTACTTGTACATGTTTTGCAATATGCCATGCGTACGGCCACATATTATTATGCAGATTCATATACGATCCCCATAAGTGCAGAAAATGTTGTCACATGCAATTTATGTTGACTCATTGTTATTCTGTCTAAAATTATATTCTTCTAATATAAATCAAATGGAAATTATTTTTGTCCATGAAGATATCTAATTTATATAATTCGCATGGCCCTGACTGAGGACCTACTGCAATTGATGTATAGAAATGTCAGGTTCACAATGTAAAATTGCACGTCTTGGGACAGATGCAGTAGAAGTTTAATTGGGTATTCTAAGTTACCAGATCCCAATTATCTATCAGTTTATGGCTATTATGCCCTATTTTTTTTAAAATTCTGATAACATGTTTGAAACTAAAATTAAAGTATATCATCGGCATGTGCATCACATATGCAAATAATCTAGTAGCTTTAATTATGTAAAACCTTTACTATTATTTGTAACTTTTCATTCGATTAACTTTTAATGAGTGCAGCTATCACTCTAGAAGCTCTGCATTTGGTCATTATCTAAATTTGAGTATATACTTTTTTGCTATATAGTTACATATTACTTGGACATCTTAATATGAGTCATATACACCTGCGTGTTGCATGTGTGATATGATGACGGCTGCTATTTGAACATTGTGCGAGACACCAGACAGAAACACAACAAAATGCTATTTGGTAGGTTGTATTGATAGCAGTTACAGTCAAGCTCTGCATCGGAATGTTATCTTTATGAAAGAAGTCTGCCTCTGTTGGATACACATTCCGTTTTAGATGTGCCGTCTACTAATTTTCTCATTTAGCCTGGTTGACCTCTTTTTGCAGTTCTTCATACTTCTCTCGTGTTCCCTGGCTGTCTTCTGCAACATGAGCCAATATCTCTGCATCGGCCGGTTCTCTGCAACATCCTTCCAAGTCTTGGGTCATATGAAGACCGTCTGTGTGCTGATACTAGGATGGATACTCTTTGATTCAGCTCTCACTCTCAAGAACATTCTAGGAATGGTGCTTGCGGTTCTTGGCATGGTGGTCTACAGCTGGGCTGTAGAGCACGAGAAGCAGGCAAAGCTGGCGACACATATAATTGCCAACAGCAAATCGGAGGAGGAGGATGTAAAGCTCCTGAAGGAGAAAGTAAATGGGCTCGCCAAATCTGACCTTGAATTGGGGCAGACAAAGAGCTAATTCGTTTCTTCACACATGCATGTCCATCTTGTTCCTAAATATTCTTAGTAATTTGATCATCGTAGTCACTCCACGACCCCTACAGCTATGTCTTAAGTGGATTTCTTTGCCGTTCTTCTTCTTCTACTCCATTTTACATGGGATCATCGTAGGCATTTGCTGTGTGCAGACAAGAATGACAGATTTTTGTAATGTTGAAGGGCTGTCAAGGCCCTGGCTCAGTTGTCACTCTGGTCTTGCTGTTCTCTGTGTCAGATATCCAAGTGTTCAGTGTTTAGTCCGTTCTACATTTTTGGAATTGAATGGAGTGGTTCCTGACCTTGATCTCTCGACTGTGAACTTCCCTAACAGTCTGATTGCTTTGGTGTTGGAGTTTGTAAAGTCAGCAAGACAATATCAATCATGGTATTAAATCTTGATATTGGATCTCATGGATCTAATATCATGTAGCAGCAAATGTCAGCACATAAAATTAAATCCAAATACAAGATATAAACCAATCAAGGGAAATTATATTGGATGATTAATTAGTATGGAAGAATCCCCTAGTTTTTCAACCTAACACGTCTTATTTTTATATTTCTCTTATTCCTTTTGTTAAAAAGAATTAAAATATTTTTAAAATTTTAAATTATTTTAAAAAAATCAATACCTTAATAACTCTCAACGTGTTGTCATCATATATTGGGACTAAATATATATTATTTTTTGTAATTAGTTATCTTTAGTATTTTAACTCTTATATTTTTAAAAATTATTTTAGATCCTTATATTTATGAAAATAAAATATTTAACTCCGTTTTTTTCTCGACTTTGCAAAGTAAAATATCATGTGTTTAGTAATAAATAAGATAAAACTACATCTATTTAGTGATAAATCCTATAATATTTTCGTTAAGGCGGGATAAGGAGAAACAAGATTAAATATTTTATTTTTATAAATATAAAATTTTTAATATAATTTATAATAAATAATTAAAAAATAATATATAATTAGCCGTGCTATCTACTGACAGCATATCCGAGGTACATGGAATCGGTTTAGCAGGGTGGCCTTCTTGGAATGTAAAGGAGTCGTGGCTCACCTACGACTTAAGTTTGTTTCGAGCAGAGAATAGACGGAAGCAATGATATCATCTCTGACATGATGAAACTGGGATTAGCAGCCATCCCAAGACTGATAGTGTGGACGCTGATCACGATGGTGATCTCCCACGTCTCACAGCTTTATCCTACCTGCCACTGCCGTATTTGAGTCACGTCCCTCGTACCCACGCAACGTGGTCGCCATGCACCCATCCCTCCCACTGAGCTTTCCTTACGAAGTATGAGACACCCTTCCTTCCCCGTCACCGAGAGAGGAGGGAGAGAAGGCAGATCAGACATCAGAGAGAGAAGCGAACACGATGAAGCCCAAAGCTGTGGTTTTGAAAGCAGCGATGCTGCCGCTGTTGCTGCTTTGGTGTTTTGTGGCCGTCGACGGAGGGGGAGAGGAGTTCCCCGGCGTTGGTCCGCTGCTAGTGACGAAGGAGAGCCGGAGGACGGTGGTCTCCACAGCGTCCGGGGAGATCACGGCCGTCGACGTGCGTGATGGCTACGGTGGCGCCTACCACCTCCAGTTCATCACCATGGCGCCCAGCTCGCTGTTCCTCCCCGTTCTCCTCCACACCGACATGGTCGTCTACGTGCAGTCTGGTATGACATCTCGAAACAGCTCAACACGAGAAAAGATGGATGCCTACATCAAGTCTTGGTTTCTGCAGGCAGCGGAAGGGTCACATACATCGAAGAGGACGAGAACGAAGAGACCGAGCACATCGATGTGGTGCGCGGTGACATCTACAGGTTGGAGAAAGGCAGCATATTCTACGTGCAGAGCCATCCTGACCCAACGAGAGACAACCTAAGGATTCATGCCATATTTAACGCAGTAGACACGGACAACACAAAGGCGGTAATCATCCCTCTAACCAAATCTGCCAACACAAGAAGATTCACGATCATTCATGGCTTCATGCAGGAACTACCAGCTGCAGCTTACTCAAACATCAGTGATCTGGTCGGAGGCTTCGAGGACAAAGTATTGCAGATGGGATTTGGGGTAAGTCATGGTGATGAATCCATCTAAGTAAGAAAAGATTCGTGTAAGTGCATGGCTTTGATGCGTTGTTTCATCTTCAGGTTTCCGAGGAAACCATTCTGGCCATCAAATGGGTTGAGAAACCTCCGTCAATCGTTCCTTTTCCGCATACTTCGAAGACAGCATCCTTTGGAGCTCTCAGAGGGATCAGAAGTCTCGCCGCCCACGACGAGGAAGTCACAAACAAGAAGAAGACCAAAGCATTCAATTTCTTCGAGGCCAAACCTGATGTGGAGAACTGCTATGGTTGGAGCACTGCCCTGAGTCACAAGGACCTCAAAGCTCTCAAGGGCTCCAACTTCGGGGCGTTTATGGTGAACTTGAGCAGGGTAAGTATGAGATGAGACATGATCACATGGTATGATCCCAATTCTTTATCATTGCATCTAACACCTAGGCCAGCCAGTCGATGGGAGACGATCGATTAATCTTTTTCATTGCATCTAAAAGCTTAAATCGACAGATCGAATATGATTTAAATTGTTTTGTTTTTATGGAATATGATTTTAACACACAATGCTTAGCTCTAATACTATATCATTCTGTGGTTGGATCTGAAAGGATCGATCAGTAGATGAGACATGTGTATTGACTGATATTAACCTTATAATGGTTGAAGAGTTCGATGATGGGGCCTTATTGGAACCCCAAGGCGACGGAGATCGCCATAGTGATCCAAGGGCGGGGAATGGTGGAAGCCGTTTGCATCGGCAAGCCATCGGGGGAGACGAAGTTTAAGGCCACGGAAGGGGATGTCGTGGTGGTGCCGAGGCTTCACCCGGTGACCCAAATGTCCTACAACGACGAGGGCTTCATCTTGGTCGGATTCAGTAGCCTGGTGGGGAAGAACCGCCCGCAGTTCTTCGCGGGGAAGAGATCGGCGCTTCGGACCCTCGACAGGGAGGTCATGGCCACGGTGTTCAACGTGCCGACGGCTATCGTTGAAAACCTTTTGGCAGCCCGAGTTGAATCCACGATACTTGCGTGCACGTCGTGTGCCGAGGAACTCGAAGGGAAGATGAAGGAAGGATCGAAGGGTGACGAGCAACCCGAAGAAGATGACGACGAAGAAAGAGAAGCTTGGAAGGTTGATGAAGAGGCGAGAAGAGAGGCGGATGCTTCGAATGCTAGTTTGAATGTTCTATCTTCAATGTTGTGGGAATAAGCTTTCGCTGTAGGTGACATTTGTGGATCTCCCAGATGTCAATGTAAAAGCCAGACGGTCACAAGTGCAAAGAGAGCTACATAAATAAGCCAAGCCAGGTAGAAAACGTTTCGAGTTCACAATCTGTAATAAAAGTTGGTTTGGTAGATATATGGTTGCACACATTTCAAATCATGAAGTGTTCAGTACCGATGCAGGATAAAGAAATGCTAAGGTGAAAGGGGCATATTTCTAGTTCAATTTCATGAAACAACTTCCCAACGGAGGAACAATAACATACCTTCTGCGATTTCAGATTGCTTTACAAGATCAAGAATTAAACATTGATGCCACTCCTGCAGAATAACCAGAACTGAACAACCATCAAGCAGAGACCATACAATTTGAGAAGATATAATTTAAGTTCTTTACGGGTAGTAACTCTGAAGCAGAAAACAAACACTAGCTTGTAGAGATGGTTGCTACGAGTCTCACATTTCGTCTCATCAACATATAACTGAGCCCCAAAAGAAAGAGACCACCACATACCTTGCCATGATGCTGAACGGATTATGTACAAGGCGCAATGAGTTCTAATTGCCAAAGGCAGTGATGTAAGAGACGACAACAGTGATGTCATCGAGCTTGCCTCCATAGTAGCGGTAGCCGGCTTCTTGGGCAGAAGTCGAGAAGGGTGTTTGCCTGTTCTTATCCTGGGCTCGTTGGCGAGCTAATGCAGCTATCTTCTGGGCCATCACTTGAGGTCCTAAACCAGCTCTAATGCCGTGAACAACGACAGCAGTGATCTCGCTGTTGTACAAGTTATCAAATAGTCCATCTGTCCCTGCAACAATCACATCGCCTGATTCAACTGGGAAGGTGAATACCTGCACACAAAATGTAAGCTGCACATATGAGCCTAAACAATAACCCAAGATGTCTATCTACAAAGATGTACCATATCAAAAGAGGAAAGAACAACTAGGATCAAGGAGCTGCACTTGTAAGCACTTAAGCCTGAATGCTCTTTCAGAGGTAGACTAGGGCTTGGAATCGAAACTTGTTTATGAATTATGTCAAACAATTCTAGGCCAAGAGTGGCACGAAATTTGCAAAACAGTCCCAGCTAGGCTTAAAATTGACAGGTGCTTCATACTGGTCCAGCCACAGGACTAATCCTCATGATCTCAGCTTGTTTCTTGTAGGGCTAGGCCTAAAAAAAGTACTGATAAGTTGCTAGCAGAATTAATTTTACAGAGTAAGATGAAGAAGACAGGTTTCGACTTTATCATCCTCCCAAACACCTACAACCAAAAGGGGACTGATGCCAACCAATTCCTGTATTCAAAGCCCTTCTATTCCTGCTCCATGACACCCATCAAAATAATCTTGAACTCCATCAGTTGGTTGAAATGAAATCCAACAGATACCATTGAATTTACCACTATCAAATGGATCAATACTAAATACATGTACTCCAATGTGAATTTCACAAGAGAGTAGCACAACTGGTGGGTGAAGTATATGAGCACAAATCCATTTTTCCTCCTTCAGTAAATAAAAGTATCTGCTAAAACATTTCAAAAAGAGAAATCGTATGAAGGGTACCAACAAAATTTGAACCCCATATCTGAAGTGCCTAATACAATCCCTAACCCACATAAAGCTCTGGCCACAGCTTAATGAAAAAAGTACCTTAAATGGAGGTGTCAAAGTAAAACAGAACTAACCTGGGCAGCACTAGGTAGATCACTTGCATTGCCACTCTCAAGTTGATAAGTGAAGTTGAAATCATGTTGCTGCACTGGTGACCTGAAGATAGTGCACCCATCTCTAACAACAATGAAACCACTGTCACCAAGATTGACAGCACGAATGCCCTACAAGGCCAATTGCAACCAAAGACACCACTTAGTTACATATGAAGAATCAAAAAGCTTGTGTCAAATTGCAACATGCAGGAGAAGAGAAAAAAAAGACAAATTACCATGAATCAAGCACAAAAGATTGTCTTAGATTGCTTTGGTCAAGTTCAACATCAAGGACCTAAAGTCATTTGACCTTTGCACCAGATTCCACCACCTTATGGGCATATCATATGCATCATTTGTGCTTGATTTACCAGCTTTATATCAAAATTTGAGAAGATACAGATAAGAACTTGCACATTACTTAAGAGTGTACAAACTTCTATTTTGGGAATCCATAGATAACCAAGACAAGTAACAAACCCCTGAGGGAGCTTGGGGGGAAATGTTCCATTGAAATCGGTAACCCTTTCCATGTGTTTGAGGGACAGGAGACGATCAAAGCTCCTTTACTAAGTAAACTAAGTATCAAGAGTCGGATCAACCACACTAAATAAGAAAAGGTGAAAGGAGTTTGACAAAACAAAAGGAGTGTCAACAGAACTTTCAACAATTTCTGGATTGCTTGCTTAGCTCTAATAGCATGAACGTGGGTGATTACATACATAACCACATCAGCATATAGGAGAAAGAAAAGTAAACTAGACCAGTCCCATTGTCCTCTTTACACACATTTCTTTCCTTTTCTCCTCCTTCAATCCTAGTGTCCTATTCAGTTTGTACTTCTATCTGTGTCCTTATATTCCATCCTCCTGAAAAGATACCAAAAAGCCTCTTTGTCCAGGACAAAGTGAATCATAGTCCTTTCATCTCTTGATAAGCCACTTTTGTATAAATAAATAAGTTAATGCTTGAATCAAATACAGCTCAGCATACTTAAAAGGCCAAACTAAGAATCCATGCTAAATTGGTCCACCAGACATCAATTGTAGGTAAGTCAATTATAATAACAACAACAACAACAACAAAGCAAGTCCCAACTATTTGAGGTCAACTATATAAATCTTTTGTCGATCTATAAAAAAACATATCTTTAGTTAAATTAAGGATATTTAAATCTTTATTTATAGTTTTTATTAAGGTCTTTTTAATGCCTCCCTCTATTTCTCCTGATACTACTGATAATAATCATTTTGTCTCTTCTCTTGTAATGATCAAAATCTATAGATCTCCTAATCAGTGTCTGCAATACCGAATAATATCGCCCGGTACGGGCGGTACGTACCGGTCCGACAGGATACCGGTACGCGAACCACTCACTACCGAGCGGTTTTTTTATTATTTTTTAATAGAAAAAATTATTTTTTTTATTTTTTTAATATGCGGGCATCGTTGTCGAGGCGATGTCGCCGATTTTTTCTTTTTTTAATTTATGGGCGACGTCGCCGAGGCTCAGGAGATGTCTCCCGAGTCGACGTCGCCCGAGGCTCGAGCAACATCGTCGATTTTTTCTTTTTTTCTAATTTACGGGCGACGTCACCGAGGCTCGGGCGGCGTCTCCCTCAGAGATCTCGCCCGAGAAGCGAGGCGTCACCGCGTCAACGATGCCGCCACGTCGTTTTTTTTTTAATTTTGGTATATCGAAACATACCGTTCGGTATACCGTACCATACCATACTAGAGAAATGTCGAAACTCCGGTACAGTACGAAACGACAGACCTTGCTCCTGATCACATGTATATACCAATTTAAATATTCTTTCTCATTCTATTCTTTATCGAACCGACATCTAATTGTTCATCAATAATAATATTTCTTTGTCTATCTTTCCTGTTAACTTCATATATTCACCTAAGCATTTTCATCTCAGCATTACAAATTATTTGTATATGTTGTTTTTTAATTGCTCAACACTTAAAAAGTCATAAAATATGACTACTCTAACAACTACCTTATAAAATTTTTGTACACAATGGTCACACGAGGCTCCTGATGTCCTTTGTCATTTTAACCTGTACTTAATAAAACTTCTTGTCATCCAATTGCACAATATCCTCTTGTCTATTCCTATTATTACTAAAATTATATTTCATATATTTAGTTTTAATTCTACTTAATCTTAAACCTATAATTTCTAAGGATTACATCTATAACTCAAGTTTAGAGCTAATTTCATTTAAAATATCATAAAAAACACATACCTATGAGGTCAATCCCATCAATGATTAGTAAGTTTATTCATTATCAATATTAAAAAGTAAAGATTTAATGCGGACCCTTGATGTAGCCAACTCACTAGACAAACTTCTTATAATTCTAATACTAATGACTACATTATCATATATATCTTTTGTAACATTAATATAATTAGTTAATATGCAATTCTTTTCTAAAATCCGTTATAATAAATCTTTAAGAACTATATCATAGGCATGCTCTAAATCAATAAAAATCATATGTAAATCTTTCTTTTTTCTCAATATACTTTTCTATTAATTATCTTAAAAAATAAATAATTTATATTGTCAATATCCCAAGCATGAAATTAAATTGATTTTGGAAGATATTTATTTTAAATTTTATCCTACTTTTGATTACTTTTTCCTAAAATTTTATAATATGACTCATGATTTTAATTCTCTATAATTAGAGTAATTTTGTATGTTACAGTATAAAATCTTCCTCCATTCACCGGACATCAATCTGAATCTCAAAATTTTGTTAAATAAACTAGTTAACCAAACTATTCCTTGATCTCTTAAACTTTTTCAAACCTTAAGATGGATATCATCAAGTCTCACACTCTTACCTATTGGGCTTTTTTTATCTCACTAGTTTTGATTTTACAAACAAATTTATGACTAGTAAATCTATCACTAAAATCAATCATTAAAGCTAGGTCATTTGTAGAATATTCATCAAATAATTTATAAAAATAATTCTATATATATTTTAATTTCATTATAATTAATAAATATTCTTTAACCTTCATCTTTAGCGCATTAAATATTACCTAAATCCTTACACTTTCATTCTCGAGCTTTAGTAATTCAGTATATTCTTTCCCATGATTATTAGTCATCGTAGATCAAATAATACTGATATTATTCTCATCTAAGTTTTAAGCCATCTCATATCATTCTATTCTTAAAAATCCTTACATTATTATCTTTAAAATTTCATCGCCTAGTCCTAGTATCGTTTTCTACTATATTTTTCTTCTATCATTTTCTACAACAAATATCATATATCATCCACCTATGTTGATTCCTCAAGCTTTCACCAAGTATAACTGTACAACTCTTGTACATAACTTTATCTAACTCTCTAGTGAGAAAAAAAAAATCTAACTATAGTTGTAACTACAGTAATCAAATGTTCATCTCTCTTTTTAAAATGAGCATTAATAATTATAAAATCATACAAAGTGACAAAATCTAAAGTCATACCACCCTCTTCATTCATCTCCACATAACCAAAGCCCTTATGAATCTCTTTAAATTTAACATATGTTTTCCCTACATGGGTTAAAATTTCCTCCAGTTATAAGTATTCCTTAAATGATATCTTCTAAGATTTTTTTTCAAAATTCTATTTTTGTTTGGTCATCTAGTCCAACTTGAGGGTAAGAGCACTTACAACATGCAAAACCTCTTCTCGTAAGAATAATTTTAAAACTATAATTCTATCTCCTTATATACAAGCATTCCTATGCCATTTATGTCATTTCCATGTTTCGATTTTCCAATATACTAAATAAACCCATTACTATCGATATATCTATATTTTTCTCCTAACTGCTTAATCTTATAAGTAAATAATGCTTATATTTCTTATAGTCATAGTGTCTACCAATTCTAGCCGCTTTTGTGAAAATGTTCCTATATTCCAAGTTGCTAACCTGATATTTTATTCTTGGACTAACTTCTTTTACTCGCACGGGTCCCAAACAATGAGAGATCTCTTACCTACATTGCATCACATCCAAACATCAATGTGATGGTTGCTAACGTGATATTTTATTCTTGGACTGACTTCTTTTACTCGCATGGGTCCCAAACAATGAGAGATCTCTTACCTACATTGCATCACATCCAAACATCAATGTGATGGACCTCTTTTGAACCACCTCCTAGTCCATCCTTTGCAATTCAGGACACCTAGATGATGAAGGTATCTCACGTCACTTCCAGGTCACGATCTAACTCCATACTAAAGTTAAGATCCATGTTCATGAGATCTAAAACAGTTTTACAATGGTTGTCAATGACCTATCGCAACCATCCATCTTTCTCATCAAAGCTTAGGATCAATATTGACAGTGTTATAGTAAGCAAGTTAATTATTATTAAAAAGAAAATGTATTGCTGCATCTTTTCAGTAGAATAGATACCAGTAAGAGGAAAAGATTTGTTCACTAATTGAGTCTTATGAATGCTTCTCAAGTACAATATTATGAAGCTGACGTGACCATATGTACAGAGAACTTCATATGTAAAGCTCATAACTCTGCCCATTTTATATAAGTGCCTCTGAAGTATGCCACCATTAACTAAAGAGTTCCAAAAAAAATCAAAAACAAAAAAGACCTTTTCTTAATCAGTGCAGCAGTGTAATTCTACTTAAAAATAAAAGGGGCACCAAACAGGCATTTCAACTCTAGTCAAGCCTAAAACTCACAAACTAACTTTAGAAAAACGCTTAAAAGAAAGATGGATACAGAGTAGATACTTCCTATTTACTCAAGCCTACATGAAGGTTGACTTTGTATCAAGTCTCAGGCTTCATTGGCTAGACTGACTTTTCAAACCACTCTGAAACCCTAGGTGATGTGCAATGACATACCAAATATCCCAAAGCAACATGCCTATATCTGACCCATTAGGTGTTATTGCTTCCCGTTTATCTAGTTTTTATCAACACTGTCAGAAATTGTAAGCTTTTGGAAAAATGAAACCACAGATGGAGAAAGTTTGTCCCTTTCATGGCTGACTAACCTGTCGCTAGATATTCAAAAACTTAACATGGAAAAGGCCTTGTGTTGATTATTCAAAATGATTTAAGAGGCATGTAGAAGTTGTTGAACAATATAAACAAGGAAGATTATCACATCTTCTGCCTGCTATAATTTCACACACCAACTTATGGTGACTTAGATATCTTGAAAGTTAGTTTCTAGTAAATGTATAACCAGATTTACACTTAGAAAAGGTTGTCATGATCAAAATTTATAGCACCAAAGCTTAAAGATGAAAAAAATGCACTCAGGAAGTGTGGTATGCAAGAAATACAGCTTCCTACCAATTAAGCCATTGAACATTCATTCTGAAGCAAAGAAGCACGGAAGTATTGGAAAGATAACAGGTTGGAGAGCAATATCAAAATTTGGAAACAAAAAGTAATGGAAAGATATCAACAGGTTGGAAAAAAAAGCAACATCAAATTTCAGAAACAAAAAGATATATGAAAACCAGACTCCTCTTAGCAATCTGGAGATGAAGCTAGTAAAGATGCTAGACTTGAAAGCAGATTGGTTTCTTTTACAACAGATTTTTATTTCCTGCAGAATATCAACTTTAAACTATATGAGATTCTCCATAAGTTTGAGGACAAACAGGAAAGAACTAAAAAGAAGCTGCAGAGAGTAATGCAAAGAGGTGAATACTGAACTCAGACCTGATCAGTTAGAGCAATGATGCAAGCTGTTGATGATCCTTGAGCTTTAGTTCTTACATAAGCTTTCTCTAACACCCTTAACGGATCAATGGACCCTTTAGACTCTTCTTCAATTGCATCTGCTGCATGTGACATAAGTGCTCTAGAATATTGTCCCGCATCAACACCATGATCAGCCCAGCCACCAACACCATCTGCTACACCAATAGCTTGCTCATCCCATATAAAATGTGCATCCTCACCACCTGTTTCCTCCTTATCTGGGTGTGGCAGATAACAAGATCCAGACAGTAGTTTCAATGCTCTGTTACTTGGCTTTTTCCTGTGCAACACAGCTAATTTTATGCTTAAAGTAGACAAATAACCACTCATATTGTCATACATTTCTATCTTTATTATGTGAAAAGATAGATGAACACAAACTTCGCAGTAAATGTACAGAGATGGAAAACTAACTTAGAAAAAACCTAAATTACTACAGCATCCTTTGCACTTCCAAACTCAAGGCAAGAGTCTGCATCTAACCAGGAATTTTCACAACCTTACTCCAATGGCATAGCAAATTTTCATCATCTAATTGCAACATGAATTGTATTTTGGGTGTCCTTTAGGATATTTTAAGCACATAGTTCTTAAAATTCTAGCTCCGACATAAAATTTAACCCTCTCCAGTCGCTAAATTGGCCAAAATCATGCCCATTGGCTGCCTAGTCTCTAGTATAACAGTGTTGTATATGATGTTCAATACATTAATATCGTAAAGTGAGAAAATGACATGAAGTATCATATAAACATGTAAAATCATCAAATGCTGTCCCAAAATGACAATACTATAAAAAGGTTACTTTAATCTTTGTTCTATGCAACCAAAAATTTGCACAAAAAATAGTATCATTTCTGCATGCAACTTGAATAAATCTACTAAATCAGAGGTGTAAGCCTACAAATGTGTATCATTAAAGCTCGAAAATTGTTGGTAAGATGACATATCATATATCAATATCGACAACTGAATACCAACAGGGAAGAAAAAGATGCAGGGCAGCATACTGGTCAGAATCAGATGAGCCTGAAGAATTATCAAGTTGCTCTTCTTGTGGAGACCCACCAAGAGTCATGTCAGAAGCTGCTCCAGTAGAAAATGATGTGGAGAATGACGAAGATAACACCTTAATGCCATTTGGTGAAAAAAGATTAAAGCTTTCACCAATTGCACCGGACCAGATATGCTTGTAAACTGCATTAGAACTTGAAAGTTCCTGAATTCTCAAAGTCTTGCATAATCTACTGCAGTAATCAAAGTTTCCATGTGAAAAATAAGCATGAAAACTCAAGAAAGAACCAAGCATTTTCCTATTCTGATGATGGGTAACCCATTCAGCTCCACCAGGTAAAGGATTGCGAGAAAATGCCATATTCCTCTCAAATAGGACACAAGAAGAACTTTGAGTGGACTCGGAAACCAGGCTACCGACGTTATGTGTGCAAGAGTGCCAAGACGCACCAATCCAAGAAGGTACAGAAATCATGCGGTAGAATGTTCCGACAATAGACTGTGCTGTCGGGCGATCATTACTGGAAAAAGCTCGAATGCAGTCAACAAGACTGGAGAATGAATGTGATTGAAACAAGCCCGTGTGTCTCTGCCTGTACAGAAGCTCAACGGAGAATCGAAAAAGTTTGCTTGGAAAATGCGCTGGCATCTTAGACACCTCAAGCAAAGTATAAACCTTTGTCCTCTAATAACTGAACAGCGAAATCAAAGATAACCTAGAAAGCTGAATCTTGAAGCTCATTATCCATCAATTTACTGATTCTCGTAGGAACTATGATGGAAATCCTGAAAAAGAACACATTTTGCCCAAATTAATCCCTCACAACAACAAAAATAACTCTGATATGAAACACTAGATTCCAAAAGAAAAAGGATTTTGCTGAACTCCGATAGAACGGAGACGATGAAAACCCTAAAAATGACATGAGGCTCCAAAGAAAAGAAAAGTTGCGTCGCAACAGAATCCCTAACATAGAGCGGCGACGAAAGGGCAGCCGAACAGACAAAGTCGAATATTGTCGACGAAATCCAGGGGAATCAGCACGCGACATCATTAAGAAGCAAATAAAACAAAGAAATTTCAGAAAATTTTTCACCAAAGAAAGAATTCAGAGACGAACCTCGATGAGAGCTGGAAGCGGAAGAGGAAAACAGAACCCGAGTGAAGGCTGAAGAGGCGTGGAGGAGGAGAGGATGCGGATGGAATAGCACGACACAAACGGGGGCGTTTGCTTTGGGTTTAAGCGTTGAAAGCGGGAGCGGTGGAGAGACTGCAATTAATGTTTCGGAGAGCCGAAACTTTTACGACTCGGACCGGACCGGTTCGAAACCGATTGCTTGGGCCGCTAAAGCAGCCACATGGGGTCTTTTGAAGAATTCTTGAGTGAATTAGCCATCTTTTTAATTAAAAATAATACTATAAAGTTCCTTTGTGCATGAAAGTAAATACTTTCTGAGATCCACGGGTTGGATTAGTGAAGGGTGAAACAGAGTCGGGATGGAAAAATAAGAGTTTGGATTTGGCCTCCTCGATATTTAATTAAGTTTACATTTGAATATATATATATATATATATATATATATATATATATATATATATATATATATAGAGAGAGAGAGAGAGAGAGTGAAATTTACAAATCCCCTATAATTTATCACTCCCAAGTATTTTAGCTGTTTCCTTAACCCCACCTCTTTGAACATCTGCACAGCTATCTATCATCATCTTGTATTCAGAACTGAAACGAGTGACAAATTAGCAAATACAGGATATGAGTCGAAAGATACAAAAACGGTCATAGTTAACAACCAATATTATACATGAGTTGAACACGAAAAATTAGCAACTTTAAAATCTGAATAAACATAATAATAAATGGGTTCAACTATAAAACTCTTATATCACTCTGCAATCAAGAACCAGTCTCACTATTTTGGACAATGATTTGGAGTGACCTAATACAATCTCAATGTACCTATCTATACCACTTGATATCATCAAAAAATAATAAGGCACTGATTTGCATTGTCATATATGATACGATTTTGATCAGTATGTATCAATCTGACTAATAACAAAAAATCATGGAACATGGTAATCTTCCACTAATCATGACAATCAAACTTACTATTTACAATGTTGATCGTTGCAATGTTAGAAAAAAAACATTGCTCGAGTTACTACAGAAAGAAATAAGCGAAGTTCCCAAGTTGAAAGTTCTCCCTAGCAAACATGTTGAGAATATACAAACTTCCTTAAATGCAAGTGCATTAGGTATCATCCATACAACATATTCCTATATACAACATTATAATCAGAACATGGAACTGATGACAAACACACATATGGAAGTGCAATAACAAAAAAATGATAACAGCCTAATCAATTAACGTGCTTCGGAATAGAACAATGCAATTTTCACCCCCGAAAAATTTCAAGAAAGCCCACTAGAAGCAGGTAGCATAAGAGGGAAGTTTGTTTCCTGTCCAATTTTCTTTAAGCTCCACAGGTGTGATAGATCTCAGCTCGCATTAGATCAATTGGTGTATGTTCAAGTGTATAACGTTCCGGACTAAGATAAGCACCAGTCTTCTCTAGAAGAGCCAGGCCTTCTTCCCTACCATACCGAGAAGAATATAGCTTCAGATACTCGATGTCCTGCACCATAAAAGCCAAGTTAAGAACAAGGCCTTTTGAGTATAAAAATATGCATTTTACAAGTGCTAGGAATGCACTATCTGCTTCACAGCATGTGATCTCTAAACCAATTTAAGGGACATTCTTCTTAGTTCTTACAAGTGGGAGCTTTGCATATAGATTGTGCAATTAACAGAAATAACTGAGAAAAATTGGGAATAACAAATCTGCTTAGCTGTACACCGAGCATTTTGAAATATCCAAGGGCAAAATAGAAATCATATAATACATTTATTACAACATAATAGCACAACCCTAGTCACCCACAAGAAATATTGTAGTTTTACCTTGCTGACATACTACTTAAAGAGCTGTTAACAAAGATTTGGAGAAGTTTACTTCTAAGGGGTTACTCCTTTATATGCTGACCCCATTATAAAGAAGATTGTAACCAATTAACCATGTTAAAGGCTACAGGATGGATGGAAACTTAGACCAGCATCCCCCTAACAAACCAATGAGAATGACTCTGAGAATTCGACCTACTAGAATCTCAAGTGGTTTTTATTGGGTGGGTTTTAGTGTGCGGGGATGGTGGACAAAGAATTTACCTGCATGCCACTGAGAATTCGTTCTAGCCGGATTGATGCGATTGGGTCGTGTGACGGAGAGAAAACCTCACCAGGATAAAACAGAACTCCATCTCCAGGAGGAAGGCCACGTCGAAATTTTATCTGCCATGAGAATTTGCAGTCTAAGTTGGTTAAAAGTTAAAACATGATATAAAGTTGGTAAAAAATTCTTCATTATCAGTAATCACTGTTTAGATCATACTTTCAATATAAGTGTAGTAAACAGGAGCGATTTGCTGTTTATATTTTATATGAGTGTAGTACTTTTTATACAGCTCATACATTAGCGGCAAAGAGGATCATGGGACCCATTGATATTGTTGAAACAAAGCCCAAGGCCAAGATCATCATGAAGCCTATGGCCAAGATCATTATGAAG
The DNA here is from genome assembly GCA_024322285.1 of Musa beccarii. NCBI lineage: Eukaryota > Viridiplantae > Streptophyta > Magnoliopsida > Zingiberales > Musaceae > Musa > Musa beccarii. The sequence continues at coordinate 50,770,040 of CM044396.1, forward strand.
AAAGCAAGATGTCAACATGATTCTAGGTTTTTTTAGACAGACAAATTAGAAGTGGGAATAAGTGCTCCAAAGGAGGAAAAATAACATGCCAGTTGTCTTTTAACAGCTAAATTGGCCTTCCATCACATAAATAAAAAAGGAATATGAAATTTTGAAGGCTAATCACTAAAAAGAACTCTTTTGCAGATAAAAGGAGAAGAATTTATGGATAAGTGATCATCTCAAAAGTGGGCTTCTCTAAAATTAATAATCTTTAATCACTAAAAAGAACTCCTTGTTTCCCTAGTTTTTTAAGTCTCAAATGACAGATTCGTCAATCTTAGACCGTTGTGTACCGCAATTAAACAAACAAGAATAACAACATTACTGAGTGAAAAAAGTCGGAATAATAGTAGACATAGAAATGCTAAAGACGAGGATAAAAGTCAAAAACAACTGACACATACAAAAACATAAATGACGATGAAATAAAAGATTAAAGAGCAAATATAACAAAACCATCATCCAGGAAAATGGTAAAATAGCATATGGTGACAGATTCTGTTAATGTAGGTACCTCAGCACTGGCCACAAGTGACTTCTCATAACAGTTGGCACCCCAATAAAGAAAGCCTGTTCCACCTTCTTTCCAAACTCTCCACATCACTGCACGGTGTTGTGTTCCACGCATCCCAAGATGCCAGTTTGGTTGAGGATCTGAAGGTCCCATGCACACATATGTCCACCATTCCTATAACAAAATTATTTGAAATCACATAATATGTGAAACAATAGTACAGAATCAACCATTTATGACTCAAACCCTTGTGCAATTATGGCAAGCACTAAACAAATGATAGAACTTAAATTTCTAGAGAATAATACACTGCCTAAATTAAGCTTTGATTCAAAACTAACAAACCAATGAGAATGACTCTTGAAACTTAGACCACCATGCTAATGTAAAAAATAGACCTCAGACGTCAATATGCTGGGAAACTGATTAGATTATAAACCGCTCGATGATACAAGAATCAGAAATTATTCATGCAAATGAAACATCCAAACAAGTTGCTCATGCATCAAAATACCTGAGTACTAAGCATGACAATCTCAGTCAAAATATGCAAAAGATAATCTACATCTATTTGATCGAAGAAGCAAGACTTTAACATTTCAAACTTCGAACCAAGATTGTTGTATGTGTAATACAGAGTTTCCATCAGTATAATATCTAATTAAATGTAGCTCTGGACTTGGATTGTCAGCCATAACCTCTGTGGTTAAGAGTGTTATTTGCCACATGAGGCAAGGAAAATCACCTCTGCTCAAACATGAGAAGTGGAGGAATAAACTTTTCACTCTTTAAAGCTTTAAATACAAGTCAACACCAAACAGTCTATTCAGTAGCAATGCACATAAGCAGTGCACTAGGCCAAACCAAGACAAGAACATGAATCCACAAAGGATAGCAAGAAAATAAATAGTTCGATTAGGATGCATATTTCTAGGCATGAGAAATATATTCAAATCCAAGATGAGACAGAAAATGGAACTAGCAAAAAAGAAGCATGCTAACTAGCAACTCAACAAGCTATTTTCAGCCACAATGTATCATCATCGAAGTACAATGAACTTACAGGTGCTTCATGTAGTTGTTTTAAGAGTCCTGAAACCCTTGATTGTAATACATAAAAATTAAAAATTATTCCCCACAGATCACAATTGCATGTTCTAATCTCAATATATAAGCTATACAGAAAAGGAGTAATATAAGAAAAGAAGTATCAAAACTGTGAAAGAGAAACCTAGATGCTTGATGGGAACTCCTCAGACACTATGCATCAATTAAAAAGCTTTTGATTAGGTTCCAGCCAATTTCAGCATTATATGGTTTTAACTCAGTAATCATTAAGTTCAAAGTCTGGTATGTACATTTATTAAAAAATTGTCACTACTCAATAGACCTGCCCAGCCTCCCCAAGGCATATATCAATGTTTGGCGTACCATCCGAAATGGTACAAAACAGATAGTATGTACCAGTCCACCAGGTATCATCCATTACATGGACAACCCATTTCAGATGGTACACTGGAAAAAGATCAGGTATCGGCCAGTACAGGTGATATATCGACCAATACAATCGAAACTCAAGTTGCATCGGCTGATTTGGGTCAATACCAGTCGGAATTTGACCGATAGTCTTGACCACCGGGGCCTTTTTTGGGGCTTTAAATCCCCTCCTTGCCTCCTCTTTCACTCACTCTCTCATTCTCACTCTCTTTCTCAATCTTTCTCACACTCTCACCCATGATTGAAGTTCCTAATCGGCGATTATTGGTTATCAAGCCATTGATTTGGATAAATGAGGGATTGGAACTCAAGACATAGTGGAATTTCTCTCCAATTGAAATGCATTTAGCTTATTTCTATGTGTTATTTATCATTTCATATAATTAGAAGTGTATTAATGCATATTTACAAAGATTAAACATGATTAAGACCATTCTCTTCCGTTAGTCCCAATTATAGGTCTATTGTCTTACATTTAGGCCCAAATGGATGATATTTAAGATTAATCACAGCTTTATCATTTATTTATGCCTCATATACACTCTATTCTTGCTTAAATACAATAAAATTATCGTTAAATTAGAGTATAAAACATAAAAAGGATATTTTGTGAATTTCTAACCATTTTCCAACCTTTTTTCTGAAAACCAATACATACCAGCATACTGACATACAGTAGACCAATACTAACAGATATGTACTGGTCCACTCATGGACCGATACCACTAGTCAGCATGGTATGGCAGTCCTTGGCATATAGCATCTTTAAGCACACTATTCTATAGACATGCCAGCCTCCCTGAGTGCAACTACCAAGTGAGATTTCAAGAGAACTACACTTCCCAACTTCAATTCTTTCTTTTCTCTTCTGCTCACTTTCTGCTAGATCCAACTTTCCATAATTCTAACAATTCACCAACAGTGGCCACCATGTCTCCAACATCAATCATTCCACAATTCAAGGTTCAATATTTACTTGGCAAACAAAAATCACAAATTACACCAACAGGTTCTTGGAACGACAACCATATTACTGAGGTTCATAAGATGGGAATCAACTTAAGAATCAGTGGCATTGGAATAGGATTGAGGATCAATCATGGGATCTCAGAATTAGGTTCAGAATTGGCCATGGGACCTGGCTTTGAGGGGAATGATGAGATCAGACCAGTGGGCTGTAGATTGACCAAGATAAATTAAAATCATATTTTCATTGGCCATATGAGTTTGTGCAACTACCTTGTATGTTTCCAAACCATTGTCCTGTTCTTTTTCCCTTTTCTTCTTTTCCTTTTTTTTTCCTTTGTTTATTTATCGTCTTTTCTCTCTTTCATTTCCTCCTTTTTTGTGCCAGTTCCAACCATTGCACAAGTTCCAATATCAACATTAGATGCTAGCTGCTCCCATCCAACCTTCACATGGTAGCACAAAGTTTGACCTCTAATATTTACCAGAAAAGAGCCCCAATCTGCAGAAACTATTCCTACATGAATGCCTGTGCGATGCTTTCATTAACCGGAATGTGGAGGATCCAGAAAATGAGTCTGAAAGATCAGAAATTTACTTTTTCCTCTTTTTATTGGGAGAGAGAATTTAAGTATAGGTACAAGATAACTTCTCCAAACTTTTAACAGACCCCTGGTCAAGTTGCATCAGACATCATCTTACTCTGATATAGATAGAATTCTTAACTAAATCAATGCCTGCTTTATCAAGCATACAGCATAGCATTGAGGTAATGTCCTGCAGGGTTGTCCTACTTCACATGTTACCATGCCAGGACATGCGATTTAATCAACCATGCTAACCTAGTGACAACAAATGAGAATTTTCCCTCAAGGAAGGTTGTTTCATGATGCACTATGCCAGATGGTATATGTTGGTCTAAGCAAGGACCAGGACGTGACTGCTAGTTTCATGCACTATGCTACAAATTAGGGTTTTCAATTTCGAATAATACCATCTGGTACGGGCGGTATATACCGGTTCGACAACATACCGGTACACAAACTGCTGGCTACTCGGCGGAACGCTTAACATTGCCCCGTATCGAATGATATGGGGTTATTTCGGACAGTAACGGTCGAATTTTCGATACTAACCGATCAATAACAGTGTTCCAACGGTCAAATTGATCGTTAGAACCCTTTCTCATAGGTTTTTAACTCATTTTATCTCCTATTTTACTCCATTTCACTCTCATACTCTCTTAAACTATCTCAAACTCATTGTTTCTTACATTTGCACTCTCATATTCTCTACAAAGCAATGATTTATGAATTGAATCAAGGCTAATTTGGGAATATTAAGAGAAAAAATTTTCTAATCAAGAGGTATGTATTCTCTTTCTTTAATTAGAGAGTAATTAAAATCTTTAATATTATAGTTAGTGTGTTTAATATTGATTAATTCGAAATTAAACACTTAATAGGTCAAATATTTATATTTCATGCATATTAAATATTGAAAGATATTTATGATAGTAAAATAAGTTTAATTAGGTTTTATTAAAGTTATTTAATGCTGCAATTAGATATTTTAATGATGATTTAATCAAAAATTGATTGATTTTATGTCAATTCAATGTCTTAATACCTACTAGAGTGTTTGACATGTTTATAATGTTGAAAGAGAAGTAATTAGTGAATAATTATATATGTTAATCATGTGATTAGTATATCTAATGATGATTTCATCGTAATTTGAACTATATTGGATCAAAATTACGTATTTAATGCTTCTTTTATGTATTTCACATATTTATGATGGTAAAATAGGTTTAATTAGATTTTATTAAAATTATTTAATGCTGTGATTAGTCATTTTAATGATGATTTAATCAAAATTCAATCGATTTTAGGTCAATTTAATGTTTTTATTACCTATTAGGGTGTTTGACATATTTATAGTGTTGAAAAAGAAACAATTAGTAGATAATTAACTATACTAATCATGTGATTAGTGTATCTAATGATGATTTTATCATAATTTGACTGGATCAAAATTATGTATTTAATGCTTCTTTTATGTATTTCACATATTTATGATAGTAAAATAGGATTAGTTAGGTTTTATTAAAGTTATTTAATACTATAATTAGTCATTTTAATGATGATTTAATCGAAATTTGACATATTAAGGAGTTTGACATATATATAGTGTTGAAAAAGAAGTAATTAGTGGGTAATTAACCATGTTAATTATGTGATTAGTGTATCTAATGATGATTTCATCATACTTTGACCTATATTAGATCAAAATTATGTATTTAATGCTTCTTTTATATATTTCACATATTTATGATGGTAAAATAGGATTAGTTATGTTCTAATAAAATTATTTAATGCTGCGATTAGTGATTTTTGATCGATATTAGATCAATTCAACATGTTTATACTTTATAGCTTATTTAATTTAAATTTGATACGATCATGGCACCAAAGGAATAGCCAAATGATGATGCATGGGTTCGTGTCCGAAAGATAGATGGAAACCGTCATCATTGGCAATGTATTTATTATGACTACATTAGCAAGGGTGGAGGAATAACTCGAGTAAAGATACATTTGGCCGACGGGCATCCTAATGTTGCAAAATGCAAGAAGGTTCTGACAGAGATCCGTAAATTATTTCAAAGCAAGCTACAACAAGCAAAGGAAGATACATTAAAAAAGAAGATAAGAGTTGAGGAAGAATATTATAGGGCTACACAAGAACCAATTTATGATCAGTATGAGGGTTGCGGCGATGAAATCGGCCCAGATCTCATAGCTGGAATTTGTGCATCATTAGAGCATCAGTATATGGTCGATGAAGCAATGAGACATCGATGACTTGACTCGCAATTGGAGCATGGCAGTGTTAGTGGAATCCAGAGGTTAGCCAGCATAAGACAGCCAACTACTCCTTAGTTAGGCCGAACTAGTAGCATGAGGTATGGTGAACTCCATGGTTTTATGAGAGGTCTTGGCAGGAGATCTGCACCAGATATTGTTGATATTGATCCGCAAGTCTATCCCTCACAAACAACGAAACAGACACGGATTGACGATGCATGTATAAAAGAAAAAAAGTGAGATATTAGGAAGGCAATTTCAAAATGGTTCAACTTCCAAAAGATTCCAGCTAACACAGCCCAACATCCGTATTATCAAAGCATGGTCTCTTCTATTCAAAAGTTTGGCACGAGGATCCAACCTCCAACACTGAGGGAGATTCACAGCGCGTACTTAGATGAGGAGGTGGCAAAACTGAAAGATTTGATCAAATCCTTCAAGAGGCAATGAGACGAATATGGGGTGACACTGATGTGTGACAATCAGACAGGACCAACAAGAATAAGTATCATCAACTTTCTTGTTTATTGTAACAGAAGGGTGGTGCTTCATAAGTCAGTTAATGCTTCTGAAAAGATCTAAGATGCAAATTATATTAAGAGCTTGATGGACACTATAGTAGAGAAAATCGGACCATAGTTTATTGTCCAAATAGTAACCGATAATGGAACGAATTTCAAAAAGGTCGGTTTACAAATGATGGAAAAAAAATATTATTTTGGACTCTATGTGCAGCTCATTGCATAGATTTAATGTTGAAGGATATTAGTGAGCTGGACGCGATCAAGAATTGTATAGCTCGAGCATAATCAATTACAAAGTTTATATATAATCATTGGGTCCACACTTTAATGCAAAAGTATGTAAACAGTGAGATACTCCGACCTGGAGTCACTCGGTTTGTTATCAGTTTTATTGTATTAAAGTCATTATAACAAAAAAGGCATGGCTTGAAGGCAATGGTCACCTCACAAGAGTGGTCTAATTCCAGATATTCGAGATTGAGCGATGGAAAGAAAATAGAAAAGTCTATTCTTTCCTTTAGATTTTGGGAGACCACGATTGAAATCATAAAAAGTGTGGAACCACTTGATATTGTTCTCCGTAAGGTGGATATGGACAAGTGTCCACAGATGTCATATCTTAAATATATGTTGATTTCAGCAAGAGAGGAGATCAGGAAAGCATTCAAAGATGATTTTAACACCGATCAATACGTACGGATCATTGATCGTCGGACCGAAGTTCATATAGATCAAGATATTCACAATGAAGATAAATTCATATTTAGAATAATTTAATTTATTATTTTTATATAATAAAAAATAATACTAACAAAATTATGTCTTGTAGCGTATTATCTAAACCCGACAATTCAATATCAGTATGCTTTCGAAACGCAAAATGAATTACTAACGTCACTACGAAATGTTATATATCGGCTCTTGTCAAACACTACTGATGCAGCCAATGCTATTATGAAGGGTCGATTATTTCGAGAAACAGTTGGTTCATTCTCCGACATTGTAGCTATATCGTGTTGTTACACTATGGATCCTAGTGAGAAAAAATTACACATATTATCAATTATATTTGATGTTAATTTTTTGTTATACTAATAAAATCTTATTTATATCTTTTTACAGTCGAGTGGTGGCTATAATTTAGAGAGGATGAACTACATTTAAGGAAGGTTGTCGTTCGTGTACTTTCACAAACGATAACATCTAGTGGTTGTGAATGTAATTGGTTAACGTTTGCATTGATTTACACGAAGGTTTGTAATAAACTCTTATATAGACGGTTAGAGAAACTACTATATGTCCATTATAACATGTGGCTAAGGTTGCGATGTGCTGAGTTGGATAAGGAGCCAAAGGAACCAGATATTGATCTCATCGATCTCCAATTCTACAATGAAGATTCAGAACCGATGTTAGAGTGGGTTGAAGCGATAAAGAAACAAGAGGATCCTCTACTTGATAAGGCGGGAGATCCTTAAAGTCCTTCGCGTTTTATCACCGAGGCAACAGAAGAAGAGAAAGCATAACCCCAGCAGGTGGAAAATCCCCCTCGATCACAACATGGCAGGAGTCAAACAACATTGAGCCAAACTACTCGAGGAACTACAAACACTCAACGATCATTGTCGTCCGCCCAGCGTGCAAAGGCATAGGGGAAGGCAGTAGCATCAATCACATTGTTGAAAAGAATCAAGTCAGGCAACGAGACACCTTCACAATCGCATTCAGCAACCCACTCGGTCTAGAGACATGATAACAACATGGATAGCAATGCCTTAACGGATGATGGCGGTGATGCCAAGTAGTCGTTGGTCTCGTCTACACAACATAAGGGTGGTGCATGGACCGAGAAACAATATTTTACACATGACACCCAAGATTCAGATCATAGAACTCGATAAGGTACTGGTCAAGTTTATGCACGGAAGGGGAAGGGAAAGACAATGGATGAATTTGAGCAGATGCGACAGAGCCTACATGATGTAGACACAGAATAAAGCTCATCATATTCACAACCATCGTATTATGGAGAATCATACGGCCAACAGCTGTACGATGATAGTTGGTCATACTTCTCCGAGTAACAGTATGATATAGAGCAGTAGATCAGTAGCAATGGTAGAAGCTCTGACATTCACCAATATATGCCTTAGGAGCCACCTCGGACAAATGTGATTCATGACGATCAATCTACGATTATCACTACATTGATGCACCAATAGTATACGATGTATCAATACACTATGCCATAGAATCAATTTCAAGATTGGGTCCAACAAACATATCATATTGATATGCAGATGTATAGGATTGAGGACCCCGATCCACCACCCGTGGAGGCCCGTCATTCATTTTAGTGGTAGAATCAACAGTCAAGTATATTTGTATGTGTGATTATTTAATTCATTTGAATTTTAAAGTTCATATTATAACAAAATAATCTAACAATTCAAATGATTTTTCTATAGATATTTCAATATTTACAGAAGGACAATTCATAACGAACTGAAATACGAACCTTGCGTAAGACTATTTCTCAAAGTTCGAAAAAGATATGATACTATTCTTACCTAATTTACATTGATTTTGCTAAACCTATACTATTACTATATTTATTTCTAACTTAAAAACCCTATCGTAACTCTTTTTTTATTTTTTAGGTATTTTCGGAGAATTTTACGCCTAAATTAGGTGTATAACTCGGTACGCCTTAGTGTACCGCTCGATACACAGTACCGTATCATACCGTACTAAGCGAAGCTCAAAACTCCAATACGGTACGAAATTTCAATCCTTGCTACAAACCTCCATAAATAGTCATCACACCTTATAAAAGTTCGTATCCTTGACTCCAATATTAGAAACCCATGGCTCTATCCATAGAGCCTCGTAATAATTCCAATATATCTGACCAGCATGTCTTGGCCTTTGCAACCTATCCCCCACATTATTGTGAAAAATTGGTATGGCTTAGAACATTGGAAGGAATCAAAAAGGGAAAGACATAGGATTTCATCATCATGGACCACAAAAAACTAATGATCTAGAATGGCTTAAAGAAAAAGAAAAAGCGCATGAAAAGAAGACAGACCAATGTTATCATTGGACGCTCGACGCTCATTTAGGCCCCAAGCAATGAAGGCCCATGCGCTTGTGATGCAACCCAGGCAAGCGTTCACGTGCTTGGGCTGGCCACTAGTTAGCCCAAGCGCTCACCTACGACAGCTCAGGTGTATTGAGCCCCGTCTGGTCAGCTAGACCAAACCTAAATCAGATCTAATGAACCAAGTCTGAGTCTGCCTAAAAGTCCAGTTGATTTGACTAAAGTTGATTTGACTAAACCCAACTGATTCAACTCAATCAATTAAAATTGCTTAACCAAACCCCCCTCCTCCCCCCAAAACATACATTTGTCTCCCTCTCTCCCTATGCATGATATGTTTCCAAGCCCTAACCCAATGGCTGCTGCTTCTTCCCCATCGTCACTACTCCCCTTTTAGTCTTTCCTCAGCTCAAGCCTTCCTCCACCGGTCTCCCCTCCTCAGCCTAATTGATTCGACTCGATCAATTAAAACACCACACTCCCCCAAACCCCACTCCCCCAACACAAACCCAACCTTGGAGAAAAAAAAACAAAAACAAAAACGTATGTGTATCTCCCTCTCTCCCTGTGCACAATATGTAATTAAGCCCTAACCCAATGGCTGCCACTTCTTCTCCATCGTTGTTGCTCCGCCTCTCAGTCTCTCCTCAGCTCAAGCTTTCCTCCACCTATGACCAAGTTTACGGAACACATAAGATGTGTTTTTAATAGTAGCAGAAATATAATTAAAAAGCAGAAAAGAAAGGAAAGGAGAGGAGGAGAAGATGAGAAGAAAATATAATTAAAAAGTAAAAGAAAAGAGAAAATAGAGGAAAATGAATATTTTCAAAAAAATAAAGATAATAAAATTTTATTAATGGCAGTTCTAAAATACTAAAATATATTTGAAGTATAATATATACATGTGTATATATATATATATACAACAACCTAAGAGAACCACAACCAGAGGCAGCAAATCAACTATAAATCATGCCACATACCCATACTTACCTTACCAAACCATGATCCAAGTGACCATAAGATGTGCTATCATTAAAAATCAATGATTGCCTATTTATGGAAAAATTAGTCATCTAGCGAGAGTTTTGCTCAAAAGAGAATGTACAAGTACTTGTGGAAGTAATATCATTTGATTAATTACAAACCTCCACAAGCAACTAATTTCAAGAAAATTTCACTAGATCACCCAAGTGCCAACTATTAATTGAATCCAACCACATGGAGCAAATAGTGCTAAAGTATCACAATGAAGTCATGGGCAATCAACAAATATTAATGCCAAACAAAAAGTCTGACTATGCACAAGGAATAGTCAAACAGATCTTTTGGTCAGCTAGCTCAAATATGAAGATTCAATTACCTCTCCATTCTCTGGCTGTAGTTCAGCAGTAATATCATTCACTAAGTCCTCCCGATTACCAAGAACCCACTCGCTGCAAAAGATGAAATAAAAACAGGAGTATGCTTAAGATAAGGCATAACAATATGCAGTAACTGTGGATTATACAATGAGCAATTGACTTATGTAAAATAATCAGGGATGAATTATTCACATTTCAATACAAATCAAGTTGCTCAGAATAAACAAAAACCACTCTTATAACAGCTTCATTCATGTACCCATCTCTGAGAGAGTCCAAGTGACTTGAGCATAACAGTTTAATCACTGTGATTGAACAAACAGGTGAACCAAACTTTAGTTTATTTGCTCTACTTAAAAGATTGAGCATATGTAGTTATCTAACAACTAGATAAATCTAAAAACCAACTTGGTTCCAGATCCATTATAGTAGTCAATTAAGTAGTTCACAGTCACAGATAAGTAAAATTAACTTAAAGCATGTTACTTGCGAGATCATTGCAGAACTTTAGATCTACAAAAATGTAGCCTAAAGCCATGTGGAACTAGCCTAGATTTACAAGGATTAATGTGACACCATCATTAATTTAGTCTAGATCTGCAAAATCTAGCACAAATAGATCCACATAGATGAAGCCTAGATATATCAAAATCTAGCCTAGATCCGTGAAAATCTTCCGTAAATCCATCTTAATCAAGTGTTGCTCCTCACATCTCTAGTCTAGATCTACAAGGTTCGGAGCTTGATAATGGATCTAGCCCCAAGTTCATAAAGGAAAACCTAGGGTTCATGAAATAACCATCTCACAACAGAAATCTAAAGCAAAACTTCTTGCAACAAACTAGAGAGTGATTAGCATATAAGAAAAGTTTTGAATTTCCTTTGAAAAAAGCCCAGTTCAAATCACAAGAATAAGGCCTCATTTTGTGAGATTGACCTTCCTTTAAGAAATTTTAAGTTTGGGTGAGCATTTCTGGGTGTTTGGGTGACGATTTGAGTGAAATTTGAGTGGGATGAGAGACGGAGTGAAGAGAGATTCAGGATGGTACGGGAAAGTGCATCCAAAGGTCCAAGCAGACCCTTAATGGGTCTCTGTTGGATCCAGTGACCTAGATAAGGTTACTGCCTCGTAGACTGGCTCCAATGGTTGAAAGCCATGCAGTAACCATGATTCTTGACCTAAACTGGATGGTAGGGGTTGTTTTGAATAAACCAGACAAGTTTATCCAATCCAATGTCTGCAATACCGTACCGTACCGGAATTATGACACTTCTCCAATACAATACGTTTTGGCATACCGTTCGATATATATATTCATAATTATAAATATTATATATATAAATAAATATTATATATATATATATATTTTTTTTTTTTCCCGAGCGACGTCACCTCGGGAGAAGCCCGAGAAGTCAACGGGCGACGTCGCCTACCTTCTAGGGCGACATCGCCGAGAGAAGTAAAAAATAATAATTTTTTTATTAAAAAATACAAAAACGACGTCGCCCGTGCGAAGTCGCCTCGGAAGACGTTGCCTTCCTTCTCGAGCGGCGTCGCCTCGGCAACGTCGCCCGAGAAGTCGCATCGGCGACGTCCATATTAAAAAAATTAAAAAAATTATTAAAAAAATAAAAAAAATAATTTTTTTATTAAAAAATAAAAAAAAATTGTACCGACTAGTAACGAGCGGTCCGCGTACCGATATCCTGTCGGACCGGTACATGCTCGTACCGGGCGGTATTATTCGGTATTGCAGACCATGGTCCGATCCATGTGGCAATTACTGGCTGGATTAGTAAAATACCAATCGGTACATACTGGTCCGGTTGGTATTTCAAACACTATTAGTTGGTTCAAGTTTTCCCCCCAAAAGTTGTATGCAGGAATTCAATAGTCCTACAAGTACAGTCCAGCTTTGTAGTTTTAGCAAAAACAAAATAGTAAGTAAATAATAAGCACAAAGAACTATACAAATTCAAACCAGTAGTCACTTAACAACACTTTGCCATTCAGAATCCCTATCATGGCAGAGAAGTTTTAAAATAATAAAGTAAACATAAAATGGAGATGCCACTATGCAACTACCTGAAAATAGCTGACAGAGCAAGATTATGCATTGATGTAGATAACAGATGAAAGAGAAGTAAAATGAAAATGAGTTGTTCATTTTTCTGACAAATATATTTATCAATGTATAAACTTCATTTAGTTTTTCTGCTACATAATTATATCAAATAACAGATATAACATCAGCTGTGGCTGGAAAAAAGATTGGTACTCCAAGAAGCTATGACAATCGGAAAAAGGAGTGGCATGTACCTTGTACAAAATATTTGAGTATGAGGGCGCAAGTATTTTGGAACTTTAACAAAAGCCTCAAAAGTACTTGATCCATGTGCATCACTAGGTCCTGTGTAAGAAATCATCACGTGAATGAAACTGGATCACCATACAAATGCAAATTATGATTAACATAGCTTGAAAAGGTTGTACCAACACTTCAGACTGATAATCACTCAAATGAACTATGCCCTCAAAAAAAAAAAACATCTGCCAAGTTAACTAGAATTTGGATATGTTTCATAAGAACAAGAAAAAAAACAAATGAAACACTTTTCATAAATTCCAAAGGGAAAAATTTTCATCATCTACTGTAGGAGTTGGAGAAAACAAATCAAACAAAATGAACATTTACATTATTACTGATTCCAAATATATATATATGAATAACATTAATAGATGATATAATTTAGCCAAAAAAGTATCAAATGGTTAATCAGTTTACATAGATATCATCTAGCAAGAATCAATGATAGGTTCTACGATAAAAGCTAGAAGTAGATACTTTACAATTAAAGTGAAAAAATAAAAGGTAAGATGCTCCTTCATGTTTGTGACCTAGGTGACCAGGTCAAGGACTCCGTTTACATAACAAGGTTGTGTATTGACCCCACCAGGATATTGAATTGGTAGGAACCTCCTGCATTGAATCTCCCTTCACTAGTTACAAGGCAAAAAAGTGCTAGGTAATCAATTATCTCTTCTTCTTTTCTTCTGTTCACAAACAATCCCAAATCTAGCAAATCAATTCATTTCTTAAGGTGTGATCTAATTTGCACGTGTCAGGGTTTCAACTATCATTTACTGGTTGAACAGGTACCTACCAGTTGAACAATTTTTACTGGTCTGACCAAGGGGTCTGGTACCAGTTGGTGTAGAACTTGTACTCAGTGATTACTGGGCAGTATAGGATGATGATATCGCATGGTGTACTAGTACCACACAGGTTATCGAACATGGTATCAGACTGGAAATAAAATCCTTACTATGTGCCACAAGTAGATCGCAGTAAATAGCTATCATAACCAGCCCGACTGGTTCAATAAAGAAAAACATGAGCTGGCTCTAAGACCAGTCTGGTTCTGTTAATAAATTAAATTGTACCAGCTAAACTGACTGGAAACCATATGAACCAGATGGGTTAGCAGAACCAACCAGATTTTCACTATAAACCACCTTTTTAATCAGGGATTTGCATCTCGAATCGTACCGCCCAGTACATGGAGTACATATCAGTCCGCCAGCTGACCGGCACGCGGACCGCCCACTACCAGGCGGTATCAGTTGGTGGACAGGACGAGGAGCACGACGACGAAGATGAGGCTGCGACGCTCATTGGACGGAGAAGGCATGATAGAGAAGAGAGATGGATGTGGCGAGACACAAAGAAGTGCTCTGTCAGGCAGATCACGATTTTTTTTTTGGGGGGCGTGGGTGGGGGTGGGTGTTGCGGTGGTGGGGTTCCTCGCTTCATCGAGTGGAACACTATAGGGGGCGAGTCCTCACTCCATCGGGCAAAACACAGTAGGGGGCGGAGGGATCGTGGTCAGTGTGGTCGGGGAGGTCTATTAGGACCGAAATCGGCACTAAAAGGGAGGGTGAATTAGTGCTTACGTAAAAATGTCGGCGAAATGAAAACTTCGTTCGATAAAAGTTCGTATCAGAAATACATTCGAACTTAGAGAAAGTGTGAAGTGAAGTGAGCAGCCAAATCAGTAAGCAATATAAATAAAAAAGCAAAGAAGAGATCACACCGGATTTATAGTGGTTCGGTCGTCGTAGCCTAAATCCACTTTCGATTCCTCCTCTGTTAAGGCCACCGACGTCCACTAACGATCTTCCTTCAATGGGCGAAGATCAACTACCCTCTTACAATCCTTTTCTTCTTTTCACAGGTTTAGGAGATAACCTTTACAAATCACTCTCCCCTCTCTCAAATTGAATTCAAAATTTAGAGCTAGAGAAAGGATACTCTTAAGGATTTACAATAGTGTTTTCACTCTAATTTTCGTTCAAGATCATGTATGTTCTGAGCAGGGATGAGAGGAGTATTTATAAATCCCAAATGGCTTCAAAAATGGAGCCAAAAAATATCTCATCCCGGGTTCTCGGTGTACTGGTGGTACCACCGCCAGTTCTGGGCGGTACTACCGCCTGACACCCTTCCACTGGTGGTACTACTACCTAGCAAAGTCTCGGAGATTGAGCTGGCAGCATTACCCTTTGCTGGCAAGATTAATCTTGTCGACGGTACTACCGCTCGACCTGGCGATACCACGCCTGACTTCACTGGGAGGCCGACAGGCGGTTCCCCTGCCAACCCTGGTAGTGCCACCGCCTGACGTGGCTTCAGGTCACTGATTGGACCATCCAACCTGTCACGGACTTAGCTGGTTTTACCTAAGCCGTGCGGCACCAATGCGTATCACCGCAAAGGTCAGCCTCCCCGAAATCTCCTCCAATCCATTAGGACCTACGAAAGAGAAGACAGGACAGAGAAAACGCTTCACACGGGATCCGCAAGCCACTCTTTTAGCAAACACATTATAGCCAATGCAAATTCCAACCATAGATATCACAAGCTCAGAACGATTGCACAACAAAGGTATAACATTGGTCCACTACAGACCGAATTCTAATACAAGTATTCCCTCGACGCAAACTTTATGTACAAGCCTACAATGGCCGCCAAACTCAAATGGGGCATTTAGCCTTTGGCAAGCCCTTTACAAGCTTTACAAGTTATAACCAACCAAAAGGGACACAGACGAGCATAAGCATTACACCGAACAAGCCGTTTACAATTTGTCCGTGACATTCTCCCCACTTATTCCTTCGACGCCCTCGTGAAAGCCTTTCACGACGCCATTTGAACTTCTTTTCTTTGTTGGATCTTCGATCTTCTGCTCCTGCTGCGATGCACCCTTTGGCTCTCATTTGTTCTCCGCTTGTTGTTGTTGAGCCGTCGAACTTTAATCCGCCATGCTGCTTCAACTCGCCAATGACTCTGACTTTGGTGTGGGGTTGGCGAGTTGTCTTGATCCTTCTTCGGTTCTTGCGGATTCATCTCGATGAAGGATTAAAGACCATCGTTGATCGCGCCAAGATTCAAATTCTTTGTCTATGCATTGAATCGATAGATGTTTGTTGGAGCTTTAACGAGCATCACCTCGCAACCTTTAAAGTTTTCGTGTCTTTCCTCCGCAAAATTTGCCCATCGAATCTTCTTCCACTTAGTTGTCTCGCCCAAGTAGGCTCGCATCACTTCCGCTTTGATTGGCATTCAATTGGGAAACGGCGGACAATCTACTCTCAAGAGCATCGATCACCGTTGGTGAGGACTTGACAACTATTGTCTTCTATTAGTCTCTTGAAGGGTCTTCAAATTTGTGCAGAGCTCCTCGCTAGATAACTAAGAGAGCCTGGGTATTTTCGGTTTCGCCCATCCTCTTGAGAATCGAGAAGGCAAAGGTTACTTGACTTCGCCCGCCTCCTCGAGGTTGTACTTCAAGGCCGAGTGGTTACTAGACTTCGCCGCCTTAGCTCACACTTCAGAAGCACTTGAAGTATTTGTAATCCTTCATACCGAGTCGCTACTATGATTCGCCTTCATTGCCATGAACTTCGGAATGCAAGAAGTTATCACTCCAACTCGAGTAAGTCTCGATAGATCCGGTCGCCTTTGGGATTGTACCGCCTTCTCCATCATTTCGCTGTCGACTCTCTCCGAGTAGCAAAGGTACAAAGATGCAGCGTCGCCACTCCGATCCTTGGTCATGCACTCTTGCATCGACCAAGTCCTTCACTCACGGCTATCTTGATGGAAAGTCCTGCTGACACCGATCTTACGGTTCTCTCGCTTCGCCTTCGGCCTTGTCTTGGTACATGGAGTTTGCTAAAGCATTCTCCTCCTCCACACCTATATCACGACCAATCGCTCTCCCTCATGAGCAAGGGACCGATGACTCCCGGAAGTCCCGCCTCTGCAGTACTCGGCATCTGCATTGCCCATGGCACTACTATCCGTTGTCTCGCATCTGTGTCCCTTCTTCATGATCGGTAGATCCGCCTCTGCGACACTGCGGCACTCCTCTGAGTCCACCTTCAATCTAACCGACGATTGATCTTGGGTAGCTAAGTCCCTCTGGACTCGTCATTGCTTCCTCGCCTATTTCGCCACCGCCGACACTTGTGTTCTCTCGGCGATTCCACTTGGTCATTTGGAAAGACAGACTGCAACTCCCATGTATGGTCACCGCCATTCATGTTGCAGGGCTTGCACCGCTTATGTTCTCCTTAGCTTCATTGGTCGCAACGTTCGCTTACTCGGCCTTGTCCTCTGACTTGCCGGGCTCCCTTAAGCGAATAAGAGCTCTGAAGCAGTCCAACTCTTCAGCCGCTCCGATCATACCTCTGCATGATCTAGTCCCCCTCCATGGGACTCACTAGTACTTGCATATGAACTTCCTCAATAGTGCACAGCCCTCATAAGCTGATATCCAAGGCTTCCATTCAATGCAACATTCGATGACGCACGGAAGATCCGCCTCATGCATCATGGCATTCACCGCCAATCCATAGCCCTTCTTGCCGTCGTGTTGTTCATCGAAATGGAGCTCCCAATCGCGCTCCCGATCATACCTCTGCATGATCTAGTCCCCCCATGGGACTCACTGTGTGTCGACTTGCCACGAACCATTCCACCACGATTCGTTGCATCATGTCGCCTCCTGGTGACATCTCCTTGCATTCTGATCCCTGTGGTATGAACTTGAACTGCGATATCTCCATGTGTGGACTCCGCCAACACATCGCAGGCCTTAGCCACCTTCGATTCTCGTTCGCCTTTCGCAATCGACCTTCGCCCACCCACTCTTGGGTCACACTGACGAAGCCTAGCTCTAGGACGATCCATCGCCTAGCAGCTCCTCTAAAGTCCCTCGACTTTCTTTGAAATTGGTGCACCATTATGCAGGTCCCGGGACTCGCCCCTACCAAAGACAATCTTCATTTGCGCACCGCTTTCTCATGGCAACTCGAATAGCAACATCAGAGCATATTCTTCAAGAATATCGCCTCTGCATCCTCTTTCCCCGTGCCAAGGCCTTCTAACACCAACTTCGCCACTGCAAGTTGTATCGCCTTAGTTCCTCTGTCAAATGCTTTACCGAGATGAGGTGCATATGCCTCGAAGTTCCCTTCGTCTTTGGCACCATGCAAGATGAGTCTGCTCCATCAGAATAGAGAACCCATGGAACGACATGATCCTACTCTTGTCTCTACAAGAGTCCATGCCCTTAACCTCTGTCTAAGGAAAGCTTCAAGCCTCCGCTCCATGTTCTATTTTCTATGCCAACTCTCTTCATGTGGCTTAAGTACATCACCAAGTTATCCTCCAAGTTGCTCCGCTTCTCGATTTGCATTGCGTTAATGGTAGCCCTCACGTCCGCCATTTCACGGGTCAGCCCTCTGTTGAGTCCAATCTCCATATCGGATCCAAGTGTGCTTTCGCTTTGTGTTGCCTTGGGTCACTCCCCCACTTGATCTCGCTATACGTCCACCAATGCATCACCACTTGCGAGATCATGCGACAACTCCTCGCCGCTTACTCGATCTATCGAACATTGTCTTGAGGTACTCCTCAACCGGTGCGATTCATTGCACATGATTCTCCCTCTGGAGAATCGGGACTTATCCTCTGGATATCCGCCCGGCTGAGCAACTTCTCTCTTCGCATCCTTCCTCTGGAAGTTTAGGAGACCACCATCCCCTCGGACTACTCCGCCTTTCGAACGAATCGTGCCGAATTTTGCCTCTGCAAATGCACTTGCTAGACTGCGATACTTCGCCAATACAGCTCACACTGCACCCCTTTGGGTCTAGCAACATGCTAAACCTGCTGCACACTTCAACCTCTTACGAAAGTATCCTGCACATGCCGAAGAGAAAGTTTGAATGCTCCATGGTGCTGACCTTCGGTCGCCTTGGGATGGCCCCGGACATTTTATCGTCCGCATGCAAGGCCTTGCATGAGTATCGAATTCCTTAAGTTTGCAACTCCCCTCACCTCTGTGAGCTTTGCACAACTCTTTCGATCGTTGAACAACCCACTTCCCCTTGCACGGACTCATCCTTTGCAAAACACTCTGCTTGCCTCGAGCACCGTCAAGTTTGGGTGCCAACGTCGAGCCACTGCTCGAACTCAGCCATCCCGACCTTTGTGCACTACGTAATTCTTCTTAGCTTGTTGTCCTCGTGGTGCCTCGCTAGGTCCCCCATGTTTGCATGCTAAGTGTTTCTAAGTGGGCTTGTCCCGCTCTGATACCATCTGTCACGAACTTAGCTGGTTTTGCCTAAGCCGTGCGGCACCAATGCGTATCACCGCAAAGGTCACCTCCCGAAATCTCCTCCAATCCCTTAGGACCTCACGAAAGAGAAGCGGGGAGAGAAAGCGCTTCACACGGGATCCGCAAGCCACTCTTTTAGCAAACACATTATAGCCAATGCAAATTCCAACCATGGATATCACAAGCTCAGAACGGTTGCACAACAAAGGTATAACATTGGTCTACTACAGACCGAATTCTAATACAAGTATTCCCTCGACGCAAACTTTATGTACAAGCCTACAATGGCCGCCAAACTCACTCAAATGGGGCATTTAGCCTTTGGCAAGCCCTTTACAAGCTTTACAAGTTATAACCAACCAAAAGGGACACGGACGAGCATAAGCATTACACCGAACAAGCCGTTTACAATTTGTCCGTGACAAACCAGCCCAAATCAGCCCTGATTAGGGCCCAGTTGGCCCCTAATCAAAGTTTTTAATTTCGTACCATACCAAAGTTTCGAGTTCAGCTTGGTACAGTACGGTATAAATATACCGAGCGGTACATTTCGATATACCGCTCGGTATATATATATAAAAAATAAAAAAAACAACAGAACGCACGGGGGAACGCTCGATTTCCCCACGCAAACGAAAAGGTGACGTCACCTCGGTTTCCCCACGCGAAGGGAAAGGCGACGTTGTCGAGGCAACATCACCAAGGCGACGTCGCTCGGTTTCCCCGCGCAAAAACATAGGGAAAGGTGTTGCCTCGGCGACGTCACTTGGTTTCCCCGAGCAACAAAAAAAAAGGTGCTCGATTTCTTCTGTTGGGGAGAAGAAATTGCTTCTCCCTGCGACGTCGCAGCGCCAAATCTCCAGGTTTTCTTCTTTCTTTTCCCTCTTCTTTCTTCTCCGTCACCGACCTCTTTCTTTTCCCTTTTTTCCTTCTCCCTCACCGATCCGCCGGTAGCGTACGGTCTGTGTACCGATCTACTGACGGACCGATACGTACCGCTTGATAAGGGCGGTATTATTCGAAATTAAAATCCTTCCCCTAATTGAATTAGTAGGATTACTCCTAAAACTAACTCAAATTAAGTCCTAACTACAATAATTAAAGCTTTAACCAAGCAATCTCAGTTGTCTGGTATGTCAATTGTTCCTCTGACGAATTCCCGGTGAACTTCTAGCGAACTTCCGGCGAACTCTCGACGAATTCCCGGCAAGCTTTCGACGAACTCCTGGCAAGCTTTCGACGAACTCCCGACAAGCTTTCGGCAAACTCCCGATTTTTCTGCTTTATGCCTTTTTCATTATCATAGTTAATCTTGTATCACTTTTCTCAATACATGGATTAAATCATTAATTCATCAATTGATTTCATCATCAAAATCCGAGATTCAACAATCTTCCCCTTTTTTATGATGACAACCAATTGATAACGAAGTTAACCTTAACTCCCCCTATCTATATGTCATATTGAGAAAATGCAAACTTGAATTCAAAAGGAATCATAACCTTTGAATTCAAGTAAAATAATTTCGATCATAGTGATCAAATGCAATATATCATATCAAAAATTCATACATTATGCATCATTATAGTTTCAAAGTGTAACATGCACAATTTCATCACTTCATGCATGATACCAAAAACAAATCAATATCAATTTGGGCATAGCATTCATCACTTCATGCATGATACCAAAATTAACATCATTTTGGGCATAATATACATGATGCCAAAGCATTCAAATTTTCAATCATTTTGGGCATAACATACATGATACCAAAACATTTTTCAATCATTTATCACTTCATGCATGATACCAAAATTAACATCATTTTGGCATGATACCAAACAATCATCATTTCTCCCCCTTTGTCATCAACAAAAAAGAGAAACATTCAACAAGTATTTAAACCATGCAAGCAAATTTTACACCATTCTATGCAAGCTAGCAAATTTGTGAGATGTGAAGTTAAGCAAAATTTTTACAAGATAACAACTTTTGTTTCTTGAAATAGGCAAATTAGCACTTCTCTTTAGATGTGCAAACACTTTTGGTTCTTCTTAAGATGTGCAAGCTAGCATTTTTACTTTTCTTGAGATGTTAGCAAGTTTCTTTCTCTCCTTTGTTATAAGAATTAAGAAGAAGAAAAAGAAGGGAGGAATTCATTCATCACAAGAAAAATTAAGTCATAAGAACCAAAAGTCTATGAATCAAACTTTTACTTTCGTAAATAGAAAGAAAAAAGATTCATCACATAAAAAAGCAAGATGTGTATACTAAAAGTTCATGAATCAAATCTCTATTCTTGTAAATAGAAAGAAGAAGGATTCATAGAAAATGATCATCGCATAAAAGATCAAGTATACCAAACGTCCATGAATAAAAATCCTTCTTTCGTAAGTAGAGAGAGGAATGATTCATAGGAAAAGATCATCAAATGAAAGATCAAGTGTATCAAAAATCCATGAATAGAAATTGCAAGAAGATGATAGGAACTGATCTCGATAAAAATAAAACTCAATTTACAAAAACCGAGAAATCTGAAAAATGTATAAGAGGAACTCATCCATTCGGAAGATTTAACATGCCCAATTCTCTTCTAATAAAATCAATTGTTCCTCATTTAAAGGTTTTGTAAAAATAATCAACTAATTGATATTTTGTATTAATAAATTCTAAAGATATATCATGGTTATTAATATAATCTCTAATAAAATGATGCCTAATAACAATATGTTTAGTTCTAGAGTGTTGAATGGGATTTTTTATTAAACATATTGCACTAGTATTATCGCATTTTATAGAAATGTCTTTTAAGTGAATTACATAATTTTCTAAAGTGTTTTTCATCCATATAACTTGTGCACAACATGCACCTACTGCTATATACTCAACTTCAGCTATGAATAATGCAACCGAGTTTTGTTTCTTGGAAGGCCAAGAGACAAGTGTACGACCTAAGAGTTGACATATTTCATATGTCCCTTTTATATCTATTCCACATCCAGCAAAATTAGCATCGGCATAAGTAATTAATTCAAAGTTTTTAGATTTTAGATACCATAATCCTAGATTAGGAGTTCCTTTTAGGTATCTAAAGATCATTTTAACAGCTTTAAAGTGAGATAGCTTGGGATTAGATTGAAATCCAGTACAAAGTCCAACACTAAACATAATGCCCAGTCTAGTTGCGATGAGTTATGGTAAACTACCTATCATACCCCTATAAGTCTTTTGATCAAAATTTTCTCCATCATAATTCATATCTAATTTTGTGGAAGTGCTCATGGGTGTATTAATAGCCTTAAAATTATCCATATTGAATCGTTTTAATAGATCTAACACATATTTAGTTTGACTAACAAAGATTCCATCACTTAGTTGTTTAATTTACAATCCTAACAAAAAAATTAATTCGCCTATTAAGCTCATTTTGAATTCTTGGCTTATACTTCTGGCAAAGGATTCACATAAAGACTCATTCATAGAACCAAAAACAATATCATCAACATAAATTTGAATAACAAAAAAATTATTTTCAAAATTTTTAATAAATAATGTAGCATTGACCTTGCCTTTTGAAAAATTATTCTAAATAAGGATAAAACTAAACCTCTCATACCAAGCCCTTGGGGCTTGTTTCAATCCATAGAGAGCCTTACATAACTTAAACACATGGTTAGAAAAAAAAGTACTCTCAAATCCGGATGGTTGTTCAACGTAAAATTCTTCGGAAATAAAACCATTAAGAAAAGCATTTTTAACATCCATTTGAAATAACTTAAAATTATTACAACAAGCATAAGCAACGAGTATCCTTATGGCTTCTAATCTTACCACAGGAGCGAAGGTTTCTTCATAATCGATGCCTTCTTCTTGGTTGAAACCGTTGGCTAAGCCTTATTTCTAACAACAATACCAAGTTCATCTTTGTTTCTTGTTTGTCGTTACTTTAGGATTCCAACTTTTTAGAAGGGATCTTAGTATTTTATTAACAAGTTCAAAAGTAGAAAAACTTTTACTAAGTGCTTTTAGACCATTGACGATATCCGTAAAATGGGTGTACATATTTCAAAGTCTCGCTTGTTTTTCATATGAAGCAACTCATAGCTATGAACCAAAAGATTAATTTTTGACACTTTAACCCTACTTATGCCTTCGTGTGTGACTTCGAGTATGTGTCAAATCTCATGTGTAGTTTCGCATATAGAAACCCAATTAAATTCATTTTTATCAAGAGCGCAAAACAAAGCATTCATCGCTTTAGCATTTAAAGAGAAAATCTTCTTCTCCAAATCATTCCATTCGTTCATTGGTTTGGAAGACTTTTCAAAACCGCTTTCAACAATATTCCATAAATCGAAATTCATAAAAAGTAAGAAAATTCTCATTTTAGTTTTCCAATACATGTAGTTCGTCCCATTGAACATACGAGGACGAGTGATAGAAAGACCCTCTTAATTGCCGGTAAAATCCATTTCTCTTTGGTGTTAAACTAAACGAGAAAAACATGGCTCTGATACCAATTGTTAGGACCGAAATCAGCACTAAAAGAGGGGGGGTGAATTAGTGCTTACGTAAAAACGTCGACGATATAAAAACTTCTCTCGATAAAAATTTGTATTGGAAATACGTTTAAACTTAAAGAAAGTGTGAAGCGGAGTGAGCAGCCAAATCAGTAAGCAATATAAATAAAAAAGCAAAGAAGAGATCACACCGGATTTATAGTGGTTCGATCGTCGTGAGCTACATCCACTTTCGATTCCTCCTCCGTTGAGGCCATAGGCGTCCACTAATGATCTTCCTTCAATGGGCGAAGATCAACTACCCTCTTACAACTCTTTTCTCCTTTTCACAGGTTTAGGAGATAACCTTTACAAATCACTCTCCCTTCTCTCAAACTGAATTCAAAATTTCGAGCTAAAGAAAGGGAACTCTTAAGGAATTACAACAGTGTTTTCACTCTAATTTTCGGTCAAGATCATGTATGTTCTGAGTCGGGACGAGAGAGGTATTTATAGGCCTCAAATGGCTTAAAAATGAAGCCAAAAAATGTCTCATTCCGGATTCTCAGTGTATTGGCGATACCACCACCAATTCTGGGCGGTACTACCGCCTGACACCTCTACATTGGCGATATCATCGCTCAGTCTGGACGGTACTACCTCTTGGCAGTCTCGAAGACTGAGCTATGCCGGTACCACCACTTGGCAGCATCAACTGCCAACGGTACTACCGCTCAGCCTGGGTGGTACCACCGCCCAGACTCAGCCTGGGTGGCCGAGCCTCAAGTGGTTCCACCGCCAACCCTGGCGGTGCCACCGCCTGACGTGGCTCCAGGTCACTGATTGGGCCATCCAGCCAACCCAAATCAACCCTAATTAGGGCCCAATTGGTCCCTAATTGAGTTAGAAGGATTACACATAAAACTAACTCAAAGTAAGTCCTAACTACAATAATTAAGGCTTTAACCAAGCAATCTCAGTTATCCAGTATGTCAATTGTTCTTCCGGCGAATTCCTAGTGAACTTCCGACGAGCTTCCAGCGAACTCTCGGCGAATTCCCAACAAGCTTTCGACGAACTCCTGGCGAGCTTTTAACGAAGTCCCGGCAAGCTTTCAACGAACTCCCAACGAGCTTTCAACGAACTCCCAGCAAGCTTTCGACGAACTCCCGGCGAACTCTCGGCCCAACTATCACGGACAAATTGTAAATGGCTTGTTTGGTGTAATGCTTATGCATGTTCGTGTCCTTTTTGGTTTGTTCTAGCTTGTAAAGCTTGTAAAGGGCTTGTCAAAGGCTAAATGCCCAATTTGAGTAAGTTTGGTAACCATTGTCGGCTTGTACATAAAGTTTACGTTAGGTGGACACTTATACTACATTTCGGTTTGTAGTGGACCAATTTTATACCTTTGTTGTGCAACTGTTCTGAGCTTGTGATGTATATGGTTGGAATTTGCATTGGCTCTAAAGTGTTTGCTGAAAGGGTGGCTTGTGGATCCCGTGTGAAGCGCTTTCTCTGTCCCGTCTTCTCTTTTCCAAGTCCTAAGGGATCGTACGAGGCTTCGGAGAGGCTGACCTTTGCGAACTGACACGCAATGGTGCCGCATGGCTTAGGCAAAACCAGCTAAGTCCGTGACAGTTGGTATCAAAGCGGGACAAGCTCACTTAGAAACACTTAGCATGCAAACGTGGGGGACCTAACGGGGCTGCGTTGAGGGCAGCCAACATGCGCGACCGTTTGAGAAACAGACATGGAGTTGTAAGAGAAGGAGTCGCTCAGAGGAGCGGGCATCCGAGAATGGCATTCAGAAGAATGGACAACCCTTCGTGCAAAGAGGCACCACGAGGACAAACAAGCTGAGAAGAATTGTGTAGCGCACAAAGGTTGGGATGGCTGAGTTCGAGCAATGGCTCGACGTTGGCACCCAAACTTGACGGTGCTCGAGGTAAGCGGGGTGCTTGGCAAAGGATGAGACCGTGCAAGGTGGAGAGGGTTGTTCAATGATCGAAAGAGTTGTGCAAAGCTCACAGAGGTGAGGGGAGTTGCAAACTCAAGGAATTCGATACTCATGCAAGGGCTTACATGCGGATGATGGACTGTCCGTGGCCATCCCAAGGCGGCCGAAGGTCGGCGCCATGGAGCATTGAAACTTTTTCTTCGGCATGTGCAGGATACTTTCGTAAGAGGCTGAAGTGTGCAGTAGGTTCAGCATGTTGCTAGACCCAAAGGGGTGCGAGAGGAGTCTGTATTGGCGAAGAGTCGCAATCTAGCAGTGCGTTCTGAAAGCGCGTAACGAAAGGCACGGTTTGTTCAGAAAGGCGAAGTGGTCCAAGGGGATGGTGGTCTCCAAACCTTCCAAAGGGAAGGAAACAAAGAGAGAAGTTGCTCCAACGGGGCAGATATCCAGGAGGGATAAGTCCTGGTTCTCTAGAGGGAGAATCATGTGCAATGAACTGCATCGGTTGAGGAGTACCTCAAGACAAAGCTCGATGGATCGAGCAAGCAACGAAGAGTCGTTGCATAATCTCGCAAGTGGCAATGCGTTGGTGGACGCATAGCGAGATCAAGTGGGGAAGCGACCCAAGGCAACATAAAGTGAAGGCACACTTGGAGCCGATAGGGAGATCGGACTCAATAGAGGGCTGACCCGTAGAATGGTGGGCGTGAGGACTACAATTAACGCAATGCAAATCGAGAAGTGGAGCAACTTGGGGGTAACTTAGTGGTGTACCCAAGCCGCATGAAGAGAGTTGGCATAGAAGATAGAACATGGAGCGGAGGCTTGGATCTTTCCTTAGACAGAGGTCAAGGGCATGGACTATTGCAGAGACAAGAGTAGGATCATGTTGTTCCATGGGTTCTTTATTATGATGGAGCAAACTCATCTTGCATGGTGCCAAAGACGAAGGGAGCTTCGAGGCACATACACTTGAGCTCGGTGAAGCATTTGACGGAGGAACTAAGGCGACGCAACTTGCAGAGGCGAAGTTGCTGTTAGGAGGCCTTGGCACGGGGCAAGAGGATGCAGAGACATGAACTCTTGAAGAATATGCCATAGTGTTGCTATTAGGGTTGCCATGAGAAAAACGGTGCGCAGCGAAGATTGTGCTGATAGGGGTAGATTCCCAGGATCCAGACAATGGTGCACCAATTTCAGCGAAGTCAAGGGACTTCAGAGGAGCTGCTAGGCGATAGACTGTCCTAGAGCTAGACTGCGTCCGAGTGTGACCCAAGGGCGGGTGGACGAAGGTCGATTGCCAAAGGAGCGAACAGAATCAAAGGTGGCAGAGGCCCTGCGATGTGTTGGCGGAGTCCACACATGGAGATATCGCAGTTCGAGTTCATACCACAAGGATCAGAATACAAGGAGATGTCACCAGGAGGTGACATGATGCAGCGGATCGTGGTGGAATGGTTCATGGCAATGCGACACACAGTGAATCCCATGGGGGAACTGGATCATGCAAAGGTATGATCGGGAGCGTGACTGGGAGCTCCACTTCGGTGAACAACACGACGGCAAGAAGAGCTATGGATTCAAGCAGTGAATGCCATGGTACCGCAGAGGCAGGTCTTCCGTACGTGCATCGAATGCTGCATTGAATGGAAGCCTTGGGCATCGCCTTATGGGGTGTGCACTATCGAGGAAGAAGTTCGGATGCAAGTACCGGTGAGTCCCATGGGGACTGGATCATACAGAGGTATGATCGGAGCAGCTGAAGAGTTGGACTGCTTTAGAGCTCACATTCGCTTAAGGGAGCCCGGTAAGTCAGAGGACAAGGCCGAGTAAGCGAACGTTGCGACCAATGAAGCTAAGGAGAACAGAAGCGACGCAAGCCCTGCAACATGATGGCGAAGGCCATACATGAGAGTTGCAGTCTGTCTTTCCATCGACCAAGAGGAACTGGTCAGAGAACACAGAGGTGTTGAAGCAGGTGGTTGAAAAAGAACGAGGAAGCAATGACGAGTCCAAAGGGACTTAGCTACCCAAAACCAAGCATCGGTTAGAATAAAGGTGGACTCGGAGGAGTGCTGCAGTGCCGCAGAGGCGGATCTACCGATCGTGAAGAAGGGATACAGATGCAAGACAACGGATAGTAGTGCCATGGGCATTGCAGTGCCATGGTACCGCAGAGGTGGGACTTCCGGGGAGTCATCGATCCCTTGCTCTAATAGAGGGAGAGCGCTTGGTCATGATATGGGCCATGGAGGAGAATGCATTGGCAAACTCCATGTACCATGACAAGGCTGAAGGACAGAGGCCAGAGAACTTCATAAGACCGGTGTCAATGGACTTCTCATCGAGATTCCCGTAAGTGAAGGACTTCGGGTCGATGCAAGAGTGCAGGACCAAGGAACGAAGCAGGCAATACGCGGTGTTGTACCTTTACTACTCAAAGGAGTAGGCGACAGGAATGATGGAGAAGGCGGTACAATCCCAGAGGCGACCAAATCTATCAGAGACTTGCTCCAAGTTGGAGTGATAACTTCTTGCAATCCAGAAGTTCAATGGCATTGAGAAGGTGAATCACAATAGTGACTCAACAAGTATGAGGATTGCAAACACTTCAAGTGCTTCGGAAGTGTGAGCTAAGAGTAGGCGAAGTCTAGTAACCAGCTCGACGCACGAAGTACAACCTTGAGGAGGCGGGCGAAGTCAAGTAACCTTTGCCTTCTCAACTCTTAAGAGAATGGGCAAAACCGAGTACCCCAGCTCTCTTAGTTATCCAGCAGAGGAGCTCTGCACAGATTTGAAGACCCTTCGAAGAGACTAATGGAAGACAACAGTTGTCAAGTCCTCACCAATGGTGATCGATTACTCCTGAGAGTAGATTGTCCGCTTCATTTCCCAACTGAATGCCAATCGAAAGTGGAAGTGATGTGAACCTACTTGGACGAGATAACTAGGTGGAAGAAGATTCGATGGAAAAATTTTATGGAGGAAGGACCTGAAAACTTCAAAGGTTGCAAGGTAATGCTCGTTAAAGCTCCAACAAGCATCTATCTGGTTCAAGAGATAAGAAGAATTTGAAGACTGGCGCATATCAAAGATGGTCTTTTCCTTCATCAGATGAATCCGCAGGAATCAGCAAGGATCACCACAACTCTGCCAACCCCACACCAGAGTCAGAGTAATTGGCGAGTTGAAACAGCTTGACGGATTAAAGTTCGACGACTCAACAACAACAAGCAGAGAACAACTGGGAGCCAAGGGGCGCATCGCAGCAAGAGCAGAAGATTGAAGATCTAGCAAAGTCAAGGAGTTGCAGCGTCAACGAAGGCTTCGACGAGGACGTCGAAGGAATAAGTGGGGGAGAATGTCACAGACAATTTGTAAATGGCTTGTTTGGTGTAATGCTTATACGTGTCCGTGTCCTTTTCGGTTTGTTCTAGCTTGTAAAGCTTGTAAAGGGCTTGCCAAAGTCTAAATGCCCCATTTGAGTGAGTTTGGTAGCCATTGTCGGCTTGTACATAAAGTTTACGTCAAGTGGACACTTGTACTACATTTCGGTCTGTAGTGGACCAATTTTATACCTTTGTTGTGCAACCGTTCTGAGCTTGTGATGTATATGGTTGGAATTTGCATTGGCTCTAAAGTGTTTGCTGAAAGGGTGGCTTGTGGATCCCGTGTGAAACGTTTTCTCTGTCCCGTCTTCTCTTTTGCAAGTCCTAAGGGATCGTAGGAGGCTTCGGGGAGGCTGACCTTTGCGGACTGACACGCAATGGTATCGTACGGCTTAGGCAAAACCAGCTAAGTCCGTGACACAACGTCCGATTTTCTGCCTTATGCCTTTTTCATGATCGTAGTTAATCTTACATCACTTTTCTCAACACATGGATTAGATCATTAATTCATCAATTGATTTCATCATTAAAATCTAATATTCAACAAGGTCACGGTCGACAACAAAGGAAGGGATCCTAGCCCAGGTTGGACTGCTGCATCCTCTTATCGCTCTCGCCATCATCTTGGTCTTCTTCACAGTCGTTGAGGGCAATAGAGGTGGGGGAGCAAGGGATGAGCTCACCCTAGGCTGGATCCCAACTGGATCTGGCTACCGCGAGAGCATTGTGGAGTGCCTCGTAGGAGATGAGTTCGACCTAGGGACGAAGGCACCTGTCGCATCCTCGCCCGCTTCACCATCACCCCCTTTCCATCTCTTGAGATGGAAAGGGGGTGATGGTTTCTTCTTTTAAGAAGAAACCATCCTTGCCCGCTCCGCCAGGCGGTTTCATCTTCTTTTAAGAAGAAACCATCCTCACCCGCATGCAAGATGGTTTCTTCTTAAAAGAAGGGTGTACCGCTCGGTAGACCTTGGCATACCGCTCGGTAGACCTTGGCATACCACTCGGTACATTGTACTATACAATACCGAGCTTTGCTAGATACACCAGTACAGTACGAAATTAAAAACATTATTTTTAATATAAACTAGCATTTTAATTTATGTAAAAGATAATAATATTCTTCATTTTTTAAATCATTTAAACCAAAATAAGAGTGTTTCAGAAATATCAACATCAGAGATTTAAAAAAAAGAAATCATTGTAATTTTTCCCCATCACTTTGCCCACTTCTCTCTTTGCCATGTCTATTTATCATAGAAGGGTTTATCGGCGAGAAAGATGAGGAATTGGGAAGAAAGGAGGGGAAGAAGAAGAGCAAAGGAAGAGGAAAAAATGAAGAGAGAAGAAGAAAAAGGAAAAGGAAAAAAAAGGAAGATAGGAGCTGGGAGAGAAAGGAGGAGAAAAAAGAAGATAAAAGAAAGAAAAGAAGCAAATGAAGCAAAAGGAGAGCAAGAAAAGAATTGAAGAAAAATGAGATAGGGGAAAAGAGTGGAGGAAGGAAGAGAAGAAAGAAGAAATAGAAAAAAAGAAGAGAAAAAAAAAGGAACAAAGAAAAAATTAATGATGAATTATTTCAATATATATTTTATCAAATATGTTGTCCAACCAAATGAGTCATTGGTTCAGTGACCCAATGCACCGAAGAATCTGATAACTATGCTTAAAAATCTGGCAATTGAATTTTTCAGGACCCTCTTAATAGGCAAAGATATCCTATGGTCGATACCAAAATGAGATGCACAATTATAAATTTCTGTCCAGACAATTGATCAATAATAAGGCTAAAAGACGAGAGTAGGAGAACCACTCTCCACAAACATAATATAGTCTATGCTCTGGAAACCTAGAAAGGCTCCTTTAAATTGTTCTGAAGACAACCCATAAGCATGGTGTGATAAATCTTGGGCAGACACATATGGATTATTCTAATATGGGCTTTATGAATTAGGCAGTTAATCAGCATTGTGGTCAAAGAGAGGATTAGGAACCAATTTGAAAGAGCATATTTTTACCAGAAAGTTAAACACTGTAAATAAAATATACTTTTCAAAAGAATAAGTTACAAACTTTACCGATAATATTAATTATGATTTGTTGAATTGACATGCACTTTAATTGAATTATCAATAACATCTCTATGCATTACACTGCGGTAACAAGCAGCTACAAATTATTAGATAAGACTTACCACAATAATAAGTGGTCAAAATACGTGCATCAGGTGCATACGATCGTATGTCACTCGACATGCTACGAATCAATTCATACTGATCCGAATTCAGAGGCTGAAAATTGTAAAAGAAAAGTTAACTCATTATAAACAAATAGCTAATGGCATAACTTGACTAAGGCACTCAGATATATATAATGCAACTTCAATGGAGAAAATCAGCTGATAATAAGAGGACAAGAGTGCTCAAAAGAGACTTGTTACTAGTCAAACAAGAAGAGGAGAAAAATGACACACCATTTAACTATAACAGGATCATGGTTTATATTTTATTCACATCACGAATTATATGATAAAGAAAATTTACTGAACTAATAGAACACTGTAAAACATAATGGTACCTCATCCCATAGGTAAAAGTAAGCTTTTCGCCAATGAGGCTTTGACTTTAAGATTTCAACATCCTTACGCAAGGAATCTCTTGCCTCATTGCTACTGTTACATTATTAAAACAATGACAATTTGTTAAAACAAAAAGGACAGAGTATTAGTTATACATAGTACACATACAGATAAGCTTCTGGCATACCACGAAAGAATGGGAGCATAAGGTACAGCATATGCAGCTAATCTTGGATCTGAATAATATTCTTCAGATCTTGGATGATCAGCTAAAGAAATATAAGAAAAACCTCAGTGGCGACGCAATATCAAAACGCATTCTTTATTTAATTGTTTATAGATCTTGACAATGAAGTGCCATATATTTAAGAAGCATATAACAATATAATAGAGATGGCATACCAGGCCAAGGACAAGTGTAAGCTAAAATTCTCATGCTGTCACCCCATCTGCAGAAGTATGGACTTATCCTGTACTGAAGAAGCCATTTGAAGTGACGATCTAACGCATCATACCATCCCTTACTCCCATGTTCCAGAGCAAAGCGGTCCTCGATCACAGTTTCAGATATCTAATTCGTAGTCAAATATTCAAAAATAATATTTCATTTATCATCAAAAACACAACGTACATTCTTTAATTACAAAAACCATTATGATTCTGGAATTTATCTCATGAAAAAGATTCACCATCCAGCCATTTAATAGTCAACCATTGTAAATTTAAATAACAAAACAAATACGAACATTTGGACAACTCTCTATCAGCAAGCCTTCAAGATCAGCCACATGAGACATTCCTAGCAATTTTTCTACCAAAGCTTCTTTAGTCTTCCTCTCCCTCTTATAGCATCTCTCATTGAAAACTAATTGTATCTGGATAATATTTACTAGACATATTCCAACCATATAAACAATTTGATCCACTCACCATCTCCCTTTGATATCAAAATAATTTCTTATCCTATATTCCTTTGTCAAAACATATACACAAATGGGATAATATCAGGTAATACAATAGAAAAAAAATATAAAAACTAAAAATATATAAAACAAGCAAAATTATTTGTATTTTGTTTGCCTTGATTAAAGTATAAAAAAAAACCCATATTTAAATAAAAAAGAAAACAAAATAATTTGCACCCATAAAAGTGGATAAAGTAGCTAATAAGATGACATGATATAGGAATTAGAAAATGCATTGCAAACATGCATCAATACTAGTACAGTACAGAGTTCTAGGGTGAATCAAGCAAATTAGAGTATCTACAGTACAATAAACATTTCCACCAAGACTGCTTGTCTTAATTCAATGTTACACAATAAAGAACGGATAAGCAACAAAAATATTTTTAAAAAATCACATGCATAACTAGGTGGAAATGAACTCGTTACAACGGTAAGGTTGCTTCTTGGCAACCTAGGAGGAAATTTAAGATTGTGTACATTGACACCCTTACTGCATCCCACATTGGTGGAAATCATCCTTTTTATTAATGAGCTATCAAATGAAACTATCATATGCAACTCTGACAACCAAGAAAAACTATTATTCCAAGGATACACCAAATACAGCTGGAAGAGAAGGTGTTAATGGAAGAGTAAAATCCCAAACTGTGACACTAAATTTCATATTGACTGAAATGTTTGTGAATGCATCTTCATCCATCATGTCACATGATCCATTATCTTCGTAGAACTCCTGGAATACCGGCCATAGAAGAAGTCTCTTCAAAGATGATGTAGCTGATTTCAATATTTCTGCCTATTGTAACAAAGATATCATAAAAATTACAAAATGATATCCATATTCAGTATTGCGGAAATAATTTTAATATCAGAAACCTACTACTTCATCCAGTGGTTTTCCATCAACAGGTTCAACTATTTCAAGGCAGCTTTTAAGTTCCCTATGTAGATTGTACTTCTCAGCTTTAGATAGCACCTGTGCTGACATTCTGCAATTGAGAAGAAAAAGTAGTATAATAATTCGTTAAAAAGTCTGATGACAACTGAGACAACATATTATTAATTGCTGCAAATGAAAGAAATAGTTGTTTGTCATTCAAAAGCCACATGTCACCAAATAATTTCACTAAATAGCATAAACATGAATTGTATAGTGTATGTTCTAACTCTGCAATTGCCTTCAAAGCAGTGATAAGAATCTGCCCTTCGTAATTGCCAGGTGGTTGTCCAGCAGGAACATCAACTGAGACCCAGATGGATGTCGTTTCTCTGAAACAAAAAATGAATATATTATGATGGAAAGGAATCACTAGAAGAAATACATTTCACCTGGGTCATGATAGTAGAAAACCAGATCAGGTTATTTATATGAAACAATACCCAGGAAGTAGGTTTATTTGAGCGATTGGTAGATCAAGAGGTACAAGAGCATCAGGCACACCTAGGATGGGCACCACATGCCGCATGGTCAAGGACTCGCCAACTACCAGCCTTCAAACAATTGTGTCAGCAGTGTTGTAAAAATAAGCTTGAAAGACGACCAAAGACTTGAGACAAAGAAAATGCAACAAAAAGATAAGTAGAGCCTAACCTATCACCAGAAGCAGAGCAGAGATCAGTGCACTGAATCTGCACAGTGCCTGCGATCCCTGAACTGGCCCATGAAAGTTTGGGGCGTAAAGCAATCTGAACACTTTCTCTTTCATTTCTTGCCGCCAAAAGAGAAACCTTTTATCCAAAAACACACAAAGAGGATCCGCTTATAAATTTTTTGGAGGAGGTAATAAAACAAAAAAAAACACCATATATGTAACACTTAAGAAAAAGGGAAAAAAAACATAACCTTGTATCAGGGGAAAATTCAGCTTGATGTTGCAAGTTAATTTTTAGTTTCAACCAAGGTCTGCAATTTCGTACTATACCGGAGTTTCAATAATTCTCTGGTATGGTACATTTCGTACCATACTATAGTATACATAACCTTGCAATTTCGTACTATAGTATACCGAATGGTACATTTTAATACACCATTCGGTATGCCGTTCGGACGACGTCGACATCGCACATTTAAAAAAAAAGGAAAAAACGACGTAACCCATGCGGCGTCACCTCACTTCTCGGGCGAGCTCGCCTCGCTTCTCAAGCGACATCGACGTCGCATATTAAAAAAAAAAGAAAATACGACGTCGCCCATGCGACGTCGTCTCGGGAGACGTTGCCTCCCTTCTCGGGCGACACGCCTCGGGAGACATCGCCCGTGCGACGTCGCCTAAGGAGACGTCAACTCCCTTCTCGAGCGACGTCGCCCGAGTCTCGGCGACGTCACCCAAGCAAAAAAAAAATGATTTTTTTCTTATACCTAAAACATCCTGTATAAAGGAAAAGAATTGAGGGCTTCCTAATGGTTGGTGTCTTGGTGATACAGTTTGAAATACAAACCAAGTCTCCCATTACATGAATAGATGTTCCATAAAGAAATAAAGTGTTTTCAGATTGCCACATATATCTGTTCCTCATAGTCATTTTTACTATTCAATTAGCAGTATTCTTCTAATATGTGCTTCAGGTACAATGAAGTCTTTTCTATTAAAAAATAAAAAACACGATACCGAGTGGTAACGAGCAGTCCACGTACTAGTATCCAGTCGGACCGGTACGTATCACCCATATCGGGCGGTATGATTCGAAATTGCATACCTTGGTTTCAACATCCTTACATCATATTAACTTTCATCATAATTCTACAAGGACAAAAATGGAAGTAAATAAGTCTAACTCAATTTAAGTAGATTGAAGCTTTATTTTAGTTAGCTTTGATACAATCAAGTGGTTGAATTAATTACGTTTGAGTCAAATATATAACTTCATTTTATTGCTATATAAAACCACTTGAAGCTCCTTAAGTTTACCTAGAAGGATCAAAATTCTATGGAAAAATGGGACAATTGACACTAGTCAAAGAGGAATATATAAGATGCTTGTCTTTTCTCAAAAAAAGTACCTAACATCAGCTTTTGCTGCATGCATTGCACATCAGCTATATCTGAATCCTATTAAACCGAAAATTATATGTAAGGAAGAACATACCATAGGATTATACCTAAAACATCCTATATAAAGGAAAAGAATTGAGGGCTTCCTAATGGTTGGTGTCTTGGTGATACAGTTTGAAATACAAACCAAGTCTCCCATTACATGAATAGATGTTCCATAAAGAAATAAAGTGTTTTCAGATTGCCACAGATATCTGTTCCTCATAGTCATTTTTACTATTCAATTAGCAGTATTCTTCTAATATGTGCTTCAGGTACAATGAGGTCTTTCCTATATGTTACTATCTCAGGATTGTGATAATGCATCAAAAGGTACATATAGGGCGACGGCACTGTTCTGCACGCACGGCGAGCAGGGTTCTCTGCAGTTCTGCACGCAAGGAGAACAGAGGCTGTTGTTCCTCTGCACCGCCCCCTTTCCTCTATTCCTCTTCTGGATTGAACAAAGGAGGAGGAGATCGAGGGCGGCGTCCTCACCTCGGCCAACTGCAGGAGTTGGGGCTGCGGACCCCCTGGGCGACGTGAGTGGGCGACGTGACTGGGCGACGGCGGGGGCTGTTCTTCCGGCCCTCCGCATGGTGCAGGAACGATCGGGGCTCACTGCTGCGACATAGCCACGTCCCTGCGGTTCTGCGCGCAAAGAGAACAGAGGACCGAGCCTCTGCTCCACCCCCTTTCCTTTGTTCCTCTTCTGGAACAGAGAAAGGCCCATCGATCCCCACCCTCTGCAGAACAGAGGAGGAGATCAAGGGAGGAGTCCTCACCTCGGCCAACTTCTGCGGCGACGGGCGGGCGCAGGCTGAATCTGCGCTACTTGCCTAGGAGATCAGGGGCTGCGCTGGTTCCCCTATATCGCCCCCTTGCTTTGGGGCGTGACGCGACGGCTGCTGGGCGACTGTTCTCCCCTAGGGCTGGGTGGTGTTTTCCTCGCACGCACGGAGACGCGAGGGAGACGATGGCGGCACGGCTGATCCCTTCTTCCAGCAGAGGCGAGGGTTGAGGGCGAAGCTACTCCCCAGCATCGCCCCCTTCTTCCTCCTGGCAGTGTCTGCGGCTGCTTCTCTGGGAAGGGGCGACGGTTGTGATCCGGCTCAAGCAGAGTCTGCGCGCAAAGAGAGTGCGGTGGGGGTGGCTTCCTCTGCACCGCGACTTGCGGAAGCCTGCGGCTGCTTCTCCATTGTTGGGGCTGTGAAGGCAGTCTGCTTCTCCGTTGTTAGGGCTACAACGGTAGTTTGCGGCTACCTCTCCCTAGTGAACAGAGGAGCTTGCACCGTAGGAACACGGCTACCGGGCAGTGATGGTCCCTGGGGCTGGTGATGCTGGCAGCAAGGTAGCTCCGACGATGAGGTTCCCTGCCCCTACGTCTCAACCTCCGCTATCTTCCTCCCGACGAGATGCTCCTTCGATGATGCAGCATAGAGGTAGGTCGTGCTCTAGATCGCGGCCTCCTATTCTTATTTCTAGAGATCCTCGACCTTGGACTAGCCTCTTCAAGGCTCCGGTTGGAAGTCCAGATCTTAGCCTAGATTTCTTTGCTCCAGAAATTCAGGCAGACCAGAAGATTGCTGTGTATGAGACTACTGATTCTGTAGAGCTGATTGAGACATGGTCCAGGGCGCTTGTTGGTTATGTGGTCGGTCTAAAGACATCCTACTTTCCATTATCTTCATTCATCAAAACTCAATGGGGAATATCGGCATATGATCTTCATATACTGGAGAATGGTTTCTTTGTATGCAAACTCTATTCTAAAGAGGATTTACAACGGATTCTTGAAGGGTTTTGGACTATTCGTGGCCATCCGATGATACTACGACGCTGGTCCCCTGATGCTCATTTGGAGTTAGATAGCCTACAGTCTATTCCCTTATGGGTATCTTTTCATGGTCTTCCATTGTATCTTTGGAGTCGACGTTTTATTGCTAAGTTATGCAGCACCTTGGGACAGCCATTGTATATCGACAAGGCAACAGCAGCGCAGACGAGATTGGCTTTTGCACGAGCATGTGTAATGGTTTCTTCTAATGGTGATCTTCCTAATGAGGTTTTTTATCGTGATCTAGATGGCACCGCCCGTAAGGTGCATGTTTCATATTCTTGGAAGCCACAGCGATGTAAGATTTGCTACTCTTTCGATCATGCACATGAAGCTTGTCAACAAATTCAAAAGCCAATCACTCAGGTTTATCGGCAACGTCAGACACCTCAGCAAGGGGTCGATGCTGCTATTATTGAACAAAGAAAGTCTCCTTCAGTGGCAGTTACGACGATAACGATGAGCGAGCATTCTGACTCGCTTGGGCAGCACCATGGACAGGAGGATAAATCAAGAACTTTAATTCTTTCTATTATGTCGGAGCCTTCCACAAAAGCAGTTTCTCATGGTACCCGCGAACAAGAGAAGGAGATGTTGGAAACTTCATCTCTTCCTATATTGCCAGCGGCTACCACAACAGGGATTCCACGTTCTACTCACCGTGCTAACCAAGATATAGTGCCCCAACCAGCTCATGTCCCTACCAACCAGGACATTTTGAACACAGCTAACTCGGACTTCTTGGTTCAAGGTACATTAAAATTTAAACACTAGCAAGCTGTGGATGAAGTGGAAAAATATAGAAAATGTCAAATCTAAGGATAAGAAAAAGGATGTTCTTCCTAAGTCACACATCCTTCCTTCTACTTAGGAAGAATCTTTTACTCCCTTTCCCATATGTTTTATTTTTGATGAAGATAATCTGTTGGAATGTTCGTGGACTTAATAAACCTGAGAAATGTCAGGAGCGCAATAGAATAATCAGGTCTGCTGCTTGTGATATTGTTATTCTTGTGAAAACAAAAATTAAACCATCTCGGGTTCATGTTCAAAGAAATTTAATATGGCCAGAGGTAGAACTTCTTACCAACAATACTTGTGACACTTATGGTAGAATATGGGTATAATGGCATCCGAACTTTGTTAATGCTTGCTTTCTTTCTACTAAAGAACAATTCATCCACCTTAAGGTAGAGGATAAAAAGAATGGTTGTCAATTCCATATTATTGGTGTATATGCTTCTAACAGTTTGCAGGAAAGAAACAGTCTATGGACCGATTTGATTAACATTACACACCGATCATGAGTCTTTGAAATATCTCAAAGGACAAGGAAAGCTAAGTCGTAGGCATGCAAAATGGGTGGAGTTTGTTGAATCCTTTCCATGTATAATCAAGTACAAACAAGGTACTTATCTAAGAAATCAATCTGGGAAGTTTCAACAAAAACATACCATTCTGGTGCTTAGAAAGGAATTTTGAAGGCAAGAAATTAGTTGATCAAACACATTTCTTATGCAATCTCTTCTGGGACCAGAATTAATATGTGGTATGATCCTTGGGTGAATGGGAAGAGTATATTTCAATTGTATGGTGATAGAGTATGAAGAGATCTTGGGGCCCCTAAAGATTGGAAGATTTCTGAGTTCATTATTAACAGCACCTGGTGTATTCCTCATCCTATTTCTCTTGTTATGCTATCACTTTGGTCGACTATTACAGCTCTTCCAATCAGGAACAGCTCTTCCAATCAGGAAGAACTCTTCAGACATGCTTATTTGGCTTCATGACAATGGAAAATTTAATGCTACATCTGCATAGAATCAAATCAAACAAAGAAGCAACAAGTGGATCCCAAGCAGTTGGACATGGGATAGACCGGGCTCACAGAGACATTCCTTATGCACATGGCAGGCCCTTCTTGCTAAACTACCTACAATGGACAATATGAAGCGAAAAAGTATATATCTTATTAACCGATGCTCTCTTTGTATGCAACAGAAAGAAAATATTGATCATCTTTATTTTGCTTACGACTACACTAATTGGATATGGGAGGAGATTCTGAAGAGATTTAAACTACATAGGCTACCAATGCCAAACTTGCATCAAGAACTAGAACTGTTCCAGCAAAGCTTCTCAAGAAAAGGGCTTCTTACACACCTGGCAAAGATTACCTTCAGATGTGCTATTTGATGGATTTGGAGGGAGAGGTGTAGCAGAATCTTTGAGGGCCACAACACACACAATGCTCACCTTTTGCTAGAGATACTTAGCAACTCAAGATCATGTATGGAGCAGGATCTGGAAATGAAGCATTTAACAAGTAGAGAAAAAGAGATCTTTATCAGATTCAATTTTACAATTCGTTAATGCTTTCTGGAATGAGTTTGATATAATGTGTGATTCTATACTTCAATAATATGATGTATTCACAGGTCGTCCAGGAATGGTTGGTTATTGCATTTTGCTATTTATTGCCTATAGTAAAGCGTCATAGTCTACAACATGTGTAGTCATAGCTACTTTTCTGTTTAACTTCTCTTAAAGATGAGTCTGGTGGAGTGAGATCATTCCACCTTTCTGAGGTGAGATGCATTCTCTTAGACTACTCTAAGAGATCTCAAGCTATAGTCTACGGCTTGTGTAGACAAAGCTATTTTGTACAAACTTCATACTAAATATAATTATATTTACTTATCAAAAAAAAAAAAGATAATGCATCAAAAGGGAAATCAAGACTTTAACAACTTTAGTAGCAGTGGACAAAGGAAGTATTGAGTAAGAGATCTTATTCTTAAGAAATTATGGTGAAAGGAAATGTTCACTAATCACTAAGATAGTTCCAAATGCACATGCCTGCTGGTTTCACCTCATGCTCAAATGATTGCACCCCTTTCCCTTAAGCAATCAGGAGAAGGAACAGCCCAATGTCCATAAGGAGAGAAGAATAAGCAACACCAATTGCACCAAAATCATCCTATCACAGAATGCGTGCAGGTGTCATCTCACAGAATCACGGTTTTTTTTTTACTTTGTCCACTTGAGGATTGAGAAAAATAGTCATAATTAGCAAAACCACAAATGATTTATAAGCAGAGTGAAGAGCAGATCAGCAAAATTAATCTGCATGTTTCCCACCCCAGTCACATCATTACACAAAACTGAGGCTAGTTAATGGACAATGTGAGAATGTTATACATACTTCCATTTCCAATTTCTCTGTTAAGACTTGCAATTTTGAGAATGCAAGATTACATTATTGCTAATGTATGAAGATCAAAGATAAACAAGAATGAAAGTATATATACGAAAATTCACTAAAACCTACAGAAAATGCACGCTTGCAGACCAAAAGAACTTCGTCGTACTGTCACGAACGGTCGTCGCACTCTCGCAGCAACTTCGTTCAACGAACCGTTCGTCGCTTGTTCATGCTTGTACATATCCTTGGCAGCCTGTTTTGCCATAATTTTGGTATGTTTTCCTTAGAAAAATGCAAAAAACGGTAGCTTGCAGCGCTGCAGAACGATCGCTCGTTGCACCGGGCAAAACTACCCCAAAATGGCTCTGTTTTCGCGTGTCGCAGCCTGTTTTCTACAGCCCGCGGCAACCCCCAAAACGTCAACCATCTCAGCACCCTGGAACCCCCCGGGTGGCACAGGGCTGGACGGGGCTTGGGGGTAGTGTCAGGCGTTGAACACTTTTACAAGTTTGCACGTCAACTTGACGGAAACTTGCCTTCACGCCCGGCACCCGAGGAGTAGTTGTTTGCGGACTTGCAGCTGCTCGTTCACCCTTCTAAAATCCTTGTTTTCCTCCTCTCTTTCTTTGCTTTCCTGCACTCCAAGTGCTCGCTCAATTGCTTGTAAAGCTTCCCTCTTCACGAGACGTTGGGGCTTATCCGTCGCTCGTTTCAAAAACTAATCAACTTCTGTTTTACAGGTCCTACGAGACCTGCATGAGGTTGCAGCTTGGCTGACCCTTTGCGGACGCATATGTCGCAAGAGCGCCTCAAGACTTAGGCAATCCCAGCTAAGTCTGATCGAAGTGGGCGCAAGGGTGCTTCTCGACTTAGGCAACTCCAACTAAGTCCGTGCTTGCCGTAAGGGTGCCTCACCACTTAGGCAATTCCAGCTAAGTGCGTGACATTGTGGTATCAGAGCAGGTAAGCAATTCGAGCAAGCAGCGAAGAAACTTCGCAATCTCGCCATGGAGAAACATCGCGGCGAATCGAGCAAAATGGGGCAAGCCAAATAGTTGCCCCAAGCAGCCGCAGGTGGGCTACCTATGCAAACTCGATCACTTGCTACTGGAGCCACTCAGGAGGAGCCGGACAACAAACATGGTGAACGAGATGCCGGTACTCGCCGCGAGCGGAGGAGGTGCAGTCTGGAGCGCCAACGGGAAAAAAGACCCAAAAAGAGAGAATTACAACGG
Organism: Musa beccarii; assembly: GCA_024322285.1. NCBI lineage: Eukaryota > Viridiplantae > Streptophyta > Magnoliopsida > Zingiberales > Musaceae > Musa > Musa beccarii. Next base: position 50,812,308 of record CM044396.1, read on the forward strand.
TAGAGACCCGCTTGGATGTCCTTGAAGCAAGCTTGGAGGAACTCTACCAAGGCCAACGAAGGCTTCTTGGGGTAGAGTGCTCGCAAGAAGAAGCTGAATCCCGGATCGACAAGGTTGAGGCCCTAGTCGACCAACTAACAGATGACACCAAGGACTCCGTGCGTCATTTACAGGATGTTGTGGCGGAACTCACTTCCAAAGTGACTTTGCTCACAAGAGCGCTAAATGCGGGAGGGAGTAACACCCGCGTTGCGCCGCCACAAGGCTTGAGAGCACCCGAGCCACATTGTTATGGGGGTGCTAAAGATGCCAAAGAACTCGAGAATTTCCTGTTCGACATGGAGCAGTATTTCTAAGCCACGAGACCTGACTCTGAAGGCACCAAAGCTTCAATAGCAACCATGTATCTGAACGGAGACGCAAAACTTTGGTGGAGAACCCGTTAGGAGGAGATCCAACAAGGTCGGTGCCAAGTGGACACATAGGCAGACTTGAAGCAAGAGTTGAGAACTCAATTCCTACCCGAGAACACTGAGTTCGTCGCAAGGAGGAAGCTGAGACAACTCCATCAAACGATTTCCATTCGAAACTATATGAAGCAATTTTCTGCACTGATGGTAGACATCCAAGACATGTCCGAGAGAGATAAGCTGTTCAGCTTTCTTGATGGCCTAAAGCCATGGGCTCAACAGGAACTACATCGGCGGAATGTCACCGATGTGATCGAAGCTATTGCAACCACAGAAAGGCTCACCGATTTCGTTTCTTCGGAGGACTCAGGGAAGAAGAAACAGTATTCAGGAAATCGCCCTCAAAAATATTCTCGAGAGAAGGAGCCTAGGGGCAAGCAGAGGAAGAAGAGTTTCCATAAAGGCCCGAACTCAAAAGGCACTGCCTCAAGAATTAAACGATGCTTCTTGTGCAGAGGGTCGCACATAGTGAGTGAATGCCCACAGAGAAGGACACTCAATGTCTTGACGGCTTCTATGAACCCCCCCCAAACCAGACAAGGGCAAGGCGATCGCTCTTCGCTCAAGTAGCTCAGAATCCGGTAGCGACAATGAGGTGTCGCAAGGACCTCGGATGGGAACAATGCGTTTGTTGAATGCATTGCGGGGTCAAGTGGGGGAGAACATGAAGACGAAGCAACAAAAAGCAGGAAGCAGCGAGCTAATGTATGTAGACATCAAGCTCAATGGCCTAACCAGCCGTGCGATGGTGGACACGGGTGCTACCCACAACTTTATTACTGACCGAGAAGCAAAGCGACTTGGGTTGACCTTGGAGAAGAACCCAAGTCAGATGAAGGCGGTCAACTCGGAGGCCAAGCGGATCTCCGGACTAGCAAAGGGAGTCCCCATCGAGATTGGATCATGGAGCAAGAGCACAAACATGATGGCGGTGCCATTGGACGACTTCCAAGTGATTCTCAGAATGGAGTTCATGCACACAGCGAAGTTGGTGCCAATGCTGTTCCTAGACTCCTTATGTCTAATGGGGGGCGACGACCCCTGCGTGGTTCCCGTCTCTCGGAGAGGAACCAAGGACCCCCAACAACTATCGGCATTGCAATTGAAGAAAGGGGTGCACAAAGGAGAGTTAACCTTCGTGGCTACTATGAAGCTAGAACCACTAAATGAAAAGGCCATTAAAGAACCTGCTGCGGTGGCAACGTCCTGAAGGAGTTCACAGATGTTATGCCACCTGAGTTGCCGAAAACTCTGCCACCACGCAGAGGCGTGGATCATCTTATTGAGCTGGAGCCGGGAGTGAAGCCTCCAGCGAGACCACCATACTACGTGCCCCCTCCTGAGTTGGCAGAGCTCAGAAAGCAGTTAGATAAACTGCTAAGCGATGGTCTCATCCGCAGTTCCAAAGCACCATTTGGAGCTCTAGTTCTCTTCCAGAAGAAACAAGATGGGAGTCTCTGACTATGCATCGACTATCGAGCCCTTAACAAGATGACTGTAAAGAACAAATATCCTATCCCGCTCATTGCGGACTTGTTTGACCAACTGGGCAAAGCAAAGTATTTCTCCAAACTCGACCTTCGGTCGGGGTATTGGCAGGTGCATATTGCTGAAGGTGATGAAGCGAAGACTACCTGTGTGACCAAGTATGGAGCGTTTGAGTTCTTAGTGATGCCTTTTGGTTTAACCAACGCTTCGGCCACATTCTGCACTCTCATGAACCAGCTATTCAAGGAGTATTTGGACAAGTTTGTGGTCGTCTACTTGGACGATATCGTCGTCTACAACCAAACACTTGAGGAGCATATTGAGCACCTTCGAACAATTTTCAAAGTTCTCAGGGAGAACACTTTGTTCGTGAAAAGAGAGAAGTGTTACTTTGCTCAGACGGAGATCTTATTCTTGGGGCATCGAATCGGCAATGGTTCCATTCAAATGAACAAATCAAAGGTGCAAGCAGTGGCGGAATGGAGTACTCCAAGGAAGGTACTAGAGCTGAGATCCTTCCTTGGTTTTGTGAACTACTATCGACGCTTCATAATGGGGTATTCGAAGCGCGCAGCTCCACTGACGGAGTTGCTGAAAAAGGAGCAACCTTGGAGATGGTCCGACAAAATGTGAAGCGACATTCCAAGACCTAAAGGCTACCGTTTTGAAAGAACCGATGCTCGAATTGTCAGATTTTGGGAAGCCCATCGAAGTCCATACAGATGCAGCTTCGCTATTTGGGGAGTACTCATGCAGGAGGGCCACCCAGTGGCCTATGAAAGCCGTAAGCTCAACGAGACCGAGCGACGGTATCCAGTGCACGAGAAGGAGATGATAGCAGTGATCCACTGTCTACGAGTGTGGCGACACTACCTTCTCGGATTGCGATTTGTGCTGAGGACAGACAACATCGCTTTGAGTTACTTTCAGACTCAGAAGAAACTCTCTCCAAAGCAAGCACGATGGCAAGACTTCCTGGTAGAATTTGATATGGTAATGGAGCACAAGCCCGGAAAAGCAAATGTCGTAGCCGATGCGTTGAGTCGGAAAGTGGAGCGAGTTAATGCTATGCAACTAGAGGGTAGAGGTCAAGCAAGTCAGTTGTACTCCAACTTCCTTTCCCGGATCAAGGATGGACTGTACAGTGATCCCCAGGCAGTAACCTTGATGCAACTAATCCATGAAAGCAAAGCACGACGATTTTGGGTCCAGGAGGGACTCGTCTACGCCAAAGGGAATAAAGTTTATGTTCCTCGAGTGGACAATTTGAGGCGTGAACTCTTGAAAGAGTGTCACGATTCCCTTTGGGCAAGACATCCGGGCATTCACCGAACATTGGCTCTCATAGAGAGGACCTTCTACTGGCCGAAGATGGAGACAGATGTGGAGGAATATGTTCGAACGTGCCTAACTTATCAACAAGACAAGGTGGAGCAGCAGAAGCTGGTGGGACTTATAGAGTCGTCGCCCGTACCAGAAAGGTCGTGGGAGAGCATTTCTCTGGACTTCATATCAAGCTTGCTGACAGTAGGGGGACTCGGATCGATACTCGTGGTGGTCGACCGATTTTCAAAGTATGCAACCTTCATTGTTGCACCTCTACAGTGTTCAACAGAGGAAGCGACCAAGCTAATGATGAAGAATGTGGTGAAGTATTGGGGAGTCCCGCACAATATCATAAATGATCGAGATGCTCGGTTTCTGGGACGATTTTGGACCGAGCTATTCAAATTGTTGGGGTCTAAGCTATACTTCTTCACAAGCCTCCACACCCAGACGGATGGCCAAACTGAGACAATAAACTCGCTCCTGGAGTAGTATCTTCGGCACTACGTGAGTGCCAACCAACGAGATTGGGTGAAGCTATTGGACATAGCCCAATTCTCCTACAACCTGTAGCGGAGCTCTGCGTCCAACAAGAGCCCCTTTGAGATCATCACAGGACAACAACCATCGTCTCCTCACACTTTGGCTATTGGTTATACTGGAAGTAGTCCATCCGTATATCACTTTGCAAAAGAATAGCATCGAAATGCAGATATTGCGTAAGCTTACTTGGAAAAGACGACCAAAAAGATGAAGAAGTGGGCAGACTTGGGAAGGTGACCGCAAGAATTCAAAGTCGGCGATTTGGTGTTGGTGAAGCTCCAACCAGCATCACTCCAGTTCTTTAGGAACAAGATGCATAAAGGATTCGTGCGCACGTATGATGGGCCCTTCCCAATTATCAGTAGGGTGGGCAATGTCTCTTACAAGTTGTAGCTGCCGGCGTGGCTCAAAATTCATAATATTTTTCATGCCAGCAACTTGAAAGCCTACCACTCCGATCCGCAAGATGCTTTCTGAAGTGTTTCAACTCGACAAAACCCCACCAGAGCCTCCTACGAGAAGCGAGTTGAGACCATTTTAACGGATCGCAAGACAAAACTACCCAATGGAGCTGAGCAGATTGAGTACTTTGTGAAGTGACAAAAGCTTCCCAAAACCGAAACCAGTTGGGAGCCAGAAGATGGCCTCCGACATGAAGAAAGAGCCATCAAAGCCTACCAACAAGTGTTGACGAGGGTGTCGACAGTCTAAGTAGGGGAGAACGTCACGAACGGTCGTCGCACTCTCGCAGCAACTTCGTTCAACGAACCGTTCATCGCTTGTTCATGATTGTACATATCCTTGACAGCCTGTTTTGCCATAGTTTTAGTGTGTTTTCTTTGAAAAAATGCAAGAAACGGCAGCTTGCAGCGTTGCAGAATGATCGCTCGCTGCACCGAGCAAAACTACCCCAAAATGGCTTCGTTTTCGCATGCCGCGGCATGTTTTCTGTAGCACGTGACCGCCCCTATAACGTCAACCATCTCAGCACCCTGGAACCCCCTGGGTGGCACAGGGCTGGATGGGGCTTCGGGGTAGTGTCGAACGTTGAACACTTTCACAAGTTTGCACGTCAACTTGACGGAAACTTGCCTTTACGCCCGGCACCCGGGGAGTAGTTGTTTGCGAAATTGCAGCTGCTCGTTCACCCTTCTAAAGTCCTTGTTTTCCTCCTCTCTTTCTTTGCTTTCCTGCACTCCAAGTGCTCGCTCAATTGCTTGTAAAGCTTCCCTCTTCGCGAGACGTCGAGACTTGTCCGTCACTCGTTTCAAAAACTAATCAACTTCTGTTTTACAGGTTCTGCGGGACCTGCATAAGGTTGCAACTCGGCTTACCCTTTGCGGACGTATATGTCGCAAGGGCGCCTCAAGACTTAGGCAATCCCAGCTAAATCTGATAGAAGTGGGTGCAAGGGTGCTTCTCGACTTGGGCAACTCCAGCTAAGTCCGTGCTTGCCGCAAGGGTACCTCACCACTTAGGCAATTCCAGCTAAGTGCGTGACAATACCCTAGAGCAATACCTACACGGACGCATATGTCGCAAAGGCGCCTTAAGACTTGGGCAATCCTAGCTAAGTCTTATCGAAGTGGGCGCAAGGGTGCTTCTCGACTTAGGCAACTCCAGCTCGGTCCGTGCTTGCCGCAAGGGTACCTCACCACTTAGGCAATTCCAGCTAAGTGCGTGACAGTACCCTAGAGCAATACCTACATGGCATCAATACAGATCTAGCACTCTTCGCCAAAATTCAGATTGAATAATGCAGAGATTTGATATGCACACCTAGGCACACATATACACAATAACTATCACGTTATACTTGTAACCTTCAACATAAATTTGAGAAAAATAACACTTGTTAAAGAATAACTTACATGATCAAAAGGCCGAGGCATTTCTTGCTGGCCAATGTTTGCTGTGCTTGGCATGCACCACACATGCAACAACTCAGCTGATGGAATCTGTGTCGGATCAATTACATTTACACCTTTGCATAAGTTGGAACTTTCAGTACCAACATCTGCCCACCCATACCCAGTCCCTCCTCCAGCAATGCCTTCAACAGGGGGCACGATGAAATTTGCTGGATTTACTCCTAAGTATTTGAAGAAAGGAAAAAAGAAAAGTTCACTCCTAATTAGAATATAGATGACTGTGTTAAATTTATCAAATAAGAGAAAATTTTAGAGCAAAAAAAAAGGTCCATGGTCGACTCCGCATTCCAGAACTTGCTCCGCAGCATTATTTTTCATCATCATTTCAATTACTATCATGTCTTGTATGAAAAGGAGTTTCCAGGTCCTTACCAAATTCCATTAGCATTGTTGCATTCATGCATCTAATTCATTTATCTTTGATCCCAAAGTAAAACCATCAAGTTTAAAGATATATTACCAGCAAAAGGGAGATCAACCTACAGGCAGTTCCTTAATGGCATAATTATAATTATGGAAAATTTTCACATTAGCTGAGTGCATCAATATGTAACAAAAATCATACATGATGTCCACTAGGGTGATCACATGTAATTTATTTGTGGAGAGAAATGAATGTAAGCAACCACATTGACATCCTCTGATTACACACAATGTCCGCTAGGGTAAATGAAATACTGCAAGCTGACATCAAGATGAAATCTTTTCATGGTTTTTCTCAAATACATGTGCTTCATCTTCATTATTTAGGATGTCAATTTTGCCACAACAACTTTCGATTGAATGATGAGTTGAGACTCATAACTGAGGAACGAGCCAAGATGTGGAGATCACAGAATACCCTTCATAGTTTTTCAGGAAAAAAAGCCATATGAAATTAAGAAAAATTAAGGAGACAATAATACAAAGGGATGATCTAGCTCGTAAGAAAAAGGTTTACTCAGGAGTTCACTTTGATAAAATGATCGAGAAGGCTTATGGCAAGAGAAGGCTGCTTCCGTAAGAGGCATGGACCATAATGTGCATCAGAGATGAAGAGAAATTTGTCGTTGGGAAGGACTCATGTTGCATGGAGAAAACAAGAATGTGGAAGTTCAATTGCAAAAATGCTAATGCTGGAAATATATATACATCTTCAGTCTAATCGGTGGGTATGGAGAAGAAAATCAACGAAACCCTAGAACATTGAAATTAGCTATCCGTCAATCAAGAAACACAATTTGGTCGACATCTGTTTCCAATCCGCATACATGGAGCAGTCCATGATGTAAAACCCAATAGTAAAGATGGGCATCACAGAAAAGGATGGGAAATTTGTGACATGGGAAGGATATATGTTGCCAAGACCAAAGATTGCGAACGTTCAATTACAAAAGCACCAGCTTGAAAAAGATGGGCATGGTGAAGAAAGTCCACGAAACCCTAGAAAGATAAATTTAGCTACCCAGGGATCAAGATACTCGAGTTAACTTTCCATCAGCATCCAATCGAGCAGTTCACCGAGCGAAACCCACTTATCCCAACAACCAAGACGGATATAATGTTCATGGAAACCATTCCAGAGATCCCAACAACCCTATTTTATAAGACAAGAACCCTAACTCGCCTGCACTTCCGGGTTCGACAACGATCGCCTCGATCACCAAAATTCCGCGTGGATGTTAACTCCAACAGATTACGAAGGCATCAAAAAGATAAAGAGACGATCGATAACAACGAGTGACCATTCGAACTAATCGAAACACAGGAACACAGCATATCATCCAGACACAAAAAAGAGATTGGGATGAAACCCCGGGGCGGAAGAGGATAGGAACCGTCGAGCGTACCGGAGCTGTCCATGTTCGGGATTCAACCGTCGATTCCGGTGAGTGGAGATGGCGCTGAGTCGCTTCACAGTTCGTAAGCCGCATCTCCGATGCTGGCTTATGTGGGACGATGTGATCGAGGTAAAATGCTTCGCGGAACACTTCTGCTCTTCGTACTCTATCGACGACGTCGTGGGTTCGAGCGTGACGTGGACATCGTCTGCCATGCGGTTCCGTTTTAGTGGCGAATCCGGGTTAGTGGGTGCAGCGAACTTTGGGTACATCACATATTTGATACGACAATATTACTATCCACGTGGAAGCTTAAACTTTCCTTGTATCGATAACCATCACATTCGGTTCACGTCGGTATAGCTACGTGTAGAAATATATTTCTATTTTTAATATATATTTGGAGAAGGAAGTTTAAGCAAATGTATAATTGTGTAATCCTTTGGGTGCTTAATAAATAATAGATAAAAATTATATTTTAAAATATATATCAATACAAGTATCATTTGATAAAATTATATTATATTTTATATATTAAATATTTTAATTTTAAATTAAAATAATTTAGAAGCAACAAAATATTCATAATTTTATTCGAAAACTTTGATCAAAGTTTTCAAATAAAAGTGAATGTATTTACATACACCTAATGACAAAAAATGAATATATAAATTTTAATAAATTTATTTTTTTATTTTTATTTTAAAATTATAAAATGGCCATAATATCCCTAAAAATAATCATTTATTTGATTATTGATATGGGCAAATTGACCCTTTGCCTTTTTTTTATTTTATTTGATTGGTTCGAATTCAAATTGAAGGAATCGAAATTGACCCAGAATTGACAGTTCTAATTCTGATTTTGTGTAATTGGAACTAAAATAGAATGGTATATGCTTGATTTCGATTTCAATCCGGCTTGAATTTAATTCAAATTCAATTATGAACATATCTACTATGTATATGTGTATATAAGTATATTTATTTATAGAATGTCTTTCCTTTTCTAAATCGTGAATGCAAAGGAAGAAGCCAAAAAAATAAATAAATAAATAAAAAAATAAATGTCTAAATGAAGAAAACAATAAAAGCAACCCTCGATATTTACCTATATCGATGGCCCATGATAAAAAAGATTGATCGGGAAAAGTAGAACACTAAGCTATTAGAAGCATATCCTCATACATACTAGTCTATACTGATGATCATATCATTCGAGGAATATATATGACGTTTGGATTCCTGTCTCGTAAAAGATCATCGTATTTATTTCTACACATTATGAGAGCTTGATTGAGGGTAAAAAACTTTGAATCATTAAAATTTTTTTAGGCGAATTTTGAAACAATATTGAGGAAACTAGAAATTGATGTATTTGCCTTAGAGCCGAATGTATTTAGTTTATTATTATTAAAATCGATAATTATTTTAAGATTCTTAAAATCAATTATTTAAAATGATAAAAAAATCCTAATAAAAGAAGAAGTACTTTTGAGGAAGTATAAGAAATACATTCGTGAGGTTTTCTTTAGGTACTCTCTAAGTTTTTTAGAGAGGATGAGAGAAATCTTTAAATTCTTTGAGATTTGTATAAAAAAAAAATATAAACAGATTATGTTTGAAGAAGAATAAATCAAGAGTTTTATAATTAATCTTATATGGTAAAGATTAATTTGATATTCTTTGTGGATATTGGCAAGAGTTATCAAACCACCTTAAATCTTATATTGATAGTCTGATTTTTTTTATTATTAATCTTTGGATTTTTTATTTTTTATTTTTTGGGTTCTCATCTCTTTCCCAACAAATATTAATCTATACCATATTTCTGTGTTATTTTATTGATACTAATTTTTTTTATTAGATAATTTTACAATGTTAGACTAATCAAAGTATACATCAATATTTTTATTGTATGTTGTAGTTGTTTGTGGTCTTATTATCTTTTTCTTCGATTGAACAACTTTGTGAAATTAAGAACCTTGTTTGTTTTGGTGGGACAAGAATGTTGAGATGAATGGATAGAATTACTAGAATAGATTAAAAAATTTTATCACTTCAATAGTAAATAAAATATGAAAGAATCATTTAAGATAACATAAAGATATGATCAAGAGACCATAAATGTAATTGTAAGAAGGGGGTGAAATGATTATTATTAAAATAGATAAAAAGAAATATATAAAAACTATAAATAAAAATTTAAAATATTCTTAATTTAACTAAACATATAGTTTTCGATGGATCTCAATAACCCACCTGCAAATTGTTACTTCAAAATTAAACTTAGTCAACTTCATAGAGCAGTCTTAATCTGCCAAAGCTTTCTCAAGAGTAAAGAGAAAATAAAGTATTTTCTTGGCATTTCCTTGCACCAGAGACATCTGATCCAAAGCTGGAGTCCTAGAACATAAAAAATACTCAATGGTGATGGTCTGGCTGTCGCTTTTCATGCAACCTAAGATTAGCAATCACCGCAGAGGACATGAGATGTAGTCATACAAACCTGCTCTAAGAGGGGTGTGTTTTTGACCTGTTATACGGATTGAAGAGTTATATTGTGTTCACTAAATACTACAACATTCTGAAGGGACTTCGGCTTACAACTATATCTTCCTGGTGATGTGGAATAGAATGTCCAAATCTTAGAGATATGAGGGAAGAGAACATATTTTTGATTTTCTGGTTGGTCTCGATCCTGAGTTCTCCATATGCTAGAGATGTATTTTTTTTTTCTCCCAAAAAAAAAAAAACAATGAAGCTAATTATATATTATCCTTTATATTTTAAAAGATTATATTGTATATTTTTATTTGAGAGTTGGCTGTGAAACTAGATGCACTTGAGAGTTCGAAAACTTATCTTATATATTTTTTATTTTAAAAATATTTTATCTTATTTTTAAAACTATTATAAATTTCTTTGTCCCCTACATATTTTCCTTGGAGATACGGAGAGTTGCTTTTCTCGCGCGAGTATATGTACCCTGTTTTCTACTCTTGCAATCGTATTGGTGTGTAGTTTTTAACAGACAGTTTCTCATGAAATCAGGACTCTATTGAATGGTGCTTTGGGTTGGTTTTGGAGCCGTTTAAATTTATCTTCTATCATCATATCGTGTTCGTGAAAACTTCAACGTCATGCTGGCTACTCAACAACGACCAAAACGATCACATTGCATGAGAACTCCAACTCGTCACGCCTTTGACACATCACATCATACGTATGTTATCAAAAGTAGTTGTGACGACCATTCACATCATCTCTACTGCATCACAGTATACTAATGGTGTAATCGAATCGAATTAATTTATTTATATTTATTAATTTTATTACTCACAGTAATAGTTTTATATTTATGTATGTTATCGTAAGTATGTTGTGACGACCGTAAGCATTTATTACTCACAGACTCGATGTTGATCAATTAGTTGAACTGGCTTATTTTTAGATCGAGAGTTTAAAATCTTACTTTATAATTTTTATTTCATAAAAATACTAATTTGGTGATTATATATTTTAATGAGATGTTCAAAATTTTATTTGATAAATTTTTATATACAACATGAATAAACAACGATGATGATATATTCGATTCACTTATACTAATAATTTTAAAAAAATATAAATTGATCTAATTGAAAAAGATTTTGATTATGGATTAAGTGTCATCTTTTTTTTTATTTTGAATAAAGAAAAGAAAAAACTATCCGTGGTGGGACAGGACAGCCGATGCCATCTCGCTACGTAGGCTTAGGTGAGGATAAGCCCCACTATTGACCGAGTATTTAGAGCTTGCCGGGTCGGAGCGTGTTCTCTAGCTCTTACCGGGTCGGATCGCGTCTCTGTTCAGGCACCGTCTTCCCTCCGCAGGCCACTTAGTAACGGGTCGGATCTCTACGCTTGAACCCCGGATTGACTCGTTGGACCCCCATTTGTATGCGGGCGGAGTTCCACGGTGCCCTTGTTCGTCGAACGTCTCATTCTGCCTGTCGATCGCTTGCTCCGTGTTAGTTTCTCCTCCTGGAATTTACTAGATTTGCCATTTTGTTGGTGCGTGTTTGCTTATGATGTGGTTTAATTTGATGAAAGGATGATTTGCAGACCCTTTTTCGAAATTCGTCCTCCGTAATCATCTATTCTGCGATTATAAGTCCTGTGAGATGGAAAAGAAGGGAACTCGATCTAATTTTGTTGTTGGCGTCGTATGCTAGTTGCAGGCGATGGATTTGGCTCGCGAGAACACTTGGGTCTGGATCCCTCTTCCACAGGTCAGGAACTTGAATTCTTAGCATTAAAGACTTAAGCTTGATATGCCGCAGTTGTGGAATTGGAGTGATTCCTGGGAGCCGGTGGTGAGGGTCTTGATCGTTTATCTGTTGACTTTGGCTGGCCTTTTTATTTAAACAACGAGTCGATCGTGTCTTTGTGAAGATCATGACACAGATCTCTTTAGGTGCTTTGATTTAGGACAAGGGATTTCTCATATGTAGTGAGCTCATTCAGCAGAAATATATCTTATCAAATTCTAGGTGTCCTTTAATCGTTGGCCAAGTTTCATGTTGTCCAACAAAGGAAATTTTGATAGGATGTGGTTGAGATCAAATACTCTGCCTACGGTCAACAAATTGCTTGGCACATGGAAGTTTTGTCTATTGGTGTTGGTGGAGGAAATGTTTCAAAATACTTCATTTGGTAACGCACCAGATATTGGCCAATTTGGCATGTTTTTGTTCAGTTTCTCTGGAGTAGAATTCTTGTCAATACGAGTCTGGGGATAAAGGATACGGCGAGATTAAAGACCCCCTTTAACTTCCATTTTGATTGATTGGATATCTCTCATAAGGAAGCAAAGGCAAAAAAATTAACCATCGTTTGCGCTAATTTTGGTAGATAGTGCTGTGTACTTGTCCTTTTCTTGACCTACACAGACCTTAATAGCAAGAAATGATCCATGTAGCCAACCTTTTTTTTGTTGTACTTGTTCACTTAGCTCACTGGGAGAGTTGCTTAGCTTAGTCCATTTTTTTTTTCCTTTTATTGAAAAGGCCACAGTAAATATGCTCACCTGAGTTTTCATTAAAATAGGAGAAAGCATCAGAGAATTCATGGGAGAAAAGGAACATAAAAGAACACATATGAAACCAGAAATATAGAAGCAAGGACACCAGCTCCTTCAAAAGAAGAATTAAGATATCACCAGTCATGATTATGGCAACTCTCTTTTTTTTTCTCCTTCTTGCTGTGTGAAATAAGGTTAAAGGCCACATACTAAGATAGTTTTCAATTCTTTTAGTTTTTATTGTTTGTTATTTCTTTGAACAGAAAAGTCTGAACAAATGCTATTTTTTGCTTCTTTTTGGCTCTTGGTCAGAAATTCCAGGCCCCCATGATTTTGAAGTTGATACTGGGTTTTTGTTGGTATTTGCTGCATCTGATGGTCAATCTCAGGCATATGGGGTCGTCTGTTAATGATTTACTATTTTCCTACATCATTTCAATGGGACTGCTACTGAAACATCAAAATCTCCAGCTGGATGAGCTTAATTCCCTTGCTGTTGTGGTTGATAGTGAAGAAGCAAAAAATACAACAAAGATAAAACAACTTTTGTGCTGGTTATCATCTATAGGTATCAAGTACGTCATTCTTTATGACATGCAAGGTAAGCATGCTTACGTGAAATCATACTTGAAATGGCACAGTGTACCTCACCTACTTCTGTTGTTAATCATAATGTTTACTTGCAAAATTACATAGCATGGCCACGGGCATGATATTAATCTGTTATTAGATTGATTTTAAAGGTGTGCTGAAGCAGACTATTAGAACTGATTTGGAGAGCTTGACAAATACAAGCATGACACCATGCTCTGTAAGTTGCAAATTAGGATCTTCTGTTCCTCAGTTTTTCATGCTTAGGATCTCTTCTTGTGTTAAATAATTGTACATCATTGGATATACATTTGTGACAATGGCCGAGTCCTGGCTCAACATGTAGGTCGTTGATGCAAAGATGGTGACTTCACTTTTTCATTTTGAAAAAATGGCAATTGAGATTATTTCTTTAGCTGATGGTAAAGAAGGGGTTGCTAAAGCAGCTAGCTTCCTATATTCTGAGCACATGAAAGATGATTCTGAAATCTGCTATAGGTCAGAACCAGACTTCACAGAATCAGATGTAGCTAATGCTTTAAAAGCAACAGGTATGAGTTTCCACATGGTAGATTCAGATTATATTTGCATGTTGTATTTCGTTCTTCATCTTTTGCATGTCATGAGTTAAAAATTATCTTTCTTCTCAGGTTCTGCCGGAGCTGAACCTGATCTTCTTCTTGTATATGGGCCTGCTAGATGCCATTTAGGATTTCCTGCATGGAGATTACGATATACAGAGATCGTGTAAGTTCCTTTCTCATGTAACCAAGAGTTGATATTGGGGCAGTAAATTTTGTTTGTTAGTATTCCTATAATCAAATTAATTTGATACCTTTTATGCTAGATCAGCAACATGGCTAAACTTTGGAATTTGATAATATGATTGTAGAGTCACTATAATACAAAAACTACTCAATCTCTTGGTTCCTTGTCAAGATTTTTTTTCTGGTTTATGTTGTACTAATATTTTTTGAGGTTTATGAAGTTGACTCATGTTCTTTATGCTCATTCTGGGTTTTATTCAGTATTGATTTGTGACCCTAAATTGAGTCACTCTTCTTTGTTGAAAGAGGCTGAATTATTTGGGGATATATATTTGCAGTACATATTTTACTAACTGCTGTTGCCTTATTATCGTGAAAGTATCACAACATTAGTTGTGTTTTCTATTTTTTCTAGGCATATGGGGCGACTGAGATCCATGAAGTTTGCTGTTATCGTAAAGACAATGCATGACTTCTCAAAGAAGCATCAGAACTACGGCAAATAGTTATTCAAAGTTATATGTTTACCAGGTAATCAATATAGAATACTATCTCTACTTGTCAAATGTTATATTAGTACTTAAATGTTTTGATTCTTCATTAGACTCTTATAAGTCAATCAAAGTCTTTATCCATTTCTGATGCCGGACCAAGTTAGAGAGTTATATAATTTTCCCCACTTAAGAGCTTGACATCTTCGGTCTAGCATAGCCCAAATTTAAACCCTAGCATGATGCATATAAGATGTCGGTCTAGCATAGCCCAAATTCAAACCCTAGCATGGTGCATGTAAGAATATCCAGTGGTAGTTTTGCGTCATGACACGCCTTATGACTCCATCCTTCGATTGTCCTTTCTTGCTTAATCCTCTTACGAAGTTTGAATATACTATATTGATTCTGACACCAATTGTCACGGTCTGATCTGATGGGATAACTTACCTATTAACTCTATTAGCATTGTTGTGTTTGAATTACTTCCTTAAGATGATTATGCCCAAATTAATAGTACACTCATTAGGATCATATAAGTCTAAGTTTTATTCCACTTTTTAAATTTTAATGTGGGAGTAAATAGAGATGTTACATTTCAATTCTTCGAATTTGTGACAAGTACAACTAGAAATGAATTGATAAAGTATTATTGGAAAAATTCTATCATGTATGCTCATCAAGTCTTCTATGAAAAGTTACAATTCGTTCAATTTTTACTTGTTATTATTACGATCAAAATGATTGTGTATAAAAAAAAGGATTCAAGATAAAATTGAATTTCTATGAATAAGATAAAGAAAGATAGGAACAATATAGAGTTTCCCTTTTTAGCATACCTAATTTTATTTGAATTTCATTTCATGTTAAAAAAAAGTTTTTGTATTCCTTTTTAACAAGTAGAATATATAAAACATGATACGAGTAGTATCAAAAAAATTACATGCCAATACAACTGTCTATGGATCTGCATATCACATTTTTACTGGAATTTAGGCATGTAGGTTGCATGTTCATGTTTTATAAGCATAAACATCTCAATTTATTCAAATTATTCTCGTGAAAGACATATCACAGATCTAAGGTGCAAAAATGTTATTATTATTAGGTGCTCTTTGTTATCTAACCAATTTATTCTTTATGGTCTTAGGTGATAGGGTATATACTTGTTATCACTAAACTTAAAGAAGCTATGGAGATCAAATTGGACTGCCATGGCTGGGAGCTTCTGCAAAAGCTCGACAGATAATGAGCAGTTGTAGCACAGCTAATCTTTTCCTGCACTTGTTGTTGAACAATATAGATAACTATTGCTTCTAATATCTTCCTTTATAATATAGTCTCTCTCTCAGTTTCTTGGCTCTCGTGCATAAAGAAAGCAGCATAAATAAGCCTATTCTTTTGAGTCTCTTCTCTCTCTTGTCCTCTTATGAAACCTATATATGTTCTGATGATTCTTGTAGAGATGCCAAGTAGTTTTAGAGGGTTCGTCATCAACAAATTATCTTATAATCAACATCACTCAGGGAAGCAAAATATGAGTATAAAATGTCTTTGAATAGGAACAACCAAACCAAAGATGGGGCAGCCAACACCTTCCTGAAATGGAGATTTGACATTTGGATATATAATTGATGTTTATTCTATATGTTGTCTTTATAAGACAACCAAAACATATTCTATGTTGGTTTTCCCTATATATATATATATATATATATATATATATATATATATATATATATATATATATATATATATATATTGTCATTTGAACATGCCTCGAAAACCTATTTCCTTCATAAAAACCTATTTTCTTTTAAGATGTCAACTAGCTTACAAATATTGACTCTAGATAGAAAGATACTTGGACCGAATCCCATTTTCACCATTTTTCTTCGAAATAAAAGAGTAAAGCCATGCTATTTGCCTCATCTCCAATATTCTTCCGAGTCCCAGTTCACAGAAATATACTAATGCAATGCAGCTTATTTATCATCCCACACAGCATATCTCACATGCAATGTAAGTGTAAACTCTAGTAAATCCAATAAAAGGAAATGCTTGTTCTCTACGACAGCAGGAAAAGTACTGCTCCTCAATAAAACAGTGAAGCAATTGTATTTGTCTCAGCACCAAGTTAATGTAGGTTTGACATTGGCAGCATGACATTTGCTGTGTATCAAAACCATTATGCAAGCATTACAAAGAAATGCTATTTATTTAGTACATTCGGTGGTCCATCCCACACTGTTGTCAATGGAAGTTTACCCTTGGAACCTCACGGAGGTTCTGAATCCCAATGCAGAAACAGCAAGACACAACCAAAACCCTAAACCCTGCCTACAGGAAGAGGACACACATAATCCAAGCACACTTCTTTGCTCAGCTGAACTCACTGCTGCAGCTGATCAAGTAACAGAGAGAGAGAGAGAGAGAGAGAGAGAGAGAGAGAGAGAGAGAGAGAGAGAGAGAGAGAGAGAGAGAGAGGCTACCTCCTTCCTAGCTTCCAAGAAAGGAGTTAATGCCTGTGGAGGGAGGATTTCCAACACTTTCCTCCATGCATGCAGGTGTTGCAGCATCCCTGCAAGTGACCACTCATGGGCTCCAATCTGGGGAACACCATGTCTCTGCCTCAGCTCTCCACCTCTTGTTGTTTCTTCTGCAAGGTACATGCTTGTGAAGTTATACCCGGTGATGGATCCATGTTTAGTGTGTTAGGAAAATATTTATGTATGGTGAAGATTGAAAAATAGATAAAGGAATGGTCTTAGGTAGTGTATATTAAGTTTATTCCACAACTTAATAATTTATACTATAATCTTATGTTAGTTTACACAACTTAATATGTCTGACTTAGATTCTTCTAATTTAAGATATCTATGAGGTATATCAAGGTTGATGGATGAAATTTTGAGTAAAAAGCTAAAAGGAAAAAAAAATGAAATTAGTCGCTGTCTAGTATTAGGTTATTTGTAACTTGATTTCCCCTATAAAGAGATTAGAAAATAGATGATTTTTCTAGAAAATCCTCATATTTCAGATATATTCCAATCGATAATCTCATTTTATTTTTTCCAGACAGTATCCCTAATTTCAAAAATACCTAAACTATTCCTCAGAATTTTTTTTGCCTATTCTAGTATTTTGGCCACCATCACCATAGCAAAAACACTATGGAATACACTAAGAGTCATTTGTTACATCATATTATCATTCAAATAGATATTCATAATAGTTTAGGGACAATATCACCCAAATATAAAAAAAAATTGACTTATTATAATGTTTTGATCACCATAATAAAAACACTATGGAATGTACTAAAAAATACTGTAAATAATCCAAATAGACTCATAACCTTAACCAAACTAATTATAAGCTTAAAAATATAATATCATAATAGTCTGTGAGGAATGAAAACTAAAGAGGCATAATATGATATCACTTATAGTAATTTTTAAAAACATTTACAGTATTTTCAGTGTCTTAATAAAAAATATTATAAATATTATTAAAAAAAATATAAATGAGCTAAATGAAAACTTTGTAATAATCTAAAATTAGTAAAAAGATAAGAAAAAAATAAAGAATATGTTTTTTAAATTAGGGGTTTTGTTTGAGAAAGAAATAAAAGAAGTATCGATTAAGAATTACCCAAAATATGAGTATTTTCTAGAAAAATTATCCTAAGAATATTATAAAATATTTATGTGTAATGAAAATTAAAAATGTAATAGAATAATAATCATACATTATTAAATATAAAAAAAGTAAAATGATATATATATATATATATATATATATATATATATATATATATATATATATAGAGAGAGAGAGAGAGAGAGAGAGAGAGAGAGAGAGAGAGAGAGTATGACGATGTATATTTTAGTCCTAATTGGCTTGATCTTTTAAAGCTGTTGGTAGCTTTGATCATTCCTAACTAATGATATCTTTAGAATTTAAAATAGAGGATAGTCAGCAACACATCATCATAATATTTTTAATTTTTTTGGTTTCTAAAAGCTTTATTTGTTTGCTTTATATGGCTAAAAATCTCAAACATGTAATTTTTTTTTCTAAAAGGAAAGTAAACGTGAATTTTCTGTTTTTTCAGATTTCTTAAACACTTATGTTTGAACATTGAAATCAACAAACACAAAAAATACAAGAAAAGTTCTAAATATTGTCATTCATTGAAATTAGGAAGATGTGAACTGTATTCTTTTCAGTTTTTATCTTCATGTTGTTGTGATGGGATTGTCTTGAGTTGATAACCTTTTATGCATCAGCTTTTACCAATCTCTCTCTCGTTTAAAAGGTGACTGCAGACGCACAGAGCTGCCGCTGGCGCTTTTGTTTTTGTGCTTAACCAACTGCTGCTCACTTTTCTTCACCTTTCTTTGCTCTCAATGCTTTATTACATCCTTAATGCTATTGTGTCCTCAGTTTCAATGTCAGTCTCCTCTCACCCGAGTAGTGATGTCAACGGGGTGAGACAGAGATCCTCATCTTCATCTCATTCCTTATCTTCACTCATTTTTCATTTAGTCAGGACGAGGATGAGATGAAGAATCTTTTAACGGGGACGAGGAATCAGATTCTTCTTCTTCTTCTTCTCTTTTTTTTTTAAATTAATTTTTTTATTTAAAAAATAAAATTATTATTAAAAAACTTAATAATATTAACATAGGTCAGTATGGAGAGAGTGTTCTGGTTGAATATTGATATTATCTCATTTGATTCTATCGAATCAAATAATTCGTAATGAACTCATAATCTACTCGATCAATATGCAGTCTAGTTTAATTTGAATTAAATAGATCAAATGTTTTGACCCAATATCTAAGTTCACATATTAACGAAAAAAAGATTTGGAATGCTATATCCATTACGGTCTAATATCCATGTGAAAAAATATCCATCATCTTAGGAACCACATAATTGATATCTCTACATCCGAGAAGTTCATATCAATAAAAGAATCAAAATATATAAGATTATATTTATATTTAAAATGATTATTTTAAAAATAAACTTCGAACCTCTCAAATATATATATATATATATATATATATATATATATATATATAAACAAAATAATGACAGCATCTCAAGATAAAACATATACATTAATAGGGCTATAGCAAACTTACTGACTCAAAATGCATTTGTAGATATCATCTAATAAATCGTACACTAAAAAGCAAAATTGCAGGATCCTCCTCAAATCATCATGACCTACACGCATGTAGGTCTGCTGTCAAGCCATCGCAGTAGCTGAGATGGAGCAGCGGAGGCAGAAACAGCTGCTCGATCTCTGATGTAGCAGAAGGCATTCAGATCACTGTACAAGAAACAAAGCTTTGGGAGTCCCCAGCGACAGTACTTCTCGCCTTGTTTGCGGCTTCCGAGACCGAGGGAAGGAGAAGTCTTCGCTGCTGTCTCCCCCATTTTTACGCATCTCCACGCTCTTGGATCTTCCTGGTTGGCCGCTTGTTCTCGTCCCCGGAGATGCTTTCTCATTCTCCCACCGAACACCGCGTTCCCTCATCCATATATACTGTGGTGCAGCCTCAGCAACCAACAATGGCCATGGACTTAAGCTCAGCATATGAGCAGCAGCAGCAGCAGCAGCAGGAAGGAAGGGTGGAGGAGGTGTTTGCGGTGATCAATGACAACGGGGACCTGTTGGCGGAGGTGCTGGGGAGGCTGGACGGGCGGTCGCTGGCGGCGGCGGGGTGCGTGTGCAGGGTGTGGGCGGGCGTGAGCAGGCGAGAGAGCGTGTGGGAGGCGGTGTGCGGGCGGCACGTGGAGGGCGGGGCGGCGGCGGGGGCAGGGGCGCGACCCGTTGTGGCAGCCCTCGGCGGGTACCGCCGCCTCTACCGGCTCTGCCTAGGCCCCGCCGCCGACCGGCTCGGCGCCGCCGCCCGCCTCTCCCTCTCCCTCTCCCTCTCCCTCTTCTCCATCGACTGCTACGAGCGGCGCCTCGGCCGGGAGCGCGGCCACCCCAGGCCGGCCTCGCTGCTCTTCCTGGACCACTACAATCCTGTGGACGTGTCGTGATCCCCACCGTCGAGTTCCTCCTCGTGCTCGTACCATCTAATACTAATAATATATTAGAGAGCAAAATAGATAATAAAGGATATATATATATATATATTATATCTTTTCCTGGCTTCTACATGCTCTTTGTTTTTATTGCCGTCCATCATGTACTGATTTCATTGGCTCATTCTGCTTGTCTTTGATGAATGTTATTGATCTCTAACATGTGACACTGTTTGCTACGTGAAAATTTTGTGATGTGATCGCCATCACTTTTGGAAGGTTTAAACGATTGGATGCTCTTGCAATGGCAAAAGGGACCCGAAGCTGCTAACATTTTCGAAACACATTAGTAATAGATATATAGCATTCTAAAGCAATTGATTCCATTTAAATTAGTATTTTCCCTTGGATTTAATTTTATATTCGTATAATGGAAAAATATTATGACATAAGATCATTATATTATTAACTCCCTTCTCTATTTTTTTATATACATTATGGCAAAAATTATCTATTTGATGAAATATATAATATTCTTCCAGTTTGTATGAAAGATTTTTTAAATTTGAATATGAAATGACCTAAAGAGTTCAGAGGTTAAATATGAACAACAAGTGTTGTTGATTCATTCTATTGTTCTTTTGGTATCAAAGTCCTCTTCCCCAAATATGATTGTGTTGCATGAGAAAGAAACATAGGAGAAATCGAAAGCTGCAAAAGGAATGTTGTCTGCTGCTTCAGACAAGAAGAAAGAGTAGAAGAACCCATCCAATAATTTCCTCTTTCAACTCCTGCATGCAATAAGTTTAATCATTTCTTCTACCAATTTTGTCACCAATCTATCTCTACAAGTTATATTCTAGGCTTGATCGTGTCAATTCAGACATATTAGTAGGAAGAGAAAAATGTCATAACAGTAAATAATATAATAATAACAATAATGATAAAATCATAAGTATAAACATAAAATCTATAATTATTTTTTAATATAAATTTTTTTTATTCTAATATTGAAATCAAATAATAATAGATCGACTTTACGATGTATATCTTTTGATATCATCTAAAAAAAAGAAAAAAGATCTTTATATGATTTGTGTACCTTCTTTACATCCAATGTCGCTATCTATCTGCAAGAGGAACTAGACTCCTCCTCTCTTCCTATTCTTTCACAGGATCACTTAGATTGATAGCTTAGGAAGGTTGAGAGAGAAACTATAATATCTCAACTAATGATACTTAGATATCAATCTTTTTAGTCCCTAATGGTCTTGTCTATTTATAGGCGAGAGTAGAGGGCCTAGGATAAGTTATTATGAGAGTTCCTTCCATCAAGAACATTCCCTAAGAAATCCTAATATAATATGGACTTCTTTTTTATTGGCCAATACTGTTATCAGAATCCAATTAGTTCTATTATATATCTTATCAAATTATAAAGGGTCACATAATATAACATTCTCCCACTTAGCCCATTAATTAATAACATATAAAAGATATTCAAAATAAAAATAAACAAAACAAAATTTGTTTGAAAATAATTTTACCTAATTGGATCATGAAAAAAATTTTAAAAAGCATTTTATACATGATCATGAATTTTTAAAACAAGCCAAAAAACATAATAATACTACATTAAGTCCAACCATCAATGCGAGTCATAACGGTTGTATATCATCAATGTTATACTTCCTTCTATGTACTATAACATTGTTAGTCTTTCCTAATATAGTCCATATTGACCCTTATAATTTGTCTTGTCAAGATAATCCTGTTATTATATTCAACCAAAATATGCATAAACATAAACATAAATGTAAACAGGATAGCAAAAACAAATAACTTTAATTATGTAAGAAAAAAAATCAATAATTACATCCACTTAAACATGCAGCTCATAAGCCCTATTCTAATAATATGTTCTTTAAATATTTTATACTATAAAGCTTTAGTAAATGAATCAGCAATTATGGTGCTCAGGTTTTTAATTGACATTTGCTATTTCTGGACTCTTTCTCTAACCACCAAGTACTTTATCTCGATGTGTTTGGAACCATTAGAGTATTTGCCATTCTTAGAGAAGAAAACTGTTGTGGTATTATCACAAAATATCTTCAGCGGTTTAACAATTGAGACCACACCAAGTCTTGATATGAAATTTCACAACCATAAAGCCTGATTTGTTGCCTCAAAGCATGCCACAAATTCAGCTTTCATTGTAGATGATGTAATAAGCAATTGCTTTGCACTTTTTCGAGAAATTGCTCCATCGACTAACATGAATATAAATCCTGAAGTGGACTTCCCATTGTCAAGGCAATTTGTAAAATCAACATCTGAATATCCTGTTATTTCAAGCTAATCTGATCTCTTATATTTAAGCATATAATCTTTTGTCCCATGTAGATATCTCATTACTTTCTTTGCAGCTTTCTAATATTTCATTCCTGGGTTACTCTGGTATCTATCCAACATTGCAATTGTAAAACTGATAGGTTTAAACATATAATAGACTTCCAATTGCGCACTCATAGGAAATATTATTTATTTGATTCCTTTCTAAGTCATTTTTCGGGTACTAGTTTTGGCTAAAATTTTTACCTCTAATAATAGGTGTATCATTAGTTGAGCAAAGCTGCATATTAAATCTCTTTAAGATATGATTAATATATCATTTTTGAGACGATCCTAATAATTCTTGAGATTCCTCTGAATATCTTAATGCCAATAACATAGGCTGTCTCATTCATATCAACCATCTTAAAGTTCTTGCTGATAAATATCTTGGTTTCGTGTAATAAACTAAGATCATTACTAGCATGTAAAATATCATCAACATATAAGACCAATATAATAAACTTGCTCCCACTTATCTTCAAATATATGGACTGATCAACAGTGTTCTCCTTAAATCTGAAGGAGATAATTATATCATGAAACTTTATATACCATTGTTTGGAAGCTTGTTTAAGGCCATAAATTGATTTCTTAAGTTTACAAGCCAAATTTTCTTTTCCCTTTTCTATAAATCCTTTAGGTTGTTCCATATAGATTTCCTCATATAGATCCCCGTTCAGAAATACTATTTTCATATCCATCTGATGTAATTCAAGATCTTAATGAGCTACTAATGCCATAACGATTCTTAACGAATTCTTTCTAGAAACTGGAAAAAAAGTTTTGCTGCAGTCGATGCTTTCTTTCTGAGAAAAACATTTGGCCATAAGTTTAGCTTTATATCGTTCGATATTGCTTGTTGAGTCACGTTTTGTCTTAAAGACTCATTTACAACTGACTCCTTTACAATTATTAAGCAATTCAATGAGTTCCCAAACACCATTCTGGTCCATTGATTTTAACTCTTTTTTCATTGCATTATATCACTTTTCAGAATTGTTACCTTCTATGGCTTGTAAAAATGATAAGGGGTCTCTTTTTATTCTTATATCATAATCTGATTCTTGTTGAGTCACGTTTTATCTTAAAGACTCATTTACAACTGACTCCTTTACAATTATTAAGCAATTCAATGAGTTCCCAAACATCATTCTGGTCCATTGATTTTAACTCTTTTTTCATTGCATTATACCACTTTTTAGAATTGTTACCTTCTATGGCTTGTGAAAATGATAAGGGGTCTCTTTTTATTCTTATATCATAATCTGATTCTTGTAGATATACCACATAATCATCAGAAATAACATATTTCCTCTTCCTCTAAGACATTCTTAAAGCTGCCAATTGTGATTGTTCTACAAGATCATCAGTAGCGACATCAACATTATGTGAGAGTTCATCAATGTTATTTTGTTGTTCACTCTCGTCAATTCTCTTATTGATTTGATGAACAACAATTTCTCGAATAGGAGATGATACGAGAGAATTAACCTGAATCTTTTCAATATCAAAATTGATCATTCAAGATTTTTCACTCCCATTGATTTTGTCATTTTCTAGGAATCTTATATTACTAGATTCTACTATCCTCGTATTATGATTAGGACAATAAATCTGTATCCCTTGGACTTTTCTGGATAACCAATAAAATATCTAAAAAAATTCTTGGATCTGGATCCAATTTCTTTTCATGTGGATTGAACACTCTTATCTCTGCAGGACACCCCCAAATATGTAAATGTCTCAAACTAGGCTTTCTATCGATCTATAACTCAAATGAAGTTGATGGAACTAATTTACTAGGAATTCTGTTCACGATGTACATAGCTGTCCTAAGAGCTTCACCCCACATTGACTCAGGTATAGAGGAATAACTCATCATGCTCCTAACCATATTCATAAAAGTAAGATTTCACCTTTCAACAACACCGTTCTGTTGTGGCACACATGAAAGGTATATTGAGCACAAAACTCTATTGTTCTAGGAATATAGCAAAACGATCAATATTCTGATCGAATTCATCATTTCTGTTATAAAATTCATCACCCCTATCAGATCTGATAATTTTAACTTTTCTATCTAATTGTCTCTCGACCTCATTTATGTATACTTAGATTTTTTATGTATTAGATAAATATAGCCATATCTAGATAGGTCATATATAAATGTGATGAAATACCTTTCTCTACTAAAATAGGGAATATGGAGTGGTCCGCAAATATCAGTATGAATAATCTCAAGAAGTTCTTTACTTTTTGTAGCATTTTTCTATGCATGTTTAGTTTGGTTTCTCTTAATGCAATCTATACAAACATCAAAATTAGTGAAGTCTAAATCTTTCAAAATATTATCCTTCACTAATCTTTTAATTCTTTCCTTGAAGATATGACCTAATCGTATATGTCATAACGTAGAAGATCTTTTATTATTGAAACTACGTTTCAATCCAATATTTGATTACAGGGTTAATAATGTCTTTGCAAACTCAAGATTTAAATTAATTTTGTACAAACCATCATTCAAAATTCTAGAACCAATTTTTATTAAATCATAAAATATACTGAGTTTACCATTACCAAAAGAAAGATAATACCCTAACTTATCAATTTAAGTTAGAGAAACTAAATTTCTAAAAATAGTAGGAATATAATAAGTGTCAATAAGATTAGATGACCCGTTTCTAGGCATAGACGATAAGTCCCTATTGATATCACTTTCGCTTTGAGACGATTTCCCATAATGATGAATCTTTCATGTTCTTTTGGTTTTCAGATTGAAAGAAATCCCTAGATATTATTAGTAACATGAGTTAAAGCACCAAAATCAATCCACCAAAGTATTAAAAGGAACCTCTGTAATATTTGATTCAAAACATACAAACGACGAGTTCACAAATTGTTTTAATGGATTACGTTTTAATTTTCTTTTCTTATTACTAACTCCTTTGAGTAGTAGTCATGACATTATATAATATGAACTTTCTTACCTTAATTTCAATTCTTTTTAAACACACATACTGGTTAACTCATTCAAATCTCACTTATCCTTATTTGTATTATAGTGAATCTTGAATGTGCCAAACTGAGAAGGAAAAGAATTAAGAATAAACTGCATGAGGAAAGACTCATCAACATTCATGCCTAATGCTTTAAGTTTTGTAGCTTTATCAGCCATATTGATGATACAATCTTGAATTTCTCGAGTGCCATCATACTCAATCGTAGTCAATTCTTTTATTAGTGTGCCAACCAATGACTTATTAGCAAATTTAAATCTGTCTTCAATAACTTTTAAATATTCCCGTGCGCTAGTTGCAATTAGTAATAAAGTCTTTATATTATTCACAATCGTCATTCTTATGAATATCAAACTAAACCTATCAGATCTTTCCCAAGCTTTCATTTCATTAACTTGTTCTATAGTACTTTTATCAGTCAAGTCAGTGGTTTTTCAACAAGCAATGTTAAATCAAGATCTAATCCGCCTAGTGTGAACTACACATGTTCTAACCATTCTAAATAATTTGATCCAGAGAGTACAGGGACACTAGAAGCATAAGAATGCATGGACAAAAGTATCATTGTAAAATATAAAATAACATTAATGCTTTGAGTTTTCAAAATATGATGAACTATTGATATCATCTATATTTCATCTTTGGGTGAAACATTGACATATCTAGTGTTCACTCAAAATCATCTATGGAGGACTG
Organism: Musa beccarii; assembly: GCA_024322285.1. Classification (NCBI taxonomy): domain Eukaryota; kingdom Viridiplantae; phylum Streptophyta; class Magnoliopsida; order Zingiberales; family Musaceae; genus Musa; species Musa beccarii. The sequence goes on from CM044396.1 coordinate 50,838,960, forward strand.
ATACCATCCTTGTGAAATAGTATTGTTACCTTTGGGTATATAATCTTAAACTACAAGGATATCCAAAACAATATCATTTTATTTCATCACATAACTATTTGAAATATATTCTTCTTTGGGATTATCTAAATCTCCTAATTATGTGTGTCATTATAAATATTATTATTTTGATGTCATTTAAGACTAATTCCTTAATGTCATTTTATAAGTTATTGATCTAGATTATTTTGGTGGTTATAAGATCAATATAATAATATAAAATATAGTTTAAAATGACTTATAAATGATAAGATTTTTATTGTATTTCGCATTCCAAAAACCTATAATCCCAGGTCACTTTGGTAGTTACTGATTAGATAAAACTTAGGGGGATGAGATACAAATAATATTCATTAAATTTTTTTAATTTAATTTATGCTAAATAGTTCAATAATAGAACAACAACCATAATAATTATTGAATATTAATTAGTAAAAAAACTCATATGATAATTATAAATCATGATAATATATAAATCATGCCTTCATGTGAAAGATAAATATTATTTCATAATTTCAATTATATACATGTGAATAACCTAAGAAATATCAAGAACAATAATTAGATTTTATTTACCATATGCAATCAATAAATCATATGAGAAAAACTGTAAAAATGAATAATAATTTATATTTTTTTAATATATAAAATATTAAATTAAACTAATTGATTTTATTTAATTTCGACAAGCCTAGAATTGAGTTAAATATTAGCCCAATTAAACAAATCGATCAAAACAAAAAAAATTGATCAAAATTTAATTCTTTTAAATTTGATCAAAATTAAATTTAATCAATAATTAATTAAAATATAATCATGATCAAATTTAATTAAATTTTATTAATCAATTTTATAATTAGAAATTCTTAATTTCATAGGGATAAAACTATAAATATGTCAAAATACTAAATTATTAATAAAATACTTAAGGGTAAAACTATAAATTTGATTAAAAACCCTAATGCCAAAACTATAATTTTGCCTGCCACTTACTGCTTGCGTTGTCGTCATCGCTGCCGCCGGTGCGCGTGGGCGGACACTACCTGTGCGGACGCATGACCGTCGCCTCTGCCCGTGGGTGGGCACGGTCTCTGCCCACACAAGGCTGTCACCGATGCGACCTCTGCCTGCGTGAGGCTACCGCCGGTGCAACTGTGATTGCGCGTGGCTTGTGCATGCGTGACTATTGCCCTCGCGCGACTGCTGCCTAGACGTGGATTCTACATGCGCGCGGTCGTAGCGTGTGCGCGATCGATCTGCAGCCCCTACGGCTACTGCGACGTGATCGCCCACGATCCCTATGACCATACGCAACAAGATCGATAGCGGTGCTACACTAAGACCGTCGCTGTTTCGTTAACATCGCCGACAACCAAGCAATAAAACACAATCAAGTGACAAAACAAAATAGATAGGAATACAAATCGATAGGACACGGATCATCCAAACATCGTAAATAAAAAAAATAACAGATCTAAAGTATTTGATTTCAAGAACCTAAGCTCTAATACCAATTGTAAGCATAAAATCTATAATCATGCTTTTTATGCTAAGATTGAAATCAAATAACAATAGATCGATTTTACAATGTATATCTTTTGATACCATCTGAAAAGGAAGAAAAAAGATCTCTATATGATCTGTATACCTTCTTTAGATCCAATGTCGCTATCAATCTGCAAGAGGAACTAAACTCCTCCTCTCTTTCAATCCTTTGACAATACCATTTAGATTAATGGCTTAAGGAGATTGAGAAAAAAACTATAATATCTCAACTGATGAGACTTAGATATCAATCTTTTTAGTCTCTAAAGGTCCTATCTATTTATAGATGAAAACAGAAGATATATGATAAGTTATTATGAGAGTTCCTTGAATCAAGGACATCTCCTAAGGAATCTTAGGACTTCATTTTTATTAATCAATACTGTAACCAGAATCTAATTAATTCTATTATATAAATTATCCAATTATAAAAGGCACATAATCTAATAATAAAATCTTTCGTTAAGCTCTACAAAGTGTCTGTAACACAAAATAATCGAAAAGCCAGCTTTCACTGATAATTACAGTTCAAGAAACACAATTTTTATCATATCAATCACAATGAAAGTTCAATAAATAATTAATTGAATGTTATAGCAGGTAACAACTTGTTAAAACAGCAATCAACTTTTGACCAGCTCTTCAACAGTGTAATTGCACCCTCAGATATTAAGAATCATTACAGCCATCATTCCCAATATACTCCTCAGACCAAGATCCCATTTGTATGCAAAATGTTGATAAGATATGAATTTAATCCATGGTTACAGTCTCATGGATAATGTGATATCAAGTCGATCTGGACTGCGTTGTTAACTTTTGCGAGTGAAAGTACTGCCTCACTCTGCCGTCGGCATACATGATGTTCATTGGGGATGAGAAGTGAACGAATAAGCTTACACATGCAAAAGAGCAATGCGGATAAACAGATACAAATACAGCATATGGAAATTGAAATGTTGCGTCAAAGTGTTAATCTGTTACCAAATGACTAAGATTGCGAGAAGAAGAGATGATAAGAAAATGATCCAACAAGTTCAACAAAAGCCTTCACTAAATTAACATGATCGTATAATATATCACAAAAGTCATGGTAGTACTTGTAGTATACAACGGAAATTCATTCTTTTGGACATAACTACAGCCTGCTATCTACAACTCTCAGTAGACCAAAAATGCTAAATATCTGATGCTGATCTCAAATTCACGACCAAAACAGTGTGAATGAATAGAATATAATTGCTTCATATTTTTTACAATAAGAATACAACATCAGCGTGAAGAGATCAAGCTTTACCTCTAGTTTGAGTGGTACCTTATGTTTGACATGAATCTGCTATATTGTGCTGGTACCTGAGTGCTCCTGGGTATAAGTTACAATCAGAAAACCTGCACAAGCATACAATATTCATCTAATCTTAATGACAAGATATTTGAATTTGGAGGATTTAACAAACAGAACTTGGAGACTAAATTCATTCAGCTGGGCATATATCGAACAATTAAAGATATTCAGATATAAGTTCATAAATGGCATGTGTGACAGTTTTAAAGAAAAAAGGATAGGATAGAGGGACAGAAGTCTCAAAAGTGAAATAACAATTTACTCCATGGCTTAAAAATGAACACGGGGCAACAATTTACCTTGTTGCTCGTGTTTATTGGCTCAGAGGCTCTTGAATACAGTAAAGAAGAAGATGGATTGCTGATTGTTTATTGATATGTACTGAGTTCCTGATCATCATGGTTTAATCAGTTCTATTTACCTTCTTGCAATCTCAGTGTCTCCGATGAAACAAATCAGTAGATAAGGATATTTTCTGGTTTATATACTGCAACCAATACACTTGGTCTGTGGACAAGTATATCTCTTAGGGAATCATGTAATTTGATTAAAGGCATTTGATAGGTCTACCAACAGGAAATCTGACTAGGTGCCTGATGTGCTACTGTATTTGTAGTCATACATGACATTATTTGCGGAGGAAACAAGAACAATCTGACACAGAAACAAAGGGCCATCAGACATTTATGGGGCCTAAAGCCCCTTGACCCCTGCAAAGGTTCTAGAGAATGGTTCTTATGAATCTAAACCACTATTAGATTAGGTAAGGAAAAGCAGCTGCCAATTCTTAGCCACAAATATCAAAGCTCGAGGAGCCATCACACAACTTTGTACTAATCAATGCATTTAAGAAAGTTGAGAAATGCTGCTAAGACTAAAGGAAAAAAAACACGTGATAAGGCTTACCAAACCAGGAAGCCGACAAATTTGAAGCTTCTTCCTGCTTTCTCATGTCGACCACTATTTGCTGTCACTCCTCAACACCTTGACAATCACTAGATAAGTGCAAGAAGAATAACTTAGCAATCACAAAGCATCATCTCTTATGACACTCCATCAACCACATCAAACTCAAAGAAACGTGCCACAGCAGAATAGAGTTGCTGTTCTTCGAAGGGCTTCAACACATAATCATCCATACCACACCGCAAACACTCTTCATGTGTTGCCTGAATTATGTCAGCCGTCATAGCCAGTATAGGTATATGCCAATGAGCTATATTACCGTACATCTCCAATGACACATCTCCAGAGTTAATTAATTCTTTGGCCCTATCTTCCATGAGACGGATCTGTCTCGTGGCTTCGAAGCTGCAGAAAGTTGTATAACCAGTAAGAAATATATCTAGAAACGTAAACCAAAATATATGTAGCCATATTAGTCAACTCTTAAGTAAAGATTTTGGAAACCCGAGCATGGAGAACCATAATGATTTCTTTATTACCACATGCAAACTATAAGTTCATTTCAAAATGCATATATAGTTAAGTGATTTGAAAGTAATAAGAAAAGGAGCAACAACTAGTGGTTAATTGATTGAATAGGGAAGTACCAATATACAAACTAGCAAGCGAGAAGTACTTGCATAGCAAATAACATAAAATATAGATTAAAAAAATGGCTGAAAGGAGAAAAGAAGAAAACATGAAATAGATAAACTACAATAATTTTGAGTTTTGGAGAAAAAATAAATTGCAAAAGCTCTCATGACATGAATGGACATGAGTTTAGACGTCATGCAGCAATAACCAAACCAGAAAATATATCCATCTTTTACAACAGTTAAAAAAAAAAGGAGAAATACCCATCCATCTCTGGCATCTGAACATCCATAAAGCATGCATCAAAATTGTGTGGAGGCTGGAGCATTCTAATAGCCTCCTTCCCACTGTGTGCACAAGTCACTGTAGCACCAAATTTCTTTAAAGCACAAGCAGCCACTTTTCGGTTGACTGCATTGTCATCAACAACTAGGACATTTTTTCCAATAAGAAGTTTGTGAAGTGCCATTGGTTGCCCTTTCAGTTGCTGCCTCTTACTCCCTACACCTAGTGCTTTCCGAATACAAGCAGCAATCATACTCAGACGCAATGGTTTCAGTATGCTATCGACATATCCTGCTGACTTCAGGTCATGAACCTCGGTGGGGCTTAGGAAAGTAGCTACCAGAAACATCTTCGGTAGACTTTCTTGAGGCACAACTGCACCATTTTGCCTGCGCTCTAAAAGAATGCCAGGAAAAGACATCCCTGAACCCCCACCCCATGCATCTTTATCAACAAGTACCATGTCCAAATGCTCTTTCCCACTGCAGAAGAAATATTACAAGCATTACTAATAATGCATAAAATTTATAATTGTCACCTTATTAATCTACAAAATCTCAAGCTAAAACTGAGTTATCATCAAACTTCTACTATGTGGTCAATGGAACAAATCACATTGTGTCTTATTTTACTTGAAAAATAAAGATAGATTCCTCTATGGTACTTAGAAACTCTGAACCCAGTAATCAAGCTCTGTTTGGAAGTTCTAAGAGACAAAATGAGATAATGCAGATAAAATTTTATCCACGGTATAAAATTTATTTGTGGCTTACTCATCTACAGAAATTAATAGATGAAAGACTTTTTTTTCAATTTATATTTTATTGCAAGGAAAATTGTTTTTACTTTACTTTCAAAAGGTATTAAACTTGCATGATTGAAATAATATTTTTGGTTGATTTGCTTGTTTAGCAAAGCTGAATTTTGCAGCAACAGCCTCTCAAGTTGGCTCTGAACCCACCACTAGCAATAAGATGATCTATCACGAAACATGCATGAAACACTGAAGAAGTATAGGAAATTGTGACGAGTTGTGACAGTATACAGCTGCTGAATACTGAATATACAGGAGGATTCAAGCATTTTTGCGTTTTAAGGATTTATGGCAATAATATTACTTTAGCTGAACTTATGGAACTTAAAGCCTAAACGTGCCTTCTTGGTATATTTAATAGTAAAAGCAAAATACCTGGTACTGCATACATCCAATATGGTATTAATTGCAGAGTCTTGGTCAATTGCAACATGGACATGTATTCCTAATCTTTTCAAATGATACATGGTACTTTCAGCGCGTATGCTTCTTCCATCAGTAACCAGCGCTCTCATACCTTGGAAATCTGATAAAGCTGAGTCAGAATGGTGCCTCTTTATATCATCTGAACTTTTGCATCCATCCCTGAAAACAGCAGTGAAAGAAAATGTACTGCCAATCCCAGGTTTACTAATAAAGCGTATTTCTCCCCCCATCAGTTCCACTAAGCATTTGCTAATGCTCAGTCCTAATCCAGTTCCACCGTATGTCCGCGAGGTAGAGCTGTCAGCTTGCATGAATGGTGTGAATATACGGATCTGAGCATCTTGAGGTATACCGACACCAGTGTCTTCAACAGTCACCATCAAGCTAACTGCATCATTAGCTTCGTTTGAATATTTAACCATTGAGAACTTCTCCCAGATTTTTCTTTTGTCTACCACATGAAACCCACTCAATGTTTCACACTGTCCAACTTTGACACTCTTTGCATCTTCAACTAGATGTACTGACACATATATATGCCCCTCTCTTGTGAACTGAAAAAATAGGTGAAACTCAAATTAACAATGACATATGTACTTGCATGCTTTCCAGAAGATGTAACAAGTAGGAGACAATTATTAAATATACTATGTATTATGTAATACAGGAAATGCAATTGACAACACAAGTTTTCATATAAAAGATTGGCTTGAAATAGACTTGGAAATCTAAATGAATTGAAGCAAAATTGAGATAGCATAAATTGCCAAGAGGTTGCTTCTGGTGCCCTTTCTATTAAAATAACTTATTTGTCATTTGAAAATCAGATCTGCAGGTTGTTCCGAAGATTGCTCTCTCATGGAACTACGAAACATGAAAGTTAGTGTCTCTTCAGTGTTAAAATATAGATTAAGAAGCATCTATGTCAAATATCAAATCATAGATCTCCTAGATAATGTCTATATAAGAGCCGAACTCTTGGTTTCCATGTCCAGTCGTGTTAGAATTCCATCTTTCTGACATAGGCATTTTACACAGTGCCTGTTATGGTATTGTCTCCATAAATGAAGAAAATGTGGAGAAGAACTTATTATTACTTCCTTTAGTACAATGGAGCAATACATAGAATAACAGTTGTGGCTCATCTGTAATGGTAGTCATAGTTAAAACGAAAATAAGACTACAACTTAACCAGAACAGCTAAATGACAAGAAAATAGTGCTCATATTGCCAATATATGCTAATTCACCATATGAGTACCTAAACAACAAACTCAGTGTTGACCACTTGAGCTAAGTCATATGGAAACAGATATGGAAAACATTCTTTAAGAGAATTTGAAATTGTATAGAAGACCAATATTATCATCAAGATATACAGTACCAATGTAAATGTTGGTGCATGAATATTTAATAATGGTAAAACATACTCTTGAATCTTGATTATCACAAACCTTCAAGAATAGGTAAGTTGCATGAATGAATATTTAATATTCTACAAATATGATTAATGAATGAACATGTAATGCTACTTATGGTTAATGACATCAGGCAAGCAATTAACCTTCACTGAGTTTCCAACGAGATTTGTGATGATCTGCCTGAATCGTCCAGGATCTCCAATTAGGATATTTGGAACTTGTTGAGATACACAGACTGCCATCTACTTACCAGGAAGTAAAATGAACACCAGAAAAAGATTCAGAAGTGATAATATGGTGAAAAAGAATTTAAAAAGAACAAACATGTTGCTTCAGTTTTCACCTCTATGCCTTTGGCTTGTGGTTTATCAGAAAATAGAAATAGAACATTGTCCAAAATATCACGAAGATCAAAAGGAACAGCCTCTAGCTCAAGCCTGCCAGATTCTATCTTAGCCTGATCAAGGACCTCATTTATCAGAGCTATTAGAGCTTTTCCACTTGATTGGGCAGTCATAGCAAAATCCTCTTGGGTTGCATCAAGATCTGTGTCCATCAGCATCCGTAACATACCTGATATGGCAGAAAAAATCTTCATTACTTTCTTTTCTATAGAATCTTTCACGAATGAAGAAAACCAACTGTAGAAACCAATATATAATGTAAAAGATAATTTTGAGGCTCTTAGACCAACCCAAGACGCCATTCATTGGAGTCCTGATTTCATGCGAAACTGTAGCCAAAAACTGCAACCAACAAATATGACACATTAGTCAGAGAGTAGAAAACAGGGTACAGATTATGATACGAACTGCAACTCTCAGATCTCAAGGAAAATCTGTAAGGGACAGAAAATTATAAGAAAGGCAAAAAAGGAGAAAATATCACTTGAGATTTTGCTACATCAGCAGCTTCTGCTCGGACTTTCAGCTCTCTCATTTGACGATAATCATCTTCCACCTCCTCAATGCGGTCTAGAGCTGCATGAAATATATGCCCAACTAGAAGAACAATTACTGCAACCCCTAGTGACATTGTTATTGCTGACCAAGGTGGTGGAGGCTTGTGCTTGAATCTAGACCAAAATAACTAACTCCAAATAAGAGAATAAATTTTGAATTTTATTATTATATGTGCAAGCCTTTAGATTAGGATGGCTACCTGCAATGCATTTCATGCTTATGGGTTGGATCCCCAAAGTCAACATTACTAAGATGCATCTCACTAGCACTAGCTACATCAGGGCCGTACATCCTAATAGGTGCAGAAATATTTGTTGTGTCATACAGATTTACAACAATAGTGTGCTTGCTGGCAAGCTGGTGAAGAAGCTTTTCCACCAAAGATGGGACATCAAATGACGCACCAAGGTATCTGTTCAAGAAAATAATTGAATAAAAAGAAAATAAATTTTAAAAATGGTCCTTTTCTGCTGCACTTCAAAAGCAAAAAAAAGGTAGAGCTCACCCTACAGTAGCCTCAATGCGCTCTTTTGGTGTAGCATTTGGAGGCAGGTTAGTGTTATACACCGCGAACGTAAGCACCACACCAAGGTGATTGGACTTCAAAAGATTAAAAGGAGAAGTTAAGACTCCCTTCCCAGTAGCCCTGGCTCGCAATATGTTTTCTCGGTCTTCCTGGGCACAACATTAAATGAGAAGGTTAACTTCAACATTGCAATGTCATTTATGATCAATTTCTAGGTCAAAAAGGTAACCGCTATTAAATATTTAATATTGTAATAGTTTTGAGTTGCTTTTTGCATAATTTGCACTTGTCAAAAAAATGTTCATATATGTTAAACAAGTAATACAAATTAGACTTTTAAAACAACTCAGATAGATAAAGTTTTAATCTTGAAATGCATATGACGAGAACAAGACTAAGAAGCCTTCTCCCTATTATAGATATCCTTATATATAGTTTCTTCCATACAATGAATGTACTAAAGTAAAACTGTCAGATACTTCATTGTGACTATGTTTTAGCTTTTTTACAACCTTGTTTTCTTTTTATATGTTCATGTACTCCAGCCAATCTAGACACCTCTACCTGCTAAGAATCTTAATCTCTATAAAATCATATATAACATGCCAATCAGCTTCAAATTAACTCAGTCCCCTAGGGCAACGTGAACTCACACAATTCTGTAGTTCAATTTCTTTCCTTCTTACACTTAGATGCTCTAACTTAAAGGTATCTCATGTTTCAAGAGTGTTCAACAAATGCTCAGCCCTTCAGGACTGCTTGGGCTCTGCCTTCATCATTTGAGAGCGAGTAGAAAAAAAATCATAACTATAATTATAAATAAACATGAAAAACCACAGTATAGGGGATCACCTTATACAATCCAATGCAGTAAAATACTTCCAATTTTAAACTCATCCGTGGGCAGCTTGGTGAAATTGGACTAGAATGTCCTTGGCATTGGTTTCCACAGAAAGAATTGCCATATAGGATTACAGATAACTGAATTAATTTAATGTCATAAAATGTAAATGAACATCAAAGATGTGGCATTGCATATTATGCAAAGTTAATTTAACATGTCTTAAATGTTTGATAGTTGATTTATTCGAATATTAATTGCTTCTTTCTACGAAAGAAAAAGCAGAAAGAAGGTTTCTTGATTGAAGCACATAAATCTATTTTACTAAAGTTCACCAAAGAAGTTACCTTGCCGGACATCATATCAATAGATACAATGTGAGATACAGTTTCCTGTGAGAATATAACAGGTGCATATTCATCTTGAACAGGTGAGGGATCAAGCTTCTCAGGGTTGTAGTCATCTTTAACTAGACACTGATACTCGGTTTCCATCTTCTTTATCTTCCAACCATGCTGCTTCTCGAACTCCTCCCTCTCCCTGTGTAATACTCTCAAAGCATAGGCAACACCACTCATCAGTGGCCTTTCAAATGCTGTTCTTGCTGTGAACTCTGCAAATGTTTTCTACCACAAAGATAACAAAAAGATTAAACAATTGGGATGTTCAATTATTCGAAATTATAGGTCTCAGGGAATTTTATTCAATTTTTTAGTTATTAGCTAATGAAAAACTTCTGATACTCCACATTGACATTCTAAATGTAAGAGGACATATATCTTCTGAAATATAGGTTCGTCATACTCTGCATTGTAAGAAACAGGAAGAAAAGTAGTAATTACTTGCACAAACCATCCTTAGTGCACGAGCCTGGGGAGGGTCAATGTACGTAGCCTTGAGACTATTTTCCATGACTCAAACCCTAATCTCCTAAGTCGCAAAGGAGCAATCTTACAGTTGTACTAAGGCTCGCCCTCATCCTTCTACCTATATCTCTTAAGAATATATTTAATAGACCTATGATATTTTCCAAAAATCTGACAATGGAAACAGCCAGCTCTATATGCAATGCCCATTATATCTTGAGCTTGTACTGAGTTTTCTAGAAATGGCCAGAAGTTTCAAAAGAAATTTCTCATAAAAACTTAATTAAGGCTTTCCAGTTATTGAAATTTCAAAAGTTTTTACATTATTCGCAGGAAATAATTGACATGATCCCAAACTAAAACAAGCAAGAAAAGTACACCACAGTGACCAGAATGCACCAGATAACTAAACAGATGACGAGCTATTTGCTTATCTTCCAATCACAGTCAAAAACTTTAAGCTGAAAGATGGAATGAATCAACAAACAGGTACCTGATCAATAGCAGAAGGATGCTTCCCATGGTGAAAAGTTGAGACCAGAATGGCTAACGCATGCACATGATTCATGCTCACATTGAATTGATCCTGGAGCATTCGAGCTCTCTCATCACACATATTTACCAGAGTCTCTTTCCTCCTTTCAGTAATATCTGCCTTCATACTCAGAAATATCCATACAGCCACTAAGAGCCCAAGCAATACTCCTAGAAATAGGAACTTCTTACTCCATTTACCTCTACCCTTTGAATTCTGTGGTTTGTAATGCTTCTGCTGCTGAAATTGTTGGCATGACGACTTAAAGAATATGCCAAGAGCAAATCCCATAGAAAAGACCACCATTTCCACTATAACGAGATAAAGTATGTTCAACAAAGGCTCTGGAAAAAATTGGTGAGTCTCCTGCATGATTTCTACTGACACCTTCTCATGAGACATATTTTCACGGTCCTATACAAATAGTTTATGAATATTTCATTAATATAGAATTTCAAATATCCAAAACTACAAAGTATATGGATACCAAATTAGTAAAGAATATCAAATCGACAAGACTACCAAACTATAGCCAAGTGTTTAGATTAAAATGGAAGCAATAAAGACACAGTATGCTGTCACTTCCAGACCCGAACTTGCATAACAATCGCCATGAACTTTAGAATGCCACTTATGTTCAGAACATACACATTTCTTTTTGTAACATGAAACAGAATTATCCAAATTAACAGCTTCAACTACATTTTGGGACTGAAACTCTCAAAAGCAATTAATGCCATTGCCAACAGCTGGCACATGCTTTATGCCAGGCCAGTTTTCTGTTGGCAAATCCTTCATCTTAGATTGCCAAGTGCCAGTATTCTGCTAGCACGACCTAGACGAATGCCACCACTTAGTTTTGTCCAGTTTCCTCCAAGAGAACTTTCCTCTTTCTTATGCTAACTGATTTATTTGAAAATGATCTGCATCTGAAGTTTCGAGTCTGCTGTCAATTCAACAATCAGACACTTAACTGGTTAATGCCTCATTCATACCTTTTCATCAAAACTAGAAAGATCATTGCAGATCCCACAAGTTTAGTGATCAAGGGCAACAAAACAATTTTAGTTGATTTAAATTATTGACATGGTAATCACCAAAAAGCATAAGGAAACTTGGTTGATGCTAAGTTGTACTGATTTGATCTTTCTATGCATCTTTGACTAAACAATTTCTCAAACTTGCAACCAAAAGTGGGAATCTGAACCTCAAGTTATTTTATCAATAGAACCAGCACAGATAATAATGGCAGCCAATCTAAAGCTTAATTGTTTGGATGTACAACTTTCGACCTACAGAACACTGGTGTAATGGTATGAGATCAGGAGATGGATGATCATGAAGAACATGATAATTTAGTCCCAGTAGATAATTGGAATGGGTATTCTTTCTACCTTATCCAAGTTAGGTCTTCAGGTACAATTAACTGGCAAATCTTAACATACCTGTTAGTAGCAATTTGAAAAGGATGAGATGCACTGTTGAAGATATCACAAAAGCCTTACTATAAGAACGTGAAGAAAATTGTAACAAGATAACTCTGATCTAAACATAGCCATGAAGATGATATAGGAGTCAAGAGGTAACAATGCCATGATGCTTCTCAATCCACTACAAAAAAAAGGACAGACTCTTGTGTGGGATCATAACTATGTTCATATGTAAAATATACAGAGGTCCAATGACATCCTTGGAAAGATGTCATGAACGCAGCCAATTTAAGTGAAGACATTATGTTCATTATTGATTAATGGATTGCTATGGAAGGAACAAATGGGCTGGAAAGAATTGTGCATAAAGAAAATATAGAAAAAGTCTTAGTTGGTCAACAAATCTGTAAAGCATCCATGAGCAGGACCACAGGAGGTTCAAAATCCATTGCATTTAGCAGCACAACACTCTATGTTGCAAAAAATTGTTCATGTAGTGCAATGAAGAAAAACTCATAAAGGGTATTACTACTTAAGTTAAGAAAACTTATCTACATCAGGAAAACAAAATTCCTTCCATGGATGATATAAAAACATGAAATAATTTATACATATAAACAAAAGGTACTGACATTTCTTTGTCAGATATACCAAATTTTTGATTTTATAATTAAAAAAAAAGCATGCAGAATAATCTGATCCTTCCATTGAGTGCAACACAGAAACTGTGCAGACATTTAAGCAGATAACATCATTGTTTGTTGTGAAAGGTATAATATTTTGAGAGATGAAATCTGGCATATGTTCATTCCTAGGTGATGACTGTGCCGATCTAACAAGGATGCAGTCAGTTTGAATTGGACATTGATCATAAAAGACTTATTGCTCACCCAATGCTGCTGATCCTGGGACTGATCTATTTCTGGATGTTCTTCTCTTAGGGCATGTAAGAGGCTACTGCCAAGTCTTTCATCGGCTACAGACTTGCTCATGCACTCATAGAATCTTCCCTGTAACAAGAGAAAAAAATCTAAGACTGGAGATAAAATAGAAACCAATCTTAGCAAGGCAGCAACAATCTTTTGATGGATACCTGGGAAAGCTATTGCAATCTTTTTAACAAGGGAACCCATAGAGTCAACAATTTCAGCTATGCTTTAGGATGAGGTAGGCCATAGTTACATTACATCTTCCAATAACAAATTACAAGGCAATTTTCTTACTATCACTAAAGGTGCATATCAATGAACTTGGTATTTATCTTCTGCACATGTTTTTCTCTAAAAGCTTTTGTCTAAATTATAATGATCACAAGTTTGCAAATCTTTATCATTTGGAAAGAACCAGGTAAGTAGTAAAATGCACTTCCTAGATTGTTTAGGGCATGCCTACTTAGATAGTCATCTTCCTGCAGATTGTACATCTACACATGGATAGACAATGCACTTCAATTTGAAAATTGTAAATATAGTGTTCTTAGTAAACTTTAAACATGACAGCATACCACAGTGATCTTGTATCCGGTGACATGATCCTTTTTTTGATTGCCTAAGCATGCCTCAAAATAAGAAAATCACTTCCTAAAGCCAACATGAATATGCTGATACAAACAACATAAAGTTAACAGTGAAGTTTATGGACACTGTACACTTGAGCACACATCTAGAGGTTAGAGTCCTCAAACCATAGAAATTTTGTAGACATGTAAAAAGCTGGGAAAAGTCCAGAACAATCCCAAGGTTGTATATCTTATAAGGTGATAAAGAATGGTAAGAAATGAGGGTAAGATGAAGGATTTTGAGTAGTAATAGTAACATCAACAGGTAAATATATGCATGTTTCAAAAGATAGTTGGAGTTATTGCACTAAATAAGATTAAACTATTTATTCCTTTTAGGAATAACTGCTTTTCATGCAAGTGGCTTGCTGCTGTGCCAATCCTATTTAGTCCCCGTGGGACTTTAGATTATAAAAGTATCCTCTTGATGGGTATAAGGATTTCTTTTGAGAACTTTTATGAGGGAGATTCCAAATTGGAACTTTACATGCTCTAGGATATATTTTCTATGGACTTATGTGTCATCACAAAGATCAATTCAAGTGCATTTCAGGATGCTTAATCTGTAAAGTGCAGAGGCTTTCTAAAGCATCTTTTGCTTCTAGCATGTTTGTGTAGACAAAGATTTCGCGACCTATGTTGACTAGAAGGCATTTAAATTCAAGAAATTATCTAAGTTCTCCTGACAAAGGACTCTATTTATCATCCACTTTGGAACACAATTACCACAAAAATCTTTTGATCCAACAGTCCATCTCCCGACACTCAAGGACTAATATTCATTATAACTGTGGTCCAGATACATAACAAGCTGTTGTTGCTACATAAAGCTTGCATGTACTACTCATAAAGTTTCAGGTGTCTGGAAGCAATCTTGAGCATCGGCAGAGCAAGATAAAATCACTTAAAATTACCTGGGTATCAAAGTGTCCCTAGCAGACTCTCTTATCCCACAAATCTAGATCAGGATAGAAGGGGAAGAGGGAGGTGAGGGTAAGTGGCACCTGATTCAATGAAGAGATTAGCAAAGCCAAAGCCTGAACCCGATCTTTGCTGAGGTTGTATTGATCAAGCAGCGTCTTCTCTCTCTCATCTCCCAAAGCCCTAACTCTCACTTTCCTTTCCAATATCCCATAGACCTCCACTCCCCATAACAAACATATGGAGCAACCAACACAACAGAGAACAAATAGAACCACCAACGGGTTGCTCCACCTTCGGCCACTCTTGCATTGCTTGCCATCAGAAAAGGAAACTCTGCGCCGTGACATCCTAACAAGAACTCACGCACAAACAAGCTCGAGATCCGCAGGAAGGATCCAAACAATCTCCAATCCAAGATCACAACTTTTCCAGAGGAACAGGCGCAAGATGGATTTTTGAGAGGAGCGGAGTCGATCTTTCCCCTCTAATCCACCAGAATATATCATCAAGTAGCGGAGGATTGATCTTCCCCCTCTTATTCTAATTCAGCTGCCCACTGCTCTCCTCTATGTTCTTCTCTTTGCTGTCTTTAGGACCAAGGATAGATCTTGAAGCAAAACCCAGTTGCTTGACTGGAATATATAATCAAGACTGGCAGTTTTTGCCGTCCTGCTCTTCTTCAGCTACCCACTATTGCCAACTCACTTTCCTGGCCTTCGCTGCCTCCAAACCAAGAACGCATCAAGATCACACCTTTTGGAGAAGCCACTCACGGGAAAGCCCAGAATCCACAGGGGAGGGGCAAGAGAAGGATGGCTCCCCTGCTTTCCTTTCTTTTACACCAGCTCTGCTTTCTTCTTCTTTGCTTCTTTCCTCCCCCTCGTCCCCTACAGCCCCTAGTAGCCATCCAGGTTATACCTTTTAAAACCCCCACTACAGAAAAGTCCAAGAATATGACAAATCACAGGGAAAGCCAGTAGCAAGGCCATTGATCAGGCCGCCCAAGTTGAGGTAAAAGGGCGAAAATAGAAGAGGCAAAACAAACCATTTATATTTTCAACGCAAGAAAGAAAAAGAGGTCCCTCTGTCTACCCTCGACACTGCTTTTGCGCTCTCTCTCTCTCTCTCTCTCTCTCTCTCTCTCTCTCTCTTCAATCTAGATAAAGGGTTAGTAATGAATCATCTGTTAATGAGTGTGGGGTGTATGATCATCCCATCATCTGGTGGGGCCTGGTAAGTAAATAAATGCAGCTAACACAAGCATAAAATCAAAAGAAAGAAGAATAAAGGAAGATACATGCAAAAGCTGTTTATTAAAAAGATAATAAACCTATATTCCCACTCTTTGAGGCAAAAGTGAAATACCTTCTTTGTCTTTTAAGGTGAAGATAATAAACCCATATTCCCACTCTTTTGAGGCAAAAGTGAAATACTTTCTTTGTCTTCAAGGTGACATATACACGACGATCAAAACATAGAGTTTTTATTTTTATAATTACTATACTAAAAGAATTAGGATGAATTTTTATAAAAAAATTTATTATTTTTAAACATCATGCAAAATATTGATATTTTAAAAATTCTAAAATAGTATTTTTTTATAACATGTTTATTCTATTCTTTCATCGTTTGTCATTTTTACTCTACTTCCGTTCAATTCAGCTCATCGACCATCGTTTTCATTATCACACTCATCGAAACCAAATAGTTTATGATGATGATATTCGTTAAAAGCTTATAGATGTTCGTTACGAGAGTTATAAGTAGAGGAAGCAATCTCATACTTAGCGAATAAGGATAATCAACCCTTATACGAGGGCTGTAAAGTAAATAAAAAATTACGAATCATCATAAGTCCTTATGTAAGGGTTACACAGGATAGCAAAGGAAATAGTAAGATTGCTTTGGATTTTTTTTTAATGTAACATTGGGTTTGATAAAAAAAAGTGACAAAATAGTTTTTTTCCCTATGACTTCTTCTAAACTTAAATAAGAATTTTTTTTTCTTCAAAAATTCACCTAAAAAATTACACAAAGCAAATGATAAAACGCTTCCTTCGACGGTGTAGAGAGGGGACCGCTACCGGAAATAAGAGGTAAATGCAGTATATTTAAGCATCATGAAGAGATAGATGCAATGTTCCACTTGCATTGTTTTCTCCTCACCCTCTTTTTTCTCTTTGAAGTCTCTTTTTCCTCTCTGAGCATTATTAAAGGTAAAGATGTCAGTTACTTAAAAATAATATAAAATTAGAAAGAAGTGGTAAAGGAAACAGATGGAGAGAGAGAGAGAGAGAGAGAGAGAGAGAGAGAGAGAGAGAGAGAGAGAGAGAGATGTGGAGAGGTCAGAGGGTAGGGACGCACAACAATGTTCCTCCTGTATTGCCTTATCCTCCCCCTATTTTTTCCTCCTTCAAGTGTCTTTTGGTCTGTGGGCATGAAAGGTAAAGATGCCAGTTACTCATCACCATATACAATTTTGAAGGGGGGTGGTAAATGGCACAGATGCAAAGAGAGATGGTGATGGAGAGGCAGGGGGGTAGGGGCACACCACAGTGTGCATCTCTTCTCTGCCCTTTTCAGATGACAGCATAAAAGTGGACATAAATGCATTAAATTGTCAGTTGAGTGACTGTTTCCCTCACATAAATTGAACTACAAAGAAAGATGGATGACTGTTCTATAACTCTCTCTTTCCCGTAAGTCTGATGGGGATCATGCTGCACCCATTGTTTGTGGTCCAACACCACAACTGGTCTACCTCCAGATTTGGTACAGACATGAAAAAAGAAATAGCCTGTTGGACTTAAAAGATGGATTAAAGTAATGCAGCTGCAATAGCCACCACCTTCTGGTTTGGTTGCAGGCAAGGAGAACACATAGGTTTGCCTAAATATGAAAGCTACAAGTGACACCAGACATTTTAGATGTTTAGGGTTTGAAATGGTAATCATAAGAGACCAAAGTTAGGTTGACAGACCATTCATGGAGTAGTAAAAGAAAATCTACTTGTCTTTTATACCTAATTTAGACCAGTTGGAAAGAAAGAATAAAGATGCATCCTTTAGAGTGTCTTCTCAATAGTAATCACCAATTCCTGAAGATATAACCAAAAACATATCTCAGTTTTCCTTTTATTTGTGAAAAATAGACATCATTGTATAGTTTACATTTCTATGCACTAAAATCTTGCAACAGTTTGAAGAAGTTCAAGCACCATTTTCGCTGTCATATTAGATTATACAAACCAAAGTACCAAAACTTAGGTACTGTCTCTTCCCAAAAAAAAATCGGTCATTAAATACATTTGGTTGGCTACATTATTGTTACCCAAGAATGTTATACTTGATCTATTAACTTATTGACTTATTGAGCTCGAGTCATTGAATTAAAATATTTATATTCAAATTATGAGGTAATTTAAGTTTTTAATCACGTTTAATGTGGAACAATATTGGGGTGCTATAATCTCTTTCACTTAAAAGACAATGTCAAAATCTAACATAATCCAAATTAAATTCTAACATGTCATGTATGAGGTCTAACATAATTCTTTGATCTTATTGGATAACCAATCCATAAAACAATGATAGTATATCCATTAACTCTTTATAAGATAATCTAAATTTTTAAACCATTTTCAGTATGAGACTAAATCGACTAAATCAGAATAGATGATTGTGAAACACCATTTCATACCTATTTAATTATTTATAATTATTCATATGATTATTCGACTAAGTATAAACAGGTGAAAGATTAAGAGAAAAATATCAAGAAACTCCTTGCATGATTGTGTGTGTGTTGGTAAGATGCTGATAGCTTTACTCTCCAAATCATAGAAGACAAGCGAATGGAAGGTTGGTAGATTTAGCCCATTTGTCCTGTTTCATGCTTCCTTTTCCTGCACAACGAAACCATAAAGCTTGCAAACACTCTTCGGTACTCACACACTCCCAAGTCTAAAATGTATGCCCTTCGTGCCCTCTAGGTAATTATACAATGTTAAAAGTAGTACTAAATAGCAAGTGCAGCTTGTTTTATGGCACTTGCAGGACAAGTTGGATCCCTGTTCATGGATTAATAGCAGGGCAGTCTGAGCAGAAACAATGCATATGTAGTGGTAATAATAATAATTATAGAAAGTAGAAAGTGTTGGGCTGAAGCCCAATTCAGCCCATATGGGCTTTATCAATCCATAACTCATTTTTTTTATTTAATCTAAATCCTAATTAGATGAGAGGCTAATGGTGACTGTGAAAAATTAGAAGAAAACTGTAGCAAAGGACAGAAACTTCACAGCAGCAAAAGGGATTCAAAGAGAGGAGAAAAGGGCAGAAAAACAAGAGAAAAAGAAAGAGAAGAAGATAAGGAAAATGTAAAAATTATTCTCATTCATCCAAACAGTTTCTCATCCAAATATACAATGGATTTTTACTATGATTGTTTCGGGAGTTTTTGGATATTGTGCACAGTGACGTGATCTTTGTATCCCAATTATTTTCTTGTGATTGTTGCTTGGGTTTTGGGTAAGAGATTCGAGAATTGTACATTCATTATTTCTATAGTGGATTTTCTCTAATTTGCCCTGTGATTTTTACCCTTCACGTTGAAAAGGTTTTCCACGTAAATCTTGGTGTTCTATTTGATTGTAATTTTCATTTAATTTCGTTGTGTTACGGCCTACTAGTATTTGTTTATATACAAAAGTCCTTCCTTGTTTGTTACCCTTTTTAATTCCATCAGAAAGGACAAAAGTAGAATTGAAAAACTTTGATTCATAGTTGAATTTATGATATGAATCTTAAAGATTATAGAAATATTTACGTAATATTATCCAACTATCAAATACAAGGATGTACTAACTTGAAGGGAATTACAGATGTACCTTAGAGAGTGACAATATCCATATTATGAACGTTCTCAATGGAAGTAATACTCCATCTTAAGTATTGATAGTATGATCTGGGAATTAAGTCTCATCTTTATCATTTACCATTTGTTAAAAAAATTTAGAATAACAAATAATTTTGAAACTAATTCTAAAATATTGATGGACATCCCTAATGGAAGTACTATCACAACTTAGAGAATATTAGCAATTATACATAAAATCTATATGGTTTTATAGAATTCAAAATATCATATGTATTCCATAAAGGAAATGGTACAGCTAATTGTCGATTGACTTTACACATTAGAGCTAATACATTTCTTTGTATATAGATGATGAATTATCGATAGAAATATTTGTGTTTATTTACATAGATGATAAATTATCCTTTAATTTCAATATAAACATTTTTTTTAATCTCCATTACATCACTAAACCTTAATCTGATGTTTGGAGAAGAAAAAAACCCTTAGAAAGGGACAGTGGAGAGGACTGAGTGGGTCATTTTCACTTGTATGAGTTCGACTCACTAAATGCCATATTTCTTTCGATCTCTCCATTAGTAAGTCTTTTTAGGTTCTTTCCATAGCACAGTCTGGAGCTTTCAAGATTCCAGTCATGGTTTGCTGCTGATGTACAAGTACCAAAGAAACAAAGAATGACTGCTAGGATTAGGACAGGTAAAAACCTACTACTATTACTACTACGACAAATGAGTAGGTGCCATCCAAAACTCTACAACCAGTATAGCAAGCTTTTAATCATTCCAGCCACCACCATAATGCCTAAGCCAGTGTCTTGACTGCAGGTGCAGGTGAGCAGGAGTCACCAGCTCCTGTAACACCTTTTGGCCTACTTGGGGCACCAACATTTTACGATTGATTTGACCTTGTTTTCCTTGAGCAGAACCCTGAAAGGAAAACAGCTGCAGAGATGGAAAAGAAACTATGAGATCATAGGTGTACCAACCAAAAGAGAGAGCAGAAACTTACACCATACACACCTGCTAAATGCTGTCTGGATAAAAAGAAAGGAATCAAACACAAGTTTTATAGCATGGTGAAGGGACAAAGAAGAGGAAGGCATGTATATGGTGACGCTTTTGATGAGAAGGTTAAAAATGGTGTTGCGGGCTATTCGAGAAGGCATATATGCCAGAACTTACCACTGAAACTGATGCGGAATGAGTTATCAAGATTTTGAGGAGAAAGAACATCCTCCATACTTTCTTCGTAATCATATTGGATGTAATTTAGATCTTCCCAAACATTCCGTGGAATCATGTATTTAGAGAGGACAACAAAAATGCTCCTTGGCCAATGTCTTGAATTAGATTGGACCTGGAATGAGAATTAGCACCCCGAATTGTTTTCTATTTCATAGTTTGTAATAGGATTTTCATGTAACCCAATTCTTTTCTTTCTCTCTTTTGACAAAACAAAATCCAAGTCCTCCATCAATTGATTACATGTTTGAGATTAGACTTTTTGAGGTGATAAAGCAGATGAGTTTGGGATTATGGTGGAGCGGTCCTTTGGTTCCCCTTGGCTTGGATTTGCAAACCCTATTTGTTTTGCCCATGAGATGGTTGCTGGTGTCACTAGACAATTCTTTCTTTTCTTCTCCCCTTGATGAACAATGGACAAAGGTTTCATGATGGCCAAAGTTTCAGGATCAGAGCACTCACTGCTGTGTTGCATTGCATGCCTTGTCAAACTTGGGATCCCATCTTTTTGATGCATGGGACCTCCATTGCATGATGGACAGCTTCTTGAAGGGTAGTATTGGTTCATGTAATGCAGTGAATGTGTAGCACTGTGGAGTAGTTAAACCCTATATATATATATATATATATATATATATATATATATATATATATATATATATATATATATATATATATATATAGAGAGAGAGAGAGAGAGAGAGAGAGAGAGAGAGAGAGAGAGAGAGAGAGAGAGAGAGAGATTTGCCTTTGTTCACGCATAACACCCAATAGTTAAAAATTAAATTAGTTTATAGGAGTTTGATGGACTTATTATTATGGGCCGAAGCATTTGAATATATTGTTCAACCTAAATAAATGAATAGGTTGATCTTCTCATTAGATCATATTATGATAAATTATTAGAGCCGATACAGTAGTGAATAAGATGAGAGACTCAAGTAGTAGATGATGCTATAGATATATCAGGATATTATCATTAGACTAAGCTTCACTTATATTATGTTAAGATTTAATTCTGAACTAAATTGGTCATTAACGATGACTTGAAACCCTTAAATGGGACGTGTCTAAATGAATTGATTTGATGCGTAAATTACCATTAATTTGGACAAAAAGAAATTTAGGCTAATAAAAATCATAAATTGGACTGTAGATTTGCATCGATTTCAATTATCCTATCTATTTTTAGACCTAATTAGACATCCAATTCAAACTTTGATTTTCCTACCCGCATCTGTATTTTTATTCAATTTAAACGTCTTCGGGTACGCGTCGAGCAAACCCGACCCGTGATTTCTACCTGCCCTATATAAGACGCACGGTTTGAGAGGCAACGGCGGCCGACTCGTTCCTCCCGTTTAGGGTTCCATCCGGATGGCGTCGTCCGCGCTGCAGATTCCCGCGTCCAGCAAGTCGAGCTCCTCCTCTTTCCTCGGACGTCTCCCATCCACCAACAACATCGGGTTCTCGAATCGCTTAAGCTCCCTTTTCATCTCTCGCAGTTGGATTGCAGTCTTTTCTCAGGGAATGATTTGGTTGCAGGTCGTCTACTGTATCTCTTTCGGTCAGGAAAAATGGGGCTTGCAAGTGCGTGGATGCTCCTCCTGCGGAACAGAAGACCGGTAATTCTATATACCCCCTTCATTCCCAAGTATTATGCTGGTTAGTTTTGTTTTCTCGTAGCGGGTATACATTTTTTACTCGGCATATCAAGATTGCTGCTCTGATAGTCATTATCTCGGCTATTCTGTTTTTGTTTCAAGTTAACCGAGAGAGTTCTTGCTGCGGCAAGTGCCCGTTTACTTTTCTGCACTTCTGTAATGTTTTAGGAGCGAATTTTCTGCTCCATTCTTCAGATTCGTAAGTTTAGTTTTTCAATAAAATTATCATTTCTTAGCGTTTTTGGTTAGGATTGGTGGAACCATTTTGAAGAATTTAGGGAAAACATTCCGTAGCTCAAGCAAGTTCACAACTGGGAGATCATAAATACATAGAGCAAAGTTCAGAACTTTGGCCTAGGTAAGAGGCATGTTAGGCACTGTTCTAAATATAATCTTGTGGCAGGATGTAAGGCTATATATTTCAGTTTGACAAAAGCTGAATTTAGATAACTTGGATATCCAGCATATCCCAGTGTTGTTAAAAGGGGTACTTATATATCGGAAGTAGTCCTCGGAATTGTTGGCTACATGTCGATCTTTGGTTTGGTACAAGAGATTGAACAAATGAAAGGCCCAATCACTATGAGCACAGAACTAAATGTGCAATTTCATGCCCTTTCTTTTATGCCACATCTATGTGTACCTACTTGTTCTGGTAGGTGACTTTATCTGCATTTATTGCTTCTCGTATTTTACATAACATAACCAAATCCTTGGTTTTGGAATGCTCTGTTTCAAAAAGGACAATATATTTGATGAGGTGAACTTGCAGAAAATGTTCTTTTGTGTTTTTCTTGATTCTGGTTTAATGTTGGTGGTTTTGTTGGTGGATAACTTTTTCTTTGCATACAGGCTAATCAGTTTATTTCATTACTTGTTGTTACTATTCTTTTCACTTGTGTTTATCAGAGAAATATATATTTTCATGTTTTTAATTATCTCATCATGCTCAGTTGGATCAGCCTATCCACTCATCATTTATCTGTGTTCATATCGATGACTTCAGGAGAGGTCAACAACTCTAAAAATGCCCTTATTCTAATAATGTGATAAGATCGGTTGCCTAGATAACATGCATCATGATGATTATTCTACATTGTTCAGCACACTGAAACATAACAACTGTCTTTAAGGTTACAAGACAAGGGTTACAAGAAATGGCAATATGGCTAAACTTCAAGCAGGTTATCTGTTCCCAGAGGTTAGTAGTCTTCTTTATTATGATTTATTTTAATGATGACGTCGACTATGATATTTTAAAATGCTCTTGTGGGAAAACGCTTGGGGTCCTTGTGCAGTGGTCATGCTGCTGTAATTCATTTCACAAACTGGCATGGTCAAAAGTTAATCTATGGTTATGACCTCTGATGAATCATGTTGGGGGATAAGGAACCTTCCTATCCACCTAGCCACCCTGCTTAAATTATTTCCATTTTTCCACCTATGACGGCACATCCTCATTTCTAATGTATCGCTGCCTATCCAGTGTTTCTTGCACCCATTTTTGAAGTGGTAATCAGAGTACTTGATCCCTAAATTTTATTTTTGTATCATATGGAACTGGATATTCTTTGAAGGCTTAACACCAAGGATTGTACCAGTATATGTGTCAATAAATTTATGCCTGTTACAACGGTGAATACCTCATGTCTGTTGCTTGACCATGCCACCCAAGGATTAGTTGAAATCTGGTTAGTTACTAGTTCTGAATTGTGCTTGGACATGTTAGCGTGTTGGCAAAGCATGCTTTTTGATAGCATTTGAGCATCCTATGCTATAATCCTAGAGCGGATACTTGTATATACTGTGCACTTTTAAAATGTTAGCCTTGTATTCACTTTTCTCTTCATAGTTATCACATATGATGCAAGAGATATAAAATTGCTACCTAACATATTGTTCAACATATTGTGTCAAGTTTTCAGGTTTTATTTGTTTGACTAAATATTATTTTCTGTGCATTACGTTGGAACACTTATGTTTTTCCCAAATTGCTTGAAGCTAGATCGCCAGAAGAAGAGCAGCACACGTTTCAAAGTACCCTGATGCACAAGTCATAAGCCTTGGCATTGGTGACACTACAGAACCCATTCCAGAAGTTATAACTTTGCCATGGCTATGGTAAAACTTTTCTCTTGTATTGTAATAAACGTGATCTTTTATGGGTTATTTATATTCTTTATGTTATGCCAATGTCTGCATAAACTTGAATTTTATAACCTTCTTATATGTAGAAATGCTGATACTATGTTTATTGTTAATGAAATGCATTGCTGCACAATGGTCATCTTCAATTGAAATACATCAAATCTAATCTCATTAAAAACTCTTTTATGTTTGTAATTTTCTATGATTTTCTAAAGTTCATGAGACGCTTGCCAATCAATTTTGTATACGGTTGTTATTTTCATATTTATCTACTTTTAACCAAAATTTGTCGAACAAAGTGCTTCTTGAATGTAGTTTTCTGCTTGCTGAGAAGTTTTATAATAATCAAAGCTATGGTGAGAGTGATGACATTGTGTAAATAAAGTTGTATTTTCACTAAGGTTCATGTTTAACAGCAACAAACAGATGAAAAGGAGTTGTATCATATCTAAAATCTGTCATATGGCATGTGTCCAAGGTCAACAACAAATACAACAACAAGATGCAATGTTAGATGAGGTCAAATGGCAAATCATCGAATATTATCACAAGATAGCTTGAGGATGAGCCTATTATTTCCAGAGAATCAGTTTGTTAATTAACTTGACAGCTTCTGAAGTTCTAACTAAAACTTCAATTTTTTGGTTACAATTTTTTTTCAGTGGTTTCTGTCAGTGTTTTTATAGATATTTTACTAAAAGGTTAACTTAGTGTAGGTGATGTTTTAATTATTCATGGATCTTTGCTTATTCTTTATGTACCAAAATTGAACTTATTATATTATTTATGCAGAGAGCACATTCTCTCTCAACTGTTGAGGGATATAGTGGTTATGGAGCTGAACAAGGGGACAAGGTAACTAATTATAATATTTCACACCATTCTCTCTTTTTTTGTTTTTTAACCAGCTTTTTCTCTAACTATTTGTGAATTCTTTGACAGTTGAATGTTATATGTATTGTTTTGATAATTTGTCTACTTGTTGGACTTTTTCTGCAGAAACTAAGGGCTGCTATAGCCTCAACATATTACAAAGATCTTGCTATTGAGGAAACTGATATATTTGTCTCAGATGGTGCAAAATGTGATATATTTTGGCTTCAGGTTGTTTTTTCTTTCCTGTTTTCACTTTGTTTTTGTTCTGTTTCCTATATTGAAATTGATGATGACTAATCTCTATGAGTCTACAAGTTGAGGAACTTTTTGTGGTTCAGAGGGAAGGGGGTGGTTTGTAGGGATAAACTGGTTTTATACACCTTATCTTTCTTATACATTCTGCAGGTCCTTTTTGGATCTGAAGTGAAGATGGCAGTTCAAGATCCATCTTACCCTGTAAGATTACACTGCACACCCTTAATTTATGCTTTCTCTCTTTTTAATTATAGAAGGCTACTTTTGAAATTTGTACATGGTTAATGCTATTCTAGTATGTGGTTTCAGTCTTATTTGGTGTAGGAGCATCAACATTAGGCATTTGTATTCAGTGGATAGCTTGATGCCAATGCAACGTGTATATTTCTATGTTTATGGTCATCTATTAGGGAGTAAAATCTTCAAACTTCAAAGTATATGTAAAATATGTCTACTTAAGGACTACTGTTATTACAGGCATGTGTAGATTCAAGTGTTATTGTGGGACAAACTGGCTTATTTCAGAAGGATATTGAGAAATATGGAAACATTGAATACATGAGATGTGTACCTGAGAATGGATTTTTCCCAGATTTGTCAACCATTTCACATGTTGATATTATATTTTTTTGTTCACCAAACAATCCCACGGGTTCAGCAGCAACAAGAGACCAGCTGATCCATCTGGTGCAGTTTGCAAAGGACAATGGCTCAATTATTGTCTTTGATTCTGCTTATTCCCTGTATATTTCAGATGACAGTCCACGTTCTATTTATGAGATTCCTGGAGCAAAAGAGGTGAGTTCAGTGCTAGAACAATCTTCTTTATGCAAATTGACATATGATTATAGTAAAAAAAAAATGCAATATTATGTTTAAGTAAATGCATCTATACACATGATTATGGTTAGGATAGATTTATATACTGGATGATATACTGACTTTTACCATCTGACATCACTGAATTAAATAATAAAAATTAAAATGAATGAATGATGTTAGTATCGAGCTATATGTTTTGGTATTACGTATTGGTTTGACCAGTGTATAAATCCTTGCTCATTGCCACAAGTCTTGAATTTATTATCTGTATCAAATGAAATATTGTTCGCATGATACATACTTATACCAAGGTCCAAGCTGTACCTACCACCTGTGAAAACCATGAGGTACCCTTTTTTTTGCCTTGCATTCAGTGAGGATATTGAATTAATACATTTGTATTTCTGATGCATGTGTACAAATGCCAAATCCTAGCAATAAATGTTGGAATTTACTTTTTAACATGATGGGAGCATCCTAGGGTTCAGACTGCATTAATGTCTAGAATTGTATTTCCAACCATTCAACTTGAAATGCTGCCAACTACTGCTGTCTGTCTAGGTGTCATTTTGTACGTATGTAATTCTATGTTTCAGACAAAGGTTTCATTATTGGAAGGATATTGTAGAGGGTGGCCTATGGTAAAGTTGCTCATTTGCAACCTGGGAGACTAGGGTTCGAGTCTTGATTTAGAGAGGTAAGTTCACTTTCATTGGCTCTCCCCAGAATTCTCATCGTCAAGAGCCGTGCATGGTTTGCACCCTTTAAGGACATTCTATAGCAAACAACTGCTTTTTGCTATGTGCTAAACATGGAGCTTTCTGAAGCACTTTATTTGAATTGACACATAGACTACCTTCGTGTATCTAAATCTGACAAGTATCCATTATGTAAATGCTAATCTTGGAGCTCCACTCATGAATATTTTCTTAAAAGTTACTCAGGTAAGAAAATTAAAATCAAGCCTATATGGCCTCAACTTCCAGTTTCAATAGCTGCAGCATCCATTTATTTACATTAAACAATGATGAAAAGTGAGTTTTTATTTTGTAGGTAGCAATCGAAACATCATCCTTTTCTAAATTTGCTGGATTCACTGGTGTTCGCCTTGGCTGGACTGTTGTCTACATTTCTCTGATGGTTTTCCTGTTGCCAAGGATTTTAATCGCATAGTTTGTACCTGTTTTAATGGTGCATCGAACATAGCACAAGCTGGAGGCCTAGCTTGCCTTTCTCTGACAGGTATGAAGGTTAGTTTTGTCGATGTTGAGCTGCTTATCATAGGTGATACATGCTTACCAGATTATTACTCAGTATTGTGCAGGCCATGGATGAAACGATCAAATTCTACAAAGAGAACACTGAGATAATTGTTGACACATTTAAATCGCTTGGCTTTGATGTTTATGGTGGGAGAAATGCTCCATATGTTTGGGTACACTTTCCAGCTCGAAGCTCATGGGATGTGTTTGCCGAGATTCTTGAGAAGGCGCCTTTGGTCATAGAGCAAACATAATGGAAGCTGCCAAAAGAAAAGATACATTTGTTTGCCACGGGGAGGAATAAGCAGCCTCTAGGGCAAATATGAGACGCGTTGAATTTTCTGTTGCGTTTGGAATGTTCTGTAAGGTTTAATCACAAGGCTATCAAGTTTTTATTGATTTTATTTGAGAAATGCCTGTTTATTAGCTGAATTTACTTGTTCTTGGGATGAAGCTTCTTGATGTAACCATCTGATTATGATCAACTCCTGCTCTCATTTAGCACATGAAACAGCATAGTTTTCTGGATTTTCTCTGTGCATAGGAATACGATTAATCTCTCTCTCTCTCTCTCTCTCTCTCTCTCTCTCTCTCTCTCTCTCTCTCTCTCTCTCTCTCTCTATAAAGACATGTTTCATGGGATGATTAACCCTTGCGCGCTTACCCCTCTATAATTTGGACTCTAGTCATCATACCTAAGAAGCTCAGGATGCTACCGCCATAGTTCATACCTGCGTTACAAACAAGTGCAGACTTGTCATGCAGATGCAAAATTTATAATCATTATTTTTTTTACAAAGGATAAATGGTGAAAAAAAAGACATAATTTGATCGATAAAAGTGTATAAGATAATATTTGATTCTTAACCAAAGGATATATTGGACCGTCTTTAATACTTATACTTGGATCAAGAAAGAATATATTGATCAGATGAGAAACATATATTGGGCAATATTTGATGTTTTCTAAATATATGTATTGGACAACCTTTGATGCTTTGAGTAACCTTTTATACGTAGGGTATGACACATTAGACAATCTTCTTCGCTAAGAATGACACATCATATAATAATTTGATAGCAAGATAGAAGTCAATGCCGACGCCGATCAACCTCATCGTTGAGCGTAAAGTTGATGAGCAAGAAAAATAAATAAGAAGTCGATAAGCAAATTTCAAATGATAAGACATCTGATAGGTAAAACAACATCTAAAGTTATAAGGGGCCTGATAACAGATAGAATTTTCTTGAGAAAATCTTGATGGACAGTTAAGAAAAATCCTCTCATCTTATTTGTATAAATAAGACTTTTATTTAATCAATCAAATGCACTATTTATCATTACAACTTAATTTATCATGGTATCAGAGCCCTTGCATTAAGCAATAGCTCTTTCTTCCTTTTTTTTTTTTTCGCTGTCCAGCTACAGCGTCGAATAGTACCACGTCGCACCTTCGACGAGATCCTAGCATCCATCTTCTGCTGTCACAATCTGTTCGTCAGGAGGAACATCTTCTCCGATGCTTTGCATATCACTACTCTGCTCCACCTCTTCTCCCTACGTCGGTGTCTTCTCCGACGCTGGCCCAAGCACTCATCTTTGCACCGAGCGTCGCGTTGGTCGCCTCGCCCTCAGCGCCCACCGTACCCTCCTCCCTTGTCTGTTGCTACATCTCCCTTAGCAACAGGACTGATGGGCTTGTGGGACTTGGAGCCAGGCAGCTCTCTCGGTTCCTCCATCGACAGCATCATCCTCCTCTTCTTGCTTCTAGAACCCGTTCGAGCAATGGGCACCAATTTCTGCAAGCGTTGCAGGTGAAGCAGTCCCGGCACCGTTGCACTCCACCTGGTCGGACTTGCAGTCACTGGTGGCACAGGAGTCGCATCCGGCCACGTCGAACCAGCACTTGTGCAAGCCCAAGAGTGGTCGGACCAGTCAGAAAAGACCTCCTTCCTCGCTGTCCAGTGACAGTGATCACTCTTGTTGGTTATGCTAATCATATGTGCCCTACAAGCCAATCACATGAGTGATGACACTTGTGACTTGATATGCACTCTTTCTCTTTGCTTATTCTTAGGCATATTATCACTTTATTTTGCGTGTTGCATATATTATGATGTCGTTAGATCTATGCAATGGGAATCAGATCGTGATGAGATCACGATAATGAGACCGATTCACCTTTAAACACAGACCCTAAATAATCCTGGTCATAGGTTACTTAAGAGGGACATCGAGATAACCGGATAGACTGGTGTTGTATACTCGTCTATATGATGGAGGCGATTGGTCTCATAGTCGCTTGTGTAGGGATACTAAGGGTACAGTGTAGGTGCTCATTGGGGAATGAGTTCATTGATTGATTCACCTACGGAATGCTATTTGATTAATGATACCTCACGTCAGACAGCGATTCCATAGTCCCAGTAGTGTATTTGGTCCTTAGACTTGAGGCACCAAAGATGCCTTGTTTGAGTACTCCATTCTTTGACGCCGAACTTACAGGTTTAGAGAGCTCCAGATCTGGTATAGTTGATTCTCAGAAATAGTAGCCAATCTTACGAAGGCAATTGCGTGTCAATAGAGGATCATCCACTCTCAGTATCATGAGAGATATCCCGCGTGTGCTCGCTCAGGCAAAATTCCTGGCCAGGGTCGTTCAGATTGAGAGGAGTTCTCCAGGAGAATCCGATTAGAGCGAGACTCAAATAGGATTCCATATGGGTCTGATTTTACCATGCCCAATATACGGTCTCTGAGATATTAGATGGATGAGGGACTATAGATATATGGTAACTGAAGACAGACAAGTTCGATGGATTATATCCCCCTATACTATCTGGAGACTATGGCATAGTGGCCTAGTACGTCCATAATCGATGAGTCAAGTGAATTATTATGGAGATAATAATTTACTATATCAGAAGGTGTTCTGAATCAGAAGGAGTTCTGACGAGAGCGACTCACGGTCAGCTCGGTATCGAGCCTAGAGGGTCATATACATAAGGTAGATGCTACGACAAGTAGAGGTACGGATATGAGATATCTACGAGGCCCCTAGCCTGTGGATGAGATCCAATTGGGTAATTAGATGAGATCCAATTGGATGAGATCAAATTGAATCCTATGGATAAGATCCAATGAGATCCAACTGGATAGAGATCCAGTTTGAACAGGATCTGTTAAGGATAAGCTTCCTCCACCTCTATAAATAGGAGGAACCTCCTGGTTCATAGGCTGAGAGCTCTTGGTAGTCATCCTCATATTCTCCTTAGTCTCCTCTCCTCCTCCTTGGCTCCGATAGCCTTGTGGTGCACGTGGAGAGAGATCCCATGGTGATCTGAGGAGCGTCGTTGCTACATTCGCTATGTGGATTATTGCTAGAGAGGAGTACGCTAGTGCTCCTTCATCCTCTTCATCGGATCTAAAATTTTCAGGGATATATGATCTCCCCAGGTAATGCTTCTGACATGATACATGCAGATTTTTCAGATTTACGATTTTTACGCACCAATCGTCGTACAACGGCCAAGTACGTAACTATGAGAAATTCGATCTTGTTTTTGTTTTTCGCTATGCATGCGATGCCGAATCTCCCGATTTCCTAGCTGTGGTATTAGAGCTAGGTTCCTCGTGCGATGATTGGCTTATAAATTGCATGTATTGTGTTTAATCGTGTAGAATTATTTTATGCATTCTTGCTGCGTTTGACGTGGTTTTTAGCTCCCAAAAGTGCTTTATCTTACTGATGAAAGGTGCTTTAGAGCGATTCTTCTGCATCAAATTTGTTGACACAAATGAAGGATCTAAAGGTAGCAACTGTTGCTGCCCGTGGATCAATTGGAGGCGGTGCGCATGGCAGTAGCCTCTGTGTGTGCGAGGCGACAACCGCAATGGTTGCGGCTGCCGGTGCACAGTAAGCTGCGGCCGTTGTGCGTTGTGTACAGGTCACCGGTGCGCAAGCAAGGTGGCTGCCCGCTGTCTGCGCAAGGTAGTAGCTGCTGCCTATGCGCATAGGGTGGTTGCACAAGGCGACACTGGCTGGGCCGTGGCTGCCCACTGCTTGCGCGAGGCAGCCGCCTACGCAAGGTGAGGCAGTCGCCTACGCATGGTGAGGCAGCCGCCTACGCAAGGTGAGGCAGCCACATATGCAAGGTGAGGCAGCTGCGCATGGCGGGAGCAGCTACCCACCGCCTGGCCGAGGCGGTAATCGCCTCTATGCAGAGGAGGCAGCAAGCGCGGGGTGGCGCCTGCCGATCGCTGATGGCAAGGCGGCAATGCCCAAGGCGGCACCACACGCCTTCCAAGGGGTTACCGCATGCCTAGCAGGCGACGATCGTAAGAAATTACGGTTGCTACAAGCTTACGAGGCGTTGGCCGCAGCAAGGAGGCAGGACTCTGTTTGGGGAGATCTAGGGCAAAAGACAGTTTTGACCTTATTAATTTTAAAAATTCTAGGGCATGTCCTGGAGAAAATTATGAAAATACCCCTGACATTTTTGAAATTTTTTTGCATGCCCCTGATATCAGAATTTTAGTTATTTAAAAGGTTTAAGTAGCTATTTTTATTTATCTAGTAATCCTAGATGATGTGTACATGCGATGTGTGATGTGGGAAGATTATGGACTTTGTGATGTGTGTATGTGATTATTGGGGCCTGTGAGCCTTCATTTTTGTTGATTGTCAGGCTTGCATACCTATAGTTATGTTGTAATTATCCTAGAGTCACAGCGGAAGCCTGAAGGTGGTAGCGGGACCCCTGAGGTCGATTCAGACGATCGCGACACATGGAGATGCATCGAGGTGCCAGCAGATCCGACAATGACGAGATGGATGATCACCGTGCATAGAGATGGACTAATATGTACATAGATTTTGATATAAGTGATTAGGCCTACTGGCTCAGGCCTAATCATATTAGGTTGAAGTCTATAATCATCTGATGTGCTTATGCATGTGAATGCTATACACCTACTTGATAAGTATATATATATATATATATATATGTATATATATATGCATATGATGTAAATATATTAAATATGTATGTGTGTGACACGTTATATCATGAGACGGAACCTAAAACCCCTCCTATGATAATATTAAGTCGGTAAGCGTGAGACAATAAAATTGACCTATGTGACCTTCTATCGTTAGGGGCAGGAACCGATTCCCAACATAGGCTTAGTTGGTCGAGTCCCTTGAGGCTCACCTATTTCATGTCTCGCTATCTTGTTTTCGACATAGAGATGTCACCAGTGACCTGAGGACATGGTATGCTAGGTCAAGTCCCTTGAGGACATATCACCGAATCAGACTCATCTTATAACGATGGTGATGACTTAACTGGACATCATGGTTGGTCGAGTCCCTCGAGGCCATGGTGGTTCGGAGGCCAAATATGACAGAAATCACAAGGAGTTGTGATTGGCAAGAGTTGTCTACATTTTAGGCTTAGTGTGATTGGTCGAGTCCCTTGAGGTTGTACTAAGATATCGATTGGATCCCGATCCCCATTAGAAGTCTGGCGGAGACTTCCATTTCACGTGCATAAGGGCATCATGTAACTCGCTAGAAAAATTAGTAGGAGCATGTCAAGATAGAAGTCCATATCTTGATTATTTATTTTTACGAAATCTACATGTTATTCACTTATGCTATATCTCCTGTTTATCAGAAACATGTCATTATCAAACCCTCTACGTGACATACTTAATGCCAACCGTCTTACTGGTCCAAATTATACGGATTGGCTCTACAACCTAAGAATAGTTCTTACAGCAGAGAAAATTACATATATTTTAGATACGGTCATGCCCCAACCTGAGGCAGAAGTTCCTTAAGAAAAGTTTGCCCAATATGCAAAGTATATAGATGATTTCACTCTCACCCAGTGTTACATGTTAGCCTCTATGACTCTTGAGTTACAGAGACAATATGAAAACATGGATGCTCATTCCATAATCCCGCACCTCCGCAAACTGTTTGAGGAACAGGGAAGAACTTAGCGATATGAGATATCCAAGAGTCTCTTTCGTGTCAGGATGTTTGAGGGGACACCGGTTCAGAACCATATCTTGAAGATGATAGAGTGAATTAAAAAACTCATAAGCCTAGGAATGGTCCTAG
This sequence comes from Musa beccarii, assembly GCA_024322285.1. Classification (NCBI taxonomy): domain Eukaryota; kingdom Viridiplantae; phylum Streptophyta; class Magnoliopsida; order Zingiberales; family Musaceae; genus Musa; species Musa beccarii. The sequence continues at coordinate 50,873,295 of CM044396.1, forward strand.
ATGATAACCTGTGTATTGATCTTGTACTTCAGTCCCTACCAGATTCTTTTTCTTAGTTTATCATGAATTTCAATATGAACAAACTTGAGGTATCTCTCCCTGAGCTCCTAAATATGTTGATGATAACCTGTATGTTGATCTTGTACTTTAGTCCCTACCAGATTCCTTTTCTCAGTTCATCATGAATTTCAATATGAATAAACTTGAGGTATCTCTCCCTGAGCTTCTCAATATGTTGAGGGAGGCAGAGAGCACTATCAAGAAAGAGAAATTAGTTCTCTATGTTGGTGAGACCAAAAGGAAAAGTAAGGCTGGGAAGACCCTTAAGAAGGGTAAGGGCAAGGGCAAACGGGGTAAGGCAAAGGTTGCCAAAATTGACCCATCAAAGGACAAAGGCCAGTGCTTTCACTACGATCAAGATGAGCATTGGAAGAGGAACTACAAGGCATATCTTACAGAAAAAGTGAAACAGAAGCTTGAAAAAGCTTCAGGTACTTTCATGATCAGTTTCCATGTGTCAGATTCTTGTGATAATGCATGGGTATTGGATACTGGTAGTGTTTATCATATCTGCAATTCGTTGCAGGTTCTGACAAGACATAGGAGATTGGCAAAAGGCGAGATGGACCTCAGGATGGGTAATGGAGCAAGAGTTGCTGTTGTTGCTGTCGGTGAGGTCACTCTACATCTGCCTGATGGAGCTATTATTGTATTAGATGCATGTTATTTTATTCCCTCTGTTATCAAAAATATTATTTTCATTTCATATTTGACATTAAATAGTTATAAAGTACTTTTTGAGAACAATTGTTGTTCAATCAGTAAGAATGATAAGATTATTACTAGAGGGACATTGTATAATGGTTTATTTATGCTAAATATTACTTCATACATTATGAATGTAAGCATGACCAATAGGAAACGAGAAGAGGTGAACAATGCATATTTATGGCATTGTAGGCTAGGTCATATCAATGAGGGAGAGATTCAAAAGTTATTGAAAAATGGATACTTAAATCCATTTGACTACAGGTCATATACAACTTGCGAGCCTTGCCTTCGTGGAAAATTGACAAACTCTCCATTTAGTGGAACTAGAGAGAGAGAGCCATTGAGTTACTAGAACTCATACATAGTGATGTATGTGGTCTTATGTCAACTCATGCCATAGGTGGTTATTCCTACTTCATTACTTTCATTGATGATTTACATAGGTATGGACATGTGTACTTGATGAAGTATAAGTCTGAAGCCTTTAAGAAATTCAGGGAGTATAAGAATGAAGTAGAGAGTCAGACTAGAAAGAGTATTAAAACTCTTCGATCAGATCGAGGAGAATACTTGAGTACAAAATTCACCCAATTCCTCAAGGACCATGGGATTCTGTCTCAATAGACACCTCCTTATACATCATAGCTCAATGGTATATCAGAAAGGAGGAATCACACACTATTAGATATGGTGCAGTCCATGATGAGTTTCGCTGACCTACCCATCTCATTTTAGGGATATGCCCTACAGACCGTAATTTACCTTCTGAACAGAGTTCCATCTAGATCCGTAGTGTCTACACCATATGAGATATGGAGAGGGAAGATGCTCAATCTTAAGGTTGTTAATATTTGGGGCTGCCCTGCCCATGTTAAAAGACACGACCCCGATAAGTTGGAATCCAGGATGGAACGATGGAAGTTAATGGGATACCCCAAGGAAACTTGTGGTTATTATTTCTATCACCCTAAGGACCAAAAGATCTTTGTTGCCAAGAGAGTAGTGTTTCTTAAGAAGGAACACATTCTTGACGAAAATAATGGGAGCATGATAGAATTGAGTGAGGTTGGAGAACCTAGCTCAGGCACCATTCCAGAGATCGAGCCTGTTCAGGTATCTAACACAAAAGTTCCAATTTTGCATAGGACTGGTAGAGTGTCACACCCTCTTGAAAGATGTGGGACATATTAGTGGAGAGGACATTCAGGACATTGATCCTCAGACCAACGAGGAGGCTATTATGAGTATAGACTCCGGGAAGTGGCAAGAAGCCATGAATTCTGAGATGGAATCTATGTACTCCAACAAGGTTTGGAACCTTGTTGATGCACCTGAGGGTATCGTACCTATTGGCTGCAAATGGATCTTCAAGAAGAAGATTGGGGTAGATGGAAAGGTGGAGACCTATAATGCAAGACTAGTGGCTAAGGGGTATTATCAGAAGCAAGGTGTTGACTATGATGAAACCTTTGCACCCGTAGCTATGCTGAAATCCATTCGAATTCTATTGACTGTTGTAGCACATTATGACTATAAGATCTGGTAGATAGACGTGAAAACTGCATTCCTCAATGGCAATCTCGAAGAGGAAGTGTATATGATACAGCCTGAGGGGTTCATGTCTAAGCACAGTCCAGATAAGGTGTGCAGATTGCTTAAGTCCATTTGTGGACTAAAGCAAGCTTCCTAAAGTTGGAATATAAGATTTGATAAGGCGATCAGATCTTATGACTTCGTTAAGAACAAAGATGAGCCTTGTGTGTATAGGAAGATATGTGGGAGCACTATCACCTTCTTGGTGTTATATGTGGATGACATCTTAATCATTGGAAATGATGTAGGAATGCTCTCTATAGTAAAAGCTTGGCTATCTAGACACTTCTCTATAAAGGACTTAGGGGAAGCATCTTATATTTTGGGGATTCAAATCTATAGAGATAGATCTAAGATGATGCTTGGCTTATCCCAGTCTAGGTACATAGACTCCATTATCAAAAGGTTTGACATGAAAAATTCCAAGAGAGGTCTCATACCTATAAGACATGAAATATCACTTTCTAGGAGTATGTCCCCAAAGACTATTGAAGAAAGGACATTTATGGATAGAATACCATATGCCTTAGCGATAGGGTCTATCATGTATGCTATGCTATGTACCAGGCTTGACGTAGCGCATGCTCTGAGTGTCACGAGCAGGTATTAGGCAGATCCAGGCTTGGAGCACTAGAAATTAGTAAAATGTATCCTTAAGTACTTGAGAAGGACTAAGGATCTTTTATTGATATATAAAGGCAGTAGCCTCAGAGTTGAGGGCTACACGGACTTGAGCTTCCAGTTCGATATTGATGATAGCAAGTCAAATTCAAGGTATGTCTTCACCCTGAATGGAGGAGCAGTATGCTGGGAAAGTTCCAAGCAAGATACTGCTGTTGACTCGACCATAGAGGCAGAATATATTGCTGCAGTAGAGATAGCAAAGGAGAGAGTCTGGATGAAGAAGTTCATCGTAGATCTAGGAGTCGTGCCGAACAGCAAGGAGCCAATTACCTTATATTACGATAATAATAGGGCAATTGCTCAAGTAAAGGAATCTAGGTCTCATCAGAAGTCTAAGTACATTTTGAGGAGGTTCCACTTGATCAGAGAGATCGTGGCCCGAGGAGATGTAGTAGTGGAAAAAGTTCCATCTGAAGATAACATTACAGATCCATTAACAAAACCGTTGACGTATATTATATTTGAGCGTTACAGAGGTTTGATGGGGATTAGACACGTAGGTGATTGGCTTTAGGTCAAGTGGAAGATTATTGGTTATAGGTGCCTGACAAGCCAATCATGTGAGTAGTGGCACCTGTGACATATTACGTTGATCTCTTTGCATATTATTATTGATAATTTCTCACATTATCTAGATGAATATTGTGATGTCCATGGATCTTTACAATAAGAATCGGATCATGATAAGATCACGATAATGAGACTGATATACCTTTAAACACATCCTAAATCATCCTGGTCATAAGTTACTCGATGAGGATATCGAGATAACCGGATAGACTGATGCGCTGTATACTCGTCTATATGATGGAGGCGACTGGTCTCATAGTCACTTATGTGGGGACACTAGAGATACAGTGTAGGTGCTCATTAGAGAATGAGTTCACTGATTGATCCGCTTACAGAATACTGTATGGTTAATGATATCTAATGTTAGACAGTAATTCCGTAGTCCCAGTAGTGTATCTGGTCCTTAGACTTGGGGCACCAAAGATGCCTTATTTGAGTACTCTATTCTTTGATGTCGGACTTACAGGTTTGGAGAGCTCCAAATCTGGTATAGTAGGTTCTCGGGAATGGTAGCCAACATTTCGAAGGTAATTGCATATCAATAGAGAATCATCCACTCTCAGTATCGTGAGAGATATACCCCGCGTGTGCTCGCTCAGGTAAAATCTATGGCCAGGGTCATTCAGATTGAGAGAGGAGTTTTCCAAGAGAATCCGATTAGAGCAAGACTCAAACAGGATTCCGTTTGGGCCTGACTTTACCATACCCAATATACGGTCTCTGAGATATTAGATGGATGAGGGACTATAGATACATGGTAACTTAGGACAGATAGGTCCGATGGATTATATCCCCTTGTACTGTTTGGGGACTATGACATAGTGGCATAGTACATCTATAGTCGATGAGTCGAGTGAATTATTATGGAGATAATAATTTACTATATCAGAAGGTGTTTTGAGTCAGAAGGAGTTCTGACGGGAGCGACTCATGGCCAGCTCGGTATCGGGCTTAGAGGTCACCCACATAAGGTGGATGTTGTGACGAGTAGAGGTACAAAAATGAAATATCTGCGAGGCCCCCAGTTTGGATCTTGTGGATGGGATCTAATTGGGTAATTGGATGAGATCCAATTAAATGATTGGATAAGATCCAATTGGATGAGATCAAATTAGATCCTGTGGATAAGATCCAATGAGATCAATTGGATAGATATCTAGTGTGAACAGGATCTGTTAAGGATAAGCTTCCTCCAAGTAATAAATGGGATTAAATTGTAAGTCCTTGCATTCTGAATAGTGGCTCCAGCTTCGTTTTCATCCCCACCGGAAGCCCAACCTATCTCCAAAACCCACACTTCCATCTTACCATATCCAGTGGCTTCGAGAGCAGCATAAGCTATGTCTATTTGAGCGTCAAACATGTTTTCATAGTGCAGGCCAGTCTTCGCATCATGGATTCCGGCATTGGACCGGAAAAGAGCGTAATTGATGTCGATGTGGTCGGGATCACTTTTGTAAGCTAAAAATGAATACGCATTGATGTAGAAGGGACTGTCGATCTGCGAAAAGAAATCCAAGAAGGGCCTCATGTAAACGGGGACATCTGCTCTAAAGTGCAGGATGAGGGAGGGAAGGAATTAGCAAACATAGCCACGGAATGTGGCGTCGACACCTCGATATCATCTGCTAGTTTAAGCCTATCGAGGGCATTGTACACATTTTCTACAGCACCCAGAAGAGCTCTGGCCAGTTCTTCATCCGTGCCTCCCAAAACTTCGTTCCCGATTGCAATTCCCGTGATGTGGGTGTCCGACAGAAATGGCTGCACATTCTCCTTGATCCAACTCATAGCATGGTCTTCGTATACACTAATGTCTTTTAGATACTCATTGTCGATTATGATGATCAGTTCGAGCCCAGATCCCTTAAACGCATTAAGCACGCTGTGATCCGCATCGTAGATCCTCAGATTCCTTATATTTGCTAGTTTTAAAAGTGTGACAATACATTCGGGTGGAGGAAGATTGTCGGCAATCCTACCATAGTTTATCCCATAGGTTCCGATGAATGCCTCAACCTTCAATGGGCCTTAATATCAACAGAACTACATGCTTAGTTCATATAATTGTATGACTGTCATTTTTTAACCCGAAAGCATGTTGATAGAATCATGTTATTAAATTCATTTGCGGACTTGTATAAATTTCGGTTGGATAAATTACATTATGGTGTTTTAAAATATCAAAACACTAAAATGAATGTCTATATCAACTTTTTTTTATGAGTAATCGGACCTGCTATGGGCACAGTAGGAGAAGTAGCAATTGGAATAGAGGGAGAAGAGGAGGCTTTTGAATTGGGAGTTTCTTCCCGCTCGTTCACTGCCTTTTTCTATTTTGATACCGATTGTGGCTGCCGGCCTCTAAGATTCCACTCGGTAAGTTCTGCCAGCCATCGACTTCCGCGAAGAAACTGCCTAAGGAGATGCTTTGCCACCCACCATCGTGCGTTAGAGTCCGTGCATCAAATCAAGGTCCACCCAATACATTCATGATCGGCCTATTTAACCCCAAAGAAATTGGGTACAAACACCATCCATGCGCTTACCATACATTAGTCTAAATCAAAACCCCCGAATTTTTTTTTTCATGTCCATATTCCCACTAAAGGTGAACTGAATCTAAAACCCATCACCGAAATGGCTATTATTATTGTTACCTTGATGCTCAGCCGTATCCACCACATCAGAAGTCAGCGCCACTACCATCGACGACCACTCTACCACCTTGTCAATAGTCTTAGACACCACTGACAAAAGACACATAAGGAAATGGAGAAGTTGGGAAAGACGAAAGAAAGAAGAAAGAAGTAAGATTGACAAGGAAGAAGAATGGAAATGAATATGATGAGAAGGATGAATGGAGAAGGAAGGAGAAAGCTGTCTATGCATGGACAAGGAGCCGACCGAGAAGCAACAAATTCCTAATAGAACCGATGTTGAACCTAATTCTTCCTTCTTCTCCTCCTCTTGTGGCTGCCTTCTCAACTAGCTCAGCCCATCCTAACGTCGTCGCCAGCCGATGCCTTCCTTCCTTCCGACAGTCACTCCTCCCTTATCGTGGTCGGGTTGGGATTGGTTCAAAACGAGTTGGACCGAGTCGTATATTCATTAACTCAAATTTTAACAGATTAATGAAGCATGGTTATGACGACCATTAGGTAAACATATTGCTTGCAGAAAGGACAACAAAGAGGCCCAAAAAAATTATTTTTTTGGTCCTCAAACCCTTGAAATCCATGTTGTTACTTTCACTTGTTGTGACCGAAACCTAAAGCTTGCATAGGCCCATACAACCTGCCGCATGCCCAATCTCGTTGATGGGCCCCATAGTTACGACTTCTATGGTTTAGTGAATCATTTGGTGGACTCACCGTGTGCGGAACTGATGATGAACCGAGCCAAAAAAAAAAAATTTCCTCCAAAACCCTAAAATTTGCTGTTGTTCTTGTGACTTGCGGTGACCAGAATCTCAAAATTAAGCCGGCCCATCCTCCCTTCATCTAGGCCTAGCTTCGTTAGGGAGGGCCTGTAGTTATGACCTTTCAGATTCAGTACACCATCCCGTGAACTTATCGAGTAATGAACTAGCAACGAAGTAGCCCAATAAAAAAAAAATTTGCCCTCAAACCCTTGGGTTTCGTTGTCATAGCTCTTACTGGTAGTGATCAACATCTAAAGTTTAAGCCGGCCCAAATAACCCACAAGTTCATTGAGCCACCCGGTTGTGACCCGTAAAAGATGGCATCCGATCACGTCAGGTAAGAATAAGCAAACGTATACTAGTAGATTTGACACCAAAAAACTTTTTTGAGGACTCTTTCTCTTTGAACTGGCATGCGATAAGTATAGAAGATAATGTTTGTATCCACCTTTTCATGGGTGGGAGCTTGATGCAGTGGCTTGATTTCACATAAACTAAAAAGGCCAACCCAATCCGACCCATTGTGGGTGAAATATGATGCCCTGCCACATCAACAATCTAAAGCTGAAATAATAAGAATAATATTTCTCTCTCTCTCTCTCTCATAAACATACACAACACACATTTCTCTTCCCTTCCAGCCTTCTACTATTACCAAATTCAGTAACCACACATACACACAAACAACATCCAATTCTTTCCATTCCTTATTTTAGCTCATTGCCCTCCATGCTTTTCCCTTCCCTCCCATCTTTCTACTATTCCCAATTTAAATAACCAAATATAAAAAAAAATATCAAAACACACACACACACACACTCTCTCTCTCTTTCCCAAATTCAATAACCAAATATAGACAAAATATCAAGACACACGCTCTTATGGTACCTTCAAAAGAAAGAAATATCTATCTAAAAAAATTATAATCTAATAGCAAACAAATTACCAATATATATATATTCTCAACTTAATTATAATAGACTAAATACCTTGAGGTCAAGAAATTAAAAAAATAAAAATAAAAAACCCATAGATTATGGAGTTTTAAAATATCAAAACACCAAAACGAATGTTTGTATCCACTTTTTTTTTTATCGGTAATCGGACCCGCTATGGGCACAGGAGGAGAAGTAGCAATTGGAATGTTGGGAGAAGAGGAGGCTTTTGAACTGGGAGCTTCTTCCCACTCGTTCGCTGCCTTCTTCTATTTTGATACCAATTGTGGCTATCGGCCTCTAAGATTCCACTCAGTAAGCTCTGCCAGCCATCGACTTCCGCGAAGAAATCGCCTAAGGAGATGCTCTGCCACCCACCGTCGTGCATTAGAGTCCATGCATCAAATTAAGGTCCACCCAATGCATCCAAGATCGACCTATTTAACGCCACAGAAATTGGGTACGAATAGCATCCATGCGCTTACCATACATTAGTCTACATCAAAACCCCCGATTTTTTTTTTCATGTTCATAGTCCCACTAAAGGTGATCAGAATCTAAAACCCATCGAAGAAATTATTATTACCTTGACACTCGACCGTATCCACCACGTCAGGCATCAGCGCCACCGTCATTGATGCCTACTCTGCCACCGTACCGACAGTCTTAGACACCACTGACAAAAGACACAAGGAGATGGAGAAGTAGGGAAAGACGAAAGAAAGAATAAAGAAGAAAGAAGTAAGATTGACGAAGAAGAAGAATGGAAATGAATATGATGAGAAGGATGAATGGAGAAGGAAGTAGAAAGCTGTCTTTGCATGGACAACGAGCCGATCGAGAAACAACAAATTCCTAATAGAACCATTGTCGAACCCAAATCTTCCTTCCTCCTCCTCCTCGTGGCTGCCTTCTCAACTAGCTCAGCCCAGCCCAACGCTGTCGCCAGTCGATGCCTTCCTCCCTCCCGATAGCTGATCCTGCCTTATCGGGGTCGGGTTGGGATTGGTTCAAAATGAGTTGGACCGAGTCATATACTCATTAACTCAAGTTTTAATAGATTAATGAAGCATGGTTACGATGACCATTAGGTAAACTTATCGCTTAAAAAATGAACGACAAAGAGACCCAAAAAAATTATTTTTTTAGTCCTCAAACCCTTGAAATCCATGTTACTTTCACCTATTGTGATCGAAACCTAAAGCTTGCGTAGGCCCATATAACCTGTCGCATGCCCAATTTTGTAGATGGGCACCATAGTTATGGCTTCTATGGTTCAGCGAATCGTTTAATGGACTCACCGTGTGCGGAACTGATGTTGAACTTGCTAGTCATATGTGTCCTACAAGCCAATCACATGAGTGATGGCACTTGTGACTTGATATGTACATCATCTCTTTGCTTATTATTAGGCATTTTATCACTTTATCTTGTGTGTTGCATATATTGTGATGTCCTTGGATTTGTGCAATGAGAATCGGATCGTGATGAGATCACGATAATGAGACTGATTCACCTTTAAACACAGATCCTGAATTATCCTGGTCATAGGTTACTCGAGAAGGATATCGAGATAACTAGATAGACTGGTGTGCTGTATACCCGTTCATATGATGGAGGTAGCTGGTCTCATAGCTACTCGTGTGGGGACACTAAGGGTATAGTGCAGGAGCTCATTGGAGAATGAGTTCACTGATTGATCCGCTTATGGAATGCTGGATGGTTATTGATACCTCACGATAGACAACGATTCCATAGTCCCAGTAGTGTATTTGGTCCTTAAACTTGAGACACCAAGGATGTCCTATATGAGTACTCCACTCTGTGATACTAGACTTATAGGTTCGGAAAGTTCCAGATCTAGTACAGCCGGTCATTAGGAGTGGTAGCTAACCTTACGAGGGCTATTGAATGTCAATAAAGGATCATCCGCTCTCGGTATCATGAGAGGAATATCCCATGTGTTCTTCCTCGAACAAATCCTTAGCCAAGGTTATTCGGATTGAGAGAGAAAGAGTTCTTTGGGAGAATCCGACAAGAGCAAGACTCGAGAAGAGACTGTGTGGGCCTGACAGCACCATGCCCGATATAGGGTCTTTGGGATATTGGATGGATGAGGGACTATAGATACATGGTAACTGAGGATAGATAGGTCCAAAGGATTAGATTCCCCTGTATCGTCTGGGGGCCACGGCGCAGTGGCCTGGTACATCTGCAGTCTATGAGTTGGGTGAATTATTATAGAGATAATAATTCACTAAGTCAAAAGGAGTTCTGACAAGTATGACTCACGACCAGCTCGATATTAGGCCTAGAGGGTCACACACATATGGTAGGTGTTGCGACGAGTAGAGATTCAGATATGAGATATCCATTGAATCCCCTATCTTATTGGATATCCATTAAGCTCCTGAATTATTAGATCCTGAGATGAGATCCAATAATTGCTAATAAGAGATTATTGGGTAGAGACCCACTAATCCAAGAGGCTTGGGTAATTGGATGGAGATCCAATACCCAATAGGGCAAAAGATCCATTAGGGTTTTCATGGGGGGCCTCTATAAATAGGAGGGAACCAAAGCTCTATAGGCTGAGGGTTTTCTTTTGGTAACCACCTCCTGTTCTCCTTTCCCCAGAGAGAGAGGTGCATCGTCGCAATCCATGTCGTGTGGATACCACTAGAGAGGAGGACGCTTGGCCTCCTTCATCCTCTCCCACAGATCTGTAGGGATTCAGGGATATACGATCTCCCTAGGTACTTTCTTTTACACGTGTAGTTTTTTGTGGATTTGTTTTGACGTACCGATCTTCACACGACGGCGAAAACTTTCTACGAGAAATCTGAGGTTTTGTTTTTTATTCTTCCGCTGCGCTATGTGATGTCGCTCCCCTGAAGGATTTTCCCAACAGTGGTATTAGAGCCAGGTTGTTCGTGTAAAAATCGGATCTTAAACTGCGTGTGTTGTGTTTTAGATCTGCTTTTGACGTCAAAATTGTTGGCGCGAAGAGCGAGAAAGGGCAGCAACTGTTGTTGCCCGCTCGTGTAGCAATAGCAAGGCTACTTGCAGCCTTGCTGCCTGCAGACGAGAGTTTGCGCTTACTCTGAGCGGCCGTAGAGGTCTTTGGCGAAGTGCGCTCTACAGTGGCAAAGCACCTGGCTGCGTCGGTGGGCTGCCAGCAGAGCAACGCCTACGGGGGCTGCGGCCGTGGGGCAGTGGCACCAGGGTAGTGCCGCCTACGGCCAGCCACGCAAGGGGCAGCGCCAGTTGGGTGGCGGTGGGCGCACCGCAACCGCAAGCACAGTAAGGGTGAGGGATTAGGGTTTTAGGGCAAAAGATGGTTTTGCCCCTCATAATTTTAGAAATTCCAGATTCTGTCCCTTTTGATCGAATATCTAAAATACCCCTAGGAATTTTTGAAATTCCAATTTTATCCCTTTTGATAGAATTACCAAAATACCCTTGGGAATTCAAAAACTTTCCTTTATATCCCTGATTTCAGAAAATTAAATATGTTAATTAAATAATTTAATTAACTATTATTTTTATCTAGTAGTCCTATAAAATAATATATACATGCGATGTATGATATGGACAGATAATTATGGACTTGTGATGTGATATGTGTACATGTGATTATTATTATTGGAGTCTGCAAGCCTCTATTTTTCTTATTTTTTATTGGGCCTGTGTGCTTGTAATTATATTGTAATTACATGAGGAGGCGCAGTGGTAGCGTGACTCACGAGGCCGAGACGGATGATCCGACGCATAAAGATGTGTTGAGATGCCGACGGATCCAACGAAGCAAGATGGACAATCATAGGGTATAGAGATGCGCCAAAGTACACAGATCTTGATGTGAGTGATTGGACCCACTAGCTCGGGCCTGATCATATTAAGATGTGGTCCATGATCATCTGGTGTTGCTCATGTGATGTATGATTAGATATACACCTACTAGATATGTATATATATATTTGCATGCGATGTAGATGCATATATTAAATAAGTATGTGTGTGATATATTATATTAGGAGACCAAACCAAAATCTCCTCTAGTAATAATATTAAGTCGGTAAACGTGAGGCAATTAGATTGACCCATGTGGCCTTCCATCGTTATAGCTAGGAGCCGATTCCCGGTGTAGGTTGAGTTGGTCGAGTCCCTCGAGACTCATTTATATCATGTCTCACCATCTTATCGACGACATAGAGATGTCAGAGGTGATCTAAGGACATGGTATGCTTGGTCGAGTCCCTCGAGAGTATATCACCTAATCAGACTCATTTGGTAATGATGTTAATGACTTAACCGAACATCATGGTTGGTCGAGTCCCTCGAGGCTATGGTGGTTTGGAGGTTGAATTGGACGAGAATCACAAGGAGTTGTGATTGACAAGAGTTGCCTACTTTATGGGCTTAACGTGATTGGTCGAGTCCCTCAAGGTTACGTTAAGACGCCGATTGGATCCTGATCCCCACTAGAGATCCACCAGGGGTCTCCGATTCACATACCGGAGGGTGTTGTGTGTCTCGTGAAAAATTAGTGGGAATATATTAAGATAGAAGTCCTTATCTTAATTGTTTAAATTTCTACAAAGTCTGCATGTTATTTATTTCTACTACATCTTTTATTTTAGAAAAATGTCGCTTTCAAATCCTTTACGTGGCATACTTAATGCCAATCGCCTCATTGGTTCAAATTATACGGATTGACTTCGCAATCTAAGAATTGTTCTTACGACGGAAAAAATCGCGTATGTCCTTGATATAGTGATCCCTACGCCTTACGAAGGGGCAAGCGAGGATGAGATCGCTCATTATGTGAAGTACTTAGATGATTCCACTCTTGCTCAGTGTTATATATTGGCCTCTATAACTACTGAGTTATATAGACAGCATAAAAATATGGATGCTAATTCCATACTCCTGCATCTCCGCAAACTGTTTGAGGAACAGGGAAGAACTCAGCGATATGAGATATCAAAGAGTCTTTTCCGTGCCAGAATGACTGAGGGGACACCAGTTCAGAACCATGTCCTTAAGATGATTAAGTGGATCGAGAAACTCACAGGTCTGGGAATGGTCCTAGAGGATAACCTGTGTGTGAATCTTGTACTTCAGTCCCTACCAGATTCCTTTTCTCAGTTCATAATGAATTTTAATATGAACAAACTTGAGGTGACCCTCCTAGAGCTCCTAAATATGTTGAGAGAAGCAGAGAGCACCATCAAGAAAGAGAAGCCGGTTCTCTACACTGGTGAGACCAGAAAGAAAAGGAAGGCTGAGAAGACCCTTAAAGGGCAAGGGCAAGGGAAAAATGGGTAAGGCAAAGGTTGCCAAGAAAGACCCAACAAAGGACAAAGGCCGGCGCTTCCATTATGGCAAAGATAGGCATTGGAAGAGGAACTGCAAGGAGTATCTTGCAGAGAGGGCGAAACAGAAGCTTGCAGAAGCTTCAGGTACATTTATGATCAGTCTCCATTTGTTAGAATCTTATGATAACACATGGGTATTGGATACCGGGAGTGCTTATCATATCTGCAATTCGTTGCAGGTTCTGGCAGGACCTAGGAGATTGAACAGAGACAAGATGGACCTTAAGATGGGCAATGGAGCAAAGATTGCTACAATGGCTACTGGCAAGGTCACCTTACATCTGCCTGGTGGAGCTATTATTACATTAGATGCATGCTATTAGGTTCCTTTTATTATCAAAAATATTATTTCCATTTCATGTTTGACAGTTAGTGGATATAAATTAGTTTTTGAGAACAATAATTGTTCAATAATATTAGATTATGAGATCATCACGAGAGGAACATTGTATAATGGTTTATTTATGATAAATACAGCTCCACATATCATGAGTGTAAGTGAGTTTAAGAGGAAATGAGAAGGGGAGAACAAGACAGGAAAGAGTACTAAAACCCTTCGATTAGATCAAGGAGGTGAGTACTTGAGTACAGAGTTCACCCAGTTCCTCAAAGACCATGGGATTTTATCCCAATGGACACATCCTTATACACCACAGCTTAATGGTGTATCAGAAAGGAGGAATCACACACTGTTAGATATGGTGCGTTCCATGATGTGTTTCACCGACCTATCCATCTCATTCTGGGGATATGCCCTAGAAACCGCAGCTTACCTTCTGAACAGAATTCCAACTAAGTCAATGATGTCTACTCCATATGAGATATGGAATAGGAAGATGCCTGATCTTTAGATTGTTAAGATTTGGGGCTACCCTGCTTACGTTAAGTGACACAACCCTTACAAGTTAGAATCTAGGACGGAACAATGCAAGTTCATGGGATACCCCAAAGAAACTTATGGGTATTATTTCTATAATCCTGAGGACCGAAAGGTCTTTGTAGCCAAGAGAGTAGTGTTCCTTGAGAAGGAACACATTCTTGGTGGAGACAATGGGAGCATGATAGAGTTGAGCGAGGTTAGAGAACCTAGCTCAAGCACCATTCCAGAATCTGTTCAGATACCTAACACACAAGTTCCAACTTTACGTAGGTCAGATAGAGTATCCCATCCTCTTGAGAGATATGTGGGACATATCAGAAGAGAGGATATTGATCCTCAGACCTATGAGGAGGCTATTATGAGCATAGACTCCGGAAAATAGTAAGAAGCCATGAATTCAGAAATGGATTCCATATACTCTAACAAGGTTTGGAACCTAGTTGATGCACCCGAGGGTATTATACCCATTAGTTGCAAGTGGATCTTCAAAAAGAAGATTGGAGTAGATGGAAAGGTAGAGACCTATAAAGCAATGCTAGTAGTTAAGGGGTATCGTCAAAGGCAAGGTGTTGACTATAACGAAACTTTCTCACTTGTAGCCATGCTAAAATCCATTCGAATTCTATTGGCTATTGCAGCACACTATGATTATGAGATCTGACATATGGACATCAAAATCGTATTTCTCAATGGTAACTTTGATGAGGAGTTGTACATGATATAGCCTGAGGGATTCGTGTCCAGGGATAACCCAGATAAGGTGTGCAAGTTGCTTAGGTCCATTTATGGATTGAAGCAAGCTTCCCGAAGTTGGAACATAAGATTTGATGAGGCGATCAGATCTTATGACTTCGTTAAGAACGAAGATGAACCTTGTGTGTACAAGAAATTAAGTGGGAGCACTATCACATTTTTGGTATTATATGTGGATGACATCCTGATAATTGGGAATGATGTAGGAATGCTCTCCACAGTAAAGACTTGGTTATCTAGGCACTTCTCCATGAAGGACTTAGGGGAAGCATCCTGCATATTGGGGATACGTTTCTATAGAGATAGATCCAAGAGGATGCTTGGCTTATCCCAGTCCAAGTACATAGACACTATTGTCAAAAGATTTGGCATGGAAAATTCCAAGAGAGGTCTCAAACCAATGAGACATGGAATATCACTTTCTAGGAGTATGTCCCTAAAGACTCCTAAAGAAAGGGCACACATAGATATGATACCATATGCATCAGCGATAGGATCTATCATGTATGCTATGCTATGTACTAGGCTTGATATAGCGCATGCTTTGAGTGTCATGAGCAGATATCAGGCAGATCCAGGCTTGGAGCACTGGAAAGCAGTAAAATGTATCCTTAAGTACTTGAGAAGGACTAAGGATCTTTTACTGGTATATGGAGATAGTAGCCTCAGGGTTGAGGGCTACACGGACTCGAGCTTCCAGTCCGATGTCGATGATAGCAAGTCTAATTCAGGGTATGTGTTCACTCTGAATGGAGGAGCAGTATGCTGGAAGAGTTCCAAGTAAGACACTACTACTGACTCGACCACAGAGGCGAAATATATTACTACGGTAGAGGCAGTAAAGGAGGGAGTCTGGATGAAGAAGTTCATCACATATCTTGGAGTCATCCCGAGAGCTGATTCCCTTATAATGCGACAACTATGGGGCGATTACTGAAATAAGAGAACCCGGGTCTCATCAGAATTGTTCTGAGGAGGTTCCAAATTATTAGAGAAATTATGGCCCGAAGAGATGTAGTAATGGAAAGAGTTCCATCTGAAGATAACATTACAGATACATTGACAAAGCCATTGATTCAAATTATCTTTGAGCATCACAGAGGTCTGATGGGGATCAGACATGTTAGTGATTGGCTTTAGGTCAAGTGGGAGATTGCTAGTCATATATATCCTGCAAGCTAATCACATTAGTGATGGCACTTGTGACTTGATATGTACTTTATCTCTTTGCTTATTATTAGGCGTTTTATCACTTTATCTTACGTGTTGTATATATTGTGATGTCCTTGGATCTGTGCAATGGGAATCGGATCGTGATGAGATCACAATAATAAGACCGATTCACCTTTAAACATAGACCCTGAATTATCCTGGTCATAGGTTACTCGAGAAGGACATCGAGATAATCGGATAAACTGGTGTGCTGGATACCCATTTATATGATGGAGGTAGCTGGTCTCATAGCTACTCATGTGGGAACACTAAGGGTACAGTGCAGGTGCTCATTGGAGAATGAGTTCACTGATTGATCCGCCTACGGAATGCTGGATGGTTATTGATACCTCACGTCAGATAGCAATTCCGTATTCCCAATAGTGTATTTGGTCCTTAGACTTGAGACACCAAGGATGTCCTGTATGAGTACTCCACTCTTTGATACCAGACTTATAGGTTCGGAAAGTTCCAGATCTAGTACAGCTGGTCATTGGGAGTGGTAGACAACCGAATGAGGGCTATTTAGTGTCAATAGAGGATCATCCGCTCTCGGTATCATGAGAGGAATATCCCATGTGTTCTTGCTCGAACAAATCCTTGGCCAAGGTTATTCGGATTGATAGAGAAAGAGTTCTCTGGGAGAATCCGACAAGAGTAAGACTCGAGAAGATATTGTGTGGGCCTGACAACACTATGCCCGGTATAAGGTCTCTGGGATATTGGATGGATGAGGGATTATAGATACATGGTAACTGAGGACAGATAGGTCTAAAGGATTAGATTTCCCTGTATCATCTGGGGGCCGCGGCATAGTGGCCTGGTACGTCCGCAATCGATGAGTTGGGTGAATTATTATAGAGATAATAATTCACTAAGTCAGAAGGAATTCTAATAAGTATGACTCACGGCCAGCTCGATATTGGGCCTAGAGGGTCACACACATATGGTAGGTGTTGCGACGAGTAGAGGTTCGGATATGAGATATCCGCTGAACCCCCTATCTTATTGGATATCCATTAAGCTGCTGAATTATTAGATCCTGAGATGAGATCCAATAATTGCTAATAAGAGATTATTGGGTAGAGACCCACTAATCCAAGAGGCTTGGGTAATTGGATGGAGATCCAATACCCAATAGGGCAAAAGATCTATTAGGGTTTTCAAGGGGGGGGCCTCTATAAATAGGAGGGAACCAAAGCTCTATAGGCTGAGGGTTTTCTTTTGGTAGCCACCTCCTGTTCTCCTCTCTCCAGAGAGAGAGGTGCATCGTCGCAATCCCTGCCATGTGGATACCGCTAGAGAGGAGGACGCTTGACCTCCTTCATTCTCTCCCACAGATCTGCAACGATTCATGGATATACAATCTTCCTAGGTACTTTCTTTTACACGTATAGTTTCCCACGATGACGGAAACATTCTACGGGAAATATGAGGTTTTATTTTCTGTTCTTCCGCTGCGCCATGTGATGTCGCTCCTTTGAAGGATTTTCCCAACAGAACCGAGGCAAAAAAAATTTTTTCCTCTAAACCCCTAAAATTTTCCTGTGACCTACAGTGACCAGAATATCAAAATTAAGCCGGCACATCCTCCCTTCAGCCAGGCCTAGCTTCGTTAGGGAGGGCCTGTATTTATGACCTTTCAGATTTAGCACACCATCCTGTGACCTTACCGAGTAATGAACTGGCAACGAAGTAGCTCGAAAAAAAAATATTTTGCCCTCAAACCCTTGGGTTTCACTGTCATAGCTCTTACCAGTAGTGATCGGCATCTAAAGTTTAAGCTGGCCCAAATAACCCATAAGTTCATTGAGCCACCAGGTTGTGACCCGTAAAAGATGGCATCTGGTCATGTCAGGTAAGAATAAGGAGACGTATACTAGCAGATTTGATGCCAAAAAACTTTTTTGAGGCCTCTTTCTCTTTGAACAAGCGTGCGATAAGTATAGGAGATAATGTTTGTATCCACCTTTTCATGGGTGGGAGCCCAACGCAGTAGCTTGATTCCGCATAAACTAAAAAGACCAACCCAATCCGACCCGTTGTGGGTGAAATATGATGCCCTGCCACATCAACAATCGAAAGCTAAAATAATAATAATGATCTCTCTCTCTCTCTCATATACACATATACACAACACACACATTTCCCTTCCCTTCCAGCCTTCTACTATTACCAAATTCAGTAACCTCACACACGCACACAAATAACATCCAATTTTTCCCGTTCCTTATTTTAGCTCATTGCCCTCCATACTTTTCCCTTTCCTCCCATTTTTCTACTATTCCCAATTTCAATAACCAAATATAGAAAAAATAACAAAACACACATACAGTCTCTCTCTCTCTCTCTCTCTCTCTCTCTCTCTTTTTCCCAAATATAGACAAAATATCAAGACACACACTCTTATGGTACCTTCAAAAGAAAGAAATATCTATCTAAAAAAAATTATAATCTAATAGCAAACAAATTACCAAAAAATATATATTCTCGACCTAATTATAAAATACTAAATACCTTGAGGTCAAGAAATTAAAAAAATAAAAATAAAAAACCCACAGATTATGGAGTTTTAAAATATCAAAACACCAAAACGAATGTTTGTATCCACTTTTTTTAAGCGGTAATCGGACCCGCTATGGGCACAATAGGAGAAGTACCAATTGGAAAGTTGGGAGAAGAGGAGGCTTTTGAATTGGGAGTTTCTTCCCGCTCGTTCGCTGCCTTCTTCTATATTGATACCGGTTGTGGCTGTCGGCCTCTAAGATTCCACTCGATAAGCTTTGCCAGCCATCGACTTCCGCGAAGAACTCGCCTAAGGAGATGCTCTGCCACCCACCGTCGTGCATTAGAGTTCATGCATCAAATCAAGGTCCACCCAATGCATCCAAGATCGACCTATTTAACCCCATAGAAATTGGGTACGAACACCATCCATGCGCTTACCATACATTAGTCTACATCAAAACCCTCGAATTTTTTTTTCATGTTCATATTCCCACTAAAGGTGATCGGAATCTAAAACCCATCGTCGAAATGGCTATTATTATTGTTACCTTGACACTCGACCGTATCCACCATGTCAGGCGTCAGCGCCACCACCATCGATGCCCACTCTGCCACCGTGCCGACAGTCTTAGACACCACTGACAAAAGACACAAGGAGATGAAGAAGTAGGGAAAGACGGATGAAAGAATAAAGAAGAAAGAAGTAAGATTGACGAAGAAGAAGAATGGAAATGAATATGATGAGAAGGATGAATGGAGAAGGAAGTAGAAAGCTGTCTATGCATGGACAATGAGTGAACCGAGAAATAACAAATTCCTAATAGAACTGATGTCAAACCCAAATCTCCCTTCCTCCTCCTCTTGTGGCCGCCTTCTCAACTAGCTCAGCCTAGCCCAACGCCGTCGCTAGTCGATGCCTTCCTCCCGGTAGCTGCTCCTACCTTATCGGGGTCGGGTTGGAATTGGTTCAAAATGAGTTAGATCGAGTCATATACTCATTATCTCAAGTTTTAACAGATTAATGACAATGTTATTCAATTTTCCCAGGCCAGATATGTTGGGAATGGTTAGTACTTTGAATTTTCGAGACGGTACGAAAAAAATGATCAAACATCAACTTTAGACAAACTTGAGGCAGTCATCTTTTTTGACGAAACTATTACAACTGTCACGTTTTTTTAAGAAACCAAGGTTAGCGAAACCAATGTTATTCAACTTACCTAGGTCTAAAAAGTTGGGAATGGTCAATTTTTTGAATTTTTAATACGATGTGTAAAAAATCGATCAAACATCGACTTTGTACAAACTTTATGACCATCATATTTTTTGGCAAAGACAATGTTATTCAACTTCCCCAGGCCAGATATGTTGGGAATGGTTAGTATTTTGAATTTTTGAGACGGAGCAAAAAAAAATCATCAAACATCAACTTTTGACAAACTTGATGTTTTTTGGCGAAACCATTGCAACCGTCACGTTTTTTTATGAAACCAAGGTTATACAACTTTTTAGGCCTAATAAGTTAGGAATGGTCAATATTTAGAATTTTCGATATGCTGCGCAAAATATCAATCAAACATCGACTTTACGCAAATTTTATGACCACGTTTTTTGGCGAAACCAATGTTATTCAACTTACCTAGGCCTAATAAGTTAGGAATGGTCAATATTTTAAATTTTTGATACAGTGTGCAAAAAATCGATCAAACATCAACTTTGTATAAACTTTATGACCATCACATTTTTTGGTGAAGACAATGTTATTCAACTTACCTAGGCCAGATATGTTGGGAATTGTTAGTGTTTTGAATTTTTGAGACGGTGCGAAAAAAATTGATCAAACTTCAACTTTGTGTAAACTTTATGACCGTTACATTTTTTGGTGAAACAAAAGTTATACAACTTCCCTTGGCCTAATAAGTTGGGAATGGTCAATATTTTAAATTTTTGAGACACTGTGAAAAAACTAATCAAATATCAACTTTGAGCAAACTTTATGACGATCATGTTTTGTTAGCAAAATCGAAGTTATACAACTTCCCTAGACCTAATAAGTTGGGAATGGTCAATATCTTGAATTTTCGAGAGCGTGCGTAAAAAATCGATCGAACATCGACTTTGCGGAAACTTTATTATTGTCACATTTTTGGGTGGAACCATGGTTATACAACTTCCGTAGGCCTAATAAGTTGGGAATGATTAATAATTTAAATTTTTGAGATGGTGCACAAAAAACCGATCAAACATCGATTTTGCGTAAACTTTATGACCGTCACGTGTTTTGGCGAAGACAATGTTATTCAACTTCCCTAGGCCAAATAAGTTGGGAATAGTTAGTATTTTGAAATTTCAAGGCAGTGCAAAAAAAATCGATCAAACATCCACTTTGCGTAAACTTTATGACCATCAAGTTTTTTGGCAAAACCAAGATTATATAACTTCCCTAGACCTAATAAGTTGGAAATGGTCAATATTTTAAAATTTTCAAATCATGTGAAAAAAATCGATCAAATATCAACTTTGCGCAAACTTTACGACTGTCATGTTTTTCGGCGAAACCAATGTTATTCAACTTACCTAGGTCTAATAAGTTGGGAATGGTCAATAATTTGAATTTTCAATACGATGTGCAAAAAACAGATCAAACATCGACTTTGTATAAACTTTATGACCACCATATTTTTTGGCGAAGACAATGTTATTCAACTTCCCCAGGCCAGATATGTTGGGAATGGTTAGTATTTTGAATTTTTGAGACGGAGCAAAAAAAATCATCAAACATCAACTTTTGACAAACTTGATGACAGTCATATTTTTTGGCGAAACCATTCAACCATCACGTTTTTTGATAAAACCAAGGTTATACAATTTTTTAGGCCTAATAAGTTAGGAATGGTCAATATTTAGAATTTTCGATATGCTGCGCAAAATATCAATCAAACATCGACTTTACGCAAATTTTATGACCGTCACGTTTTTTGACGAAACCAATGTTATTCAACTTACCTAGGCCTAATAAGTTAGGAATGGTCAATATTTTGAATTTTCGATACGGTGTGCAAAAAATCGATCAAACATCAACTTTGTATAAACTTTATGACCATCACATTTTTTGGCGAAGACAATGTTATTCAACATCCCTAGGCCAGATATGTTGGGAATTGTTAGTATTTTAAATTTTCGAGACGGTGCAAAAAAATATTAATCAAACATCGACTTTGTGCAAACTTTATGACTGTCATATTTTTTGGTGAAACCAAGGTTATACAACTTCTCTTGGCCTAATAAGTTGGGAATGGTCAATATTTTAAATTTTTGAGACTACGCGTAAAAAAGTAATCAAACATCAACTTTGAGCAAACTTTATGACGATCATGTTTTGTTTGCGAAACCAAAGTTATTCAACTTCCCTAGACCTAATTAGTTGGGAATGGTCAATATTTTAAATTTTTGAGAGCGTGCATAAAAAATCTATCAAACATCGACTTTGTGCAAACTTTATTATTATCACATTTTTGGGTGGAACCATGGTTATACAACTTCCGTAGGCCTAATAAGTTAGGAATGATTAATAATTTAAATTTTTGAGATGGTGCACAAAAAATTGATCAAACATCGATTTTGCGCAAACTTTATGACCGTCACGTGTTTTGGCGAAGACAATGTTATTCAACTTCCCTAGGCCAAATAAGTTGGGAATAGTTAGTATTTTAAAATTTCAAGGCAGTGCAAAAAAAATCGATCAACATCCACTTTGCGCAAACTTTATGACCATCAGGTTTTTTGGCGAAACCAAGATTATATAACTTCCCTAGGCCTAATAAGTTGGAAATAGTCAATATTTTGAATTTTTCAAATCATGTGAAAAAAATCGATCAAATATCAACTTTGCGTAAACTTTATGACTGTCATGTTTTTCAGCAAAACCAATGTTATTCAACTTACCTAGGTCTAATAAGTTGGGAATGGTCCATAATTTGAATTTTCAATACGATGTGCAAAAAACCGATCAAATATCGATTTTGTATAAACTTTATGACCACCATATTTTTTGGTGAAGATAATGTTATTCAACTTCTCCAGACCAGATATGTTGGGAATGGTTAGTATTTTGAATTTTCGAGAGGGTGCGAAAAAAATTGATCAAACATCAACTGTAGACAAACTTGATTACAGTCATTTTTTGGTGAAACCATTACAATCGTCACGTTTTTTTATGAAACCAAGGTTATACAACTTCTTAGGCCTAATAAGTTAGGAATGGTCAATATTTTAAATTTTTGATATGCTGCGTAAAATAACAATCAAACATTGACTTTACGTAAATTTTATAACCATCACGTTTTTTGGCGAAACCAATATTATTCAACTTACCTAAGCCTAATAAGTTGGGAATGGTCAATATTTTGAATTTTCGATACGGTGTGCAAAAAATCGATCAAACATCGACTTTGTATAAACTTTATGACCATCACATTTTTTGGCGAAGATAATGTTATTCAACATCCCTAGGCCTGATATGTTGGGAATTGTTAGTATTTTGAATTTTCGAGACGGTGCAAAAAAATTTGATCAAACATCGACTTTCTGCAAACTTTATGACCGTCACATTTTTTGGTTAAACAAAGGTTATACAACTTCCCTTGGCATAATTATTTGGGAATGGTCAATATTTTAAATTTTTGAGACTACGCGTAAAAAACTAATCAAACATCAACTTTGAGCAAACTTTATGACGATCATGTTTTGTTTGCGAAACCAAAGTTATTAAACTTCCCTAGACCTAATAAGTTAGGAATGGTCAATATTTTGAATTTTTAAGAGCGTGCACAAAAAATCGATCAAACATCGATTTTGTGCAAACTTTATTATTGTCACATTTTTGGGTGGAACCATGGTTATACAACTTCCATAGGCCTAATAAGTTGGAAATGATTAATAATTTAAATTTTTGAGATGATGCATAAAAAACTGATCAAACATCGATTTTGCGTAAACTTTATGACCGTCACGTGTTTTGGCGAAGACAATGTTATTCAACTTCCCTAGGCCAAATAAGTTGGGAATAGTTAGAATTTTGAAATTTTAAGGCAGTACCAAAAAAATCGATCAAACATCCACTTTGTGCAAACTTTATGACCATCAGGTTTTTTGGCGAAACCAAGATTATATAACTTCCCTAGGCCTAATAAGTTAGAAATGGTCAATATTTTAAAATTTTCAAATCATGTGAAAAAAATCGATCAAATATCAACATTGCACAAACTTTATGACTATCACGTTTTTCGAAAAAACCAATGTTATTTAACTTACCTAGGTCTAATAAGTTGGGAATGGTCAATATTTTAAATTTTCAATACGATGTGCAAAAAATCGATCAAACATCGACTTTGTACAAACTTTATGACCACCATATTTTTTGGCGAAGACATTGTTATTCAACTTCCCTAGGCCAGATATGTTGGGAATGGTTAGTATTTTGAATTTTTAAGACTGCGAAAAAAATTAATCAAACATCAACTTTAGACAAACTTGATGACAGTCATATTTTTTGGCGAAACCATTACAACCGTCACGTTTTTTGGCAAAACCAAGGTTATACAACTTCTTAGGCCTAATAAGTTAGGAATGTTCAATATTTTGAATTTTCGATATGCTGCGCAAAATATCAATCAAACATCGACTTTACGCAAATTTTATGATCGTCACGTTTTTTAGCGAAACGAATGTTATTCAACTTACCTAGGCCTAATAAGTTGGGAATGGTCAATATTTTAAATTTTCGATATGGTGTGCAAAAAATCGATCAAACATCAACTTTGTATAAACTTTATGACCATCACATTTTTTGGCGAAGACAATGTTATTCAACTTCCCTAGGCCGGATATGTTGGGAATTGTTAGTATTTTGAATTTTCGGAACGGTGCGAAAAAAATTGATCAAACATCGACTTTGTGCAAACTTTATGACCGTCATATTTTTTTGGTGAAACCAAGGTTATACAACTTCCCTTGGCCTAATAAGTTGGGAATGGTCAATATTTTAAATTTTTGAGACTGTGCGAAAAAAACTAATCAAACATCAACTTTGAGCAAACTTTATGACGATCATGTTTTGTTAGCAAAACCGAAGTTATACAACTTCCCTAGACCTAATAAGTTGGGAATGATCAATATCTTAAATTTTCGAGAGCGTGCGCAAAAACTTGATCAAACATCGACTTTGGGCAAAGTTTATTATTGTCACATTTTTGGGTGGAACCATGGTTATACAACTTCTGTAGGCCTAATAAGTTGGGAATGACTAATAATTTAAATTTTTGAGATGGTGCACAAAAAACCGATCAAACATCGATTTTGCATAAACTTTATGACCGTCACGTGTTTTGGTGAAGACAATGTTATTCAACTTCCCTAGGCCAAATAAGTTGGGAATAGTTAGTATTTTGAAATTTCAAGGCAGTGCAAAAAAAATCGATCAAACATCCACTTTGCGCAAACTTTATGACCATCAGGTTTTTTGGCGAAACCAAGATTATATAACATCCCTAGGCATAATAAGTTGGAAATGGTCAATAATTTAAATTTTTTAAATCATGTGAAAAAAAATGATCAAATATCAACTTTGCGCAAACTTTATGACTGTCACGTTTTTCGGTGAAAACAATGTTATTCAACTTACCTAGGTCTAATAAGTTGGGAATGGTCAATAATTTGAATTTTCAATACGATGTGCAAAAAATCAATCAAACATCAATTTTGTATAAACTTTATGACCACCATATTTTTTGGCGAAGACAATGTTATTCAACTTCCCCAAGCCAGATATGTTGGGAATGGTTAGTATTTTAAATTTTCGAGACGGTGCGAAAAAAATTGATCAAACATCAACTGTAGTCAAACTTGATTACAGTCATATTTTTTGGCGAAACCATTACAATCATCATGTTTTTTGATGAAACCAAGGTTATACAACTTCTTAGGCCTAATAAGTTAGGAATGGTCAATATTTTGAATTTTTGATATGCTGCGCAAAATATCAATCAAACATCGACTTTACGAAAATTTTATTACCGTCACGTTTTTTTGGCGAAACCAATGTTATTCAACTTACCTAGGCCTAATAAGTTGGGAATGGTCAATATTTTTAATTTTCGATACGGTGTGCAAAAAATCGATCAAACATCACCTTTGTATAAACTTTATGACCATCACATTTTTTGGCGAAGACAATGTTATTCAACTTCCCTAGGCCTGATATGTTGGGAATTGTTAGTATTTTAAATTTTTGAGACGGTGCGAGAAATATTGATCAAACATCGACTTTGTGCAAACTTTATGACTGTCATATTTTTTGGTGAAACCAAGGTTATACAACTTCCCTTGGCCTAATAAGTTGGGAATGGTTAATATTTTAAAATTTTGAGAATGTGTGAAAAAAACTAATCAAACATAAACTTTGAGCAAACTTTATGACGATCATGTTTTGTTAGCAAAACCAAAGTTATACAACTTCCCTAGACCTCATAAGTTGAGAATGGTCAATATTTTGAATTTTTGAGAGCGTGCGCAAAAAACCGATCAAACACCGACTTTGTGCAAACTTTATTATTGTCATATTTTTGGGTGGAACCATGGTTATGCAACTTCCGTAGGCCTAATAAGTTGGAATGATTAATAATTTAAATTTTTGAGATGGTGCACAAAAAAACAATCAAACATCGATTTTGCGTAAACTTTATGACCGTCATGTGTTTTGGCGAAGATAATGTTATTCAATTTCCCCAGGCCAAATAAGTTGGGAATAGTTAGTATTTTGAAATTTCAAGGCAGTGCAAAAAAGATCGATCAAACATCCACTTTGCGCGAACTTTCTGACCATCAGGTTTTTTGGCGAAACCAAGATTATATAACTTCCCTAGGCCTAAGAAGTTAGAAATGGTCAATATTTTAAAATTTTCAAATCATGTGAAAAAAAATCGATCAAATATCAACTTTGCGTAAACTTTTATGACTGTCACTTTTTCGACGAAACCAATGTTATTCAACTTACCTATGTCTAATAAGTTGGGAATGGTCAATATTTTAAATTTTTAATACGATGTGCAAAAAATCGATCAAGAATTGACTTTGTACAAACTTTATAACCACCAAATTTTTTGGCGAAGACAATGTTATTCAACTTCCCCAGGCTAGATATGTTGGGAATGGTTAGTATTTTGAATTTTCGAGACGGTGCAAAAAAAATTAATCAAACATCAACTTTAGAAAAACTTGATGACAGTCATATTTTTTGGCAAAACCATTACAACCGTCACGGTTTTTCGACGAAACCAAGGTTATACAACTTCTTAGGCCTAATAAGTTAGGAATGGTCAATATTTTGAATTTTCGATATGCTGCGCAAAATATCAATCAAACATCGACTTTACATAAATTTTATGACCGTCACGTTTTTTGACGAAACCAATGTTATTCAACTTACCTAAGCCTAATAAGTTGGGAATGGTCAATATTTTGAATTTTCGATACGGTGTGTAAAAAATCTATCAAACATCAACTTTGTATATACTTTATGACCACATTTTTTGGCGAAGACAATGTTATTCAACTTCCCTAGGCCTGATTTGTTGGAAATTGTTAGTATTTTGAATTTTCGAGACGGTGTGAAAAAAATTGATCAAACATCGACTTTGTGCAAACTTTATGACCGTCACATTTTTTGGTGAAACCAAGGTTATACAACTTCCCTTGGCCTAATAAGTTGGGAATGGTCAATATTTTAAATTTTTGAGACTGTGCGAAAAAAACTAATCAAACATCAACTTCGAGCAAACTTTATGACGATCATATTTTGTTAGCAAAACCAAAGTTATAGACCATTTCCAGCTTAGGGTTTAGGGTTTTAGGGTTTAGGGTTTAGGGTTTTAGGTTTCGGGTTTTAGGGTTTAGGGTTTAGGGTTAAGGGTTTAGGGTTTAGGGTTTAGGGTTTTCGGGTTTAGGGTTTATGGTTTAGGGTTTAGGATTTTGGGTTTAGGGTGTAGGGTTTAGGGTTTAGGGTTTAGGGTTTAGGGTTTAGGGTTTTATGGTTTAGGGTTTAGGGTTTAGTGTTTAGGAAGTTTAGGGTTTAGTGTTTAGGGTTTAGGGTTTTAGGATTTAGGGTTTAGGATTTTTGGGTTTAGGGTTTAGGGTTTAGGGCTTAGGGTTTAGGATTTAGGGTTTAGGGTTTTGGGTTTTAGGCTTTAGGGTTTAGGGTTTAGTTTTTAGGGTTTAGGGTTTATGGTTTAGGGTTTAGGGTTTTGGGTTTAGGGTTTAGGGTTTAGGGTTTTGGGTTTTATGGTTTAGGGTTTAGGGTTTAGGGTTGAACGTTTATGGTTTAGGGTTTAGAGTTTAGGCTTTTGGGATTGAGGGTTTTTGGTTTAGGGTTTTGGGTTTTGGGTTTAGGGTTTAGGGTTTAGGGTTTTAGGGTTTAGGGTTTAGGGTTTAGGGTTTAGGGTTTAGGGTTTAGGGTTTAGGGTTTAGGGTTTAGGGTTTAGGGTTTTAGGGTTTTAGGGTTTAGGGTTTAGGGTTTAGGGTTTTTGGATTTAGGGTTTAATGTTTAGGGTTTAGGGTTTAGACGTTGCGTAAAAAATCGATCAAACATCGACTTTGTGACGTTGTTTGCTAAACCAATGTTAAATTTTGATCAGGTTTAGGGTTTAGGGTATAGGGTTTAGGGTTTAGGGTTTTAGGATTTAGGGTTTGGGGTTTTAGGGTTTAGGGTTTAGGGTTTTAAGGATTAGGGTTTAGGGTTTAGGATTTAGGGTTTAGGGTTTTAGGGTTTAGGTTTGGGTTTAGGGTTTATGGTTTAGGATTTAGGGTTTAGGGTTTTAGGGTTTAGGGTTTAGGGTTTTGGGTTTAGGGTTTAGGGTTTAGGGTTTAGGGTTTAGGGTTTAGGGTTTAGGGTTTATGGTTTAGGGTTTAGGTTTAGGGTTTAGGGTTTTAGGATTTAGGGTTTAGGTTTAGGGTTTTAGTGTTTAGGGTTTAGTGTTTGGGGTTTTGGGTTTAGGGTTTAGTGTTTAGGGTTTAGGATTTAGGGTTTAGGGTTTTCGGCTTAGGGTTTAGGTTTTAGGGTTTAGGGTTTAGGGTTTAGGTTTTAGGGTTTAGGGTTTAGAGTTTCTGGTTAGGGTTTAGGGTTTAGGGTTTTAGGGTTTTAGGTTTTAGGTTTTAGGGTTTAGGGTTTAGGGTTTATTGTTTAGGGTTTAGGGTTAAGGGTTTAAGGTTTAGGGTTTTCGATTTAGGGTTTTATGATTTAGGGTTTAGTGTTTAGGGTTTAAGGTTTAGGGTTTAGGGTTTAGGGTTTAGGGTTTAGGGTTTAGGGTTTAGGGTTTAGGGTATAGGGTATATGGTTTAGGGTTTAGGGTTTTATGATTTTTGTTTAGGGTTTTGGGTTTAGGGTTTTAGGGTTTAGGGTTTAGGGTTTAGGGTTTTTGGTTTAGGGTTTAGGATTTTGGGTTTAGGGTGTAGGGTTTAGGGTTTAGGGTTTTAGGGTTTTATGGTTTAGGGTTTAGGGTTTTAGATTTTAGGGTTTAGGGTTTAGGGTTTTAGTGTTTAGGGTTTAGTGTTTCAGGGTTTTGGGTTTAGGGTTTAGTGTTTAGGGTTTAGGATTTAGGGTTTAGGGTTTTCGGCTTAGGGTTTAGGTTTTAGGGTTTAGGGTTTAGGGTTTAGGTTTTAGGGTTTAGGGTTTAGGGTTTAGGGTTTAGGGTTTAGGGTTTAGGGTTTAGGGTTTAGGGTTTTAGGTTTTAGGTTTTAGGGTTTAGGGTTTAGGGTTTATTGTTTAGTGTTTAGGGTTTAGGATTTAGGGTTTAGGGTTTTCGGTTTAGGGTTTTATTGTTTAGGGTTTAGAGTTTAGGGTTTAAGATTTAGGGTTTAGGGTTTAGGGTAATTTGGTTTAGGGTTTAGGTTTTAGGGTTTAGGGTTTAGGGTATAGGGTATATGGTTTAGGGTTTAGGGTTTTATGATTTTTTGTTTAGGGTTTTCGGGTTTAGGGTTTAGGGTTTTAGGGTTTAGGGTTTTAGGGTTTAGGGTTTAGGGTTTACGGTTTAGGGTTTAGGGTTGATGGTTTAGGGTTTAGGATTTTGGGTTTATGGTGTTGGGTTTAGGGTTTAGGGTTTAGGGTTTAGGGTTTTGGGTTTAGGGTTTGGTGTTTAGGAGGTTTAGGGTTTAGTGTTTAGGGTTTAGGGTTTTAGGATTTAGGGTTTAGGATTTTTGGGTTTAGGGTTTAGGGCTTAGGGTTTAGGATTTAGGGTTTAGGGTTTTGGGTTTTAGGCTTTAGGGTTTAGGGTTTAGTTTTTAGGGTTTAGGGTTTATGGTTTAGGGTTTAGGGTTTTCGGGTTTAGAGTTTAGGGTTTAGGGTTTTGGGATTGAGGGTTTAGGGTTTAGGGTTTTGGGTTTAGGGTTTTGGGTTTAGTGTTTAGGGTTTTGGGTGTTAGGGCTTAGGGTTTAGGGTTTTGGGATTGAGGGTTTAGGGTTTAGGGTTTTGGGTTTTGGGTTTAGTGTTTAGGGTTTAGGGTTTTAGGGCTTAGGGTTTAGGGTTTAGGGTTTAGGGTTTAGGGTTTTGGGTTTAGGTTTTAGGGTTTAGGGTTTAGGGTTTTAGGGTTTTAGGGTTTAGGGTTTAGGGTTTAGGGTTTTTGGATTTAGGGTTTAATGTTTAGGGTTTAGGGTTTAGGGTTTAGACGTTGCGTAAAAAATCGATCAAACATCGACTTTGTGACGTTGTTTGCTAAACCAATGTTAAATTTTGATCAGGTTTAGGGTTTAGGGTATAGGGTTTAGGGTTTTAGGATTTAGGGTTTAGGGTTTTAGGGTTTAGGGTTTAGGGTTTTAGGATTAGGGTTTAGGGTTTAGGGTTTAGGGTTTTAGGGTTTAGGGTTTAGGGTTTAGGGTTTAGGGTTTAGGGTTTAGGTTTAGGGTTTAGGGTTTAGGGTTTAGGGTTTTGGGTTTAGGGTTTAGGGTTTAGGGTTTAGGGTTTTAGGGTTTAGGGTTTTGGGTTTAGGGTTTGGGTTTATGGTTTAGGGTTTAGGGTTTAGGGTTTAGTGTTTAGGGTTTAGGGTTTTAGGATTTAGGGTTTAGGGTTTAGGGTTTTAGTGCTTAGGGTTTAGTGTTTAAGGGTTTTGGGTTTAGGGTTTAGTGTTTAGGGTTTAGGATTTAGGGTTTAGGGTTTTCGGCTTAGGGTTTAGGTTTTAGGGTTTCTGGTTAGGGTTTAGGGTTTAGGGTTTTAGGGTTTTAGGTGTTAGGTTTTAGGGTTTAGGGTTTAGGGTTTATGGTTTAGTGTTTAGGGTTTAGGATTTAGGGTTTAGGGTTTTCGGTTTAGGGTTTTATTGTTTAGGGTTTAGAGTTTAGGGTTTAAGGTATTAGTAGTATTACATTAGTTTCGCAAAAAACGTCGCAATGTCGATGTTTGATCAATTTTTTACGCAACGTCTAAACCCTATACCATAAACCCTAAACCCTAAACCCCAAAACGCCAAAACCCTTAACCATAAACCATAAACCCTAAACCCTAAACCCTAAACCCAAAACCCTAAACACTAAACCCCAAACCCTAAAACCCTAAACCCTAAACTCTAAAACCCTAAACACTAAATCCTAAAACCCTAAACCCTAAACCCTACACCCTAAACCCTAAACCTAACCCCTAAACCCTAAACTCTAAACCATAAAACCCTAAAACCTAAACCCTAAACCTAATATCCTAAAACCCTAAACCCTAAACCCTAAACCCTAAACCCTAAACCCTAAACCCTAAAACCCTAAACCCTAAACCCTAAAGCCTAAAACACTAAACCCTCAACCCTAAACCCTAAACCCTGAAACCATAAACCCAAAACCCTAAATCCTCAACCCTAAAACCTAAAACCTAAGGCCTAAACCCTAAACCCTAAACCCTAAACCCTAAAACCCTAAACACCTAAATCCTAAAACCTAAACCCTAAACCCTAAACCCTAAACCCTAAACCCTAAACCCTAAACCCTAAACCCTAAACAAAATAAAACCCAAAACCTAAAACCTAAACAATCGACCCTAAACCCTAAACCCAAAACCCTAAACCCTAAACCCTAAAGCCCTAAACCCTAAACCCTAAATCCTAAATGCTAAACCCTAAACCTTAAAACACTAAAACCCTAAACCATAAAACCCTAAACTCTAAACCCTAAACCCTAAATCCTAAAACCCTAAACCCTAAACCCTATACCCTAAACCCTAAACCTGATCAAAATTTAACATTGGTTTAGTAAACAACGTCACAAAGTCGATGTTTGATCGATTTTTTACGCAACGTCTAAACCCTAAACCCTAAACCCTAAACCCTAAAACCTAAAACACTAAACCTAAACCCTAAACCTTAAAAACCAAAACTCTAAACCCTAAACCCTTAACCTAAACCCTAAACCCTAAACCCTAAACCCTAAACCCTCAATCCCAAAACCCTAAACCATAAACCCTAAACACTAAACTCTAAACCCTAAACCCTAAACACTAAACCCTAAACCCTAAACTCTAAAACCCTAAACCCTAAACCCTAAATCCTAAACCCTAAGCCATAAACCCTAAACCCTAAAACCCTAAACCCTAAACCCTAAACCCTAAAACCCTAAACACTAAATCCTAAATCCTAAAACCCTAAACCCTAAACCTGATCAAAATTTAACATTAGTTTCGTAAACAACGTTGTAAAGTCGATGTTTGATCGATTTTTTACGCAACGTCTAAACCCTAAACCCTAAAACCCTAAACCCTAAACCATAAACCCTAAATCCTAAAACCCTAAAACCCTAAACCCTAAACCCTATACCCTAAACCCAAAATCCTAAACCCTAAACCCTAAACCCTAAACCCGAAAACCCAAAACCCTAAACCCTTAACCCTAAACCCTAAACCCTAAACCCTAAACCCTAAAACCCTAAACCCTAAGCTGGAAATGGTCTATATTTTGAATTTTCCAGATAGTGTGTAAAAACCTGATCAAACATCGACTATGCACAAAATTTATGACCATCATGTTTTTTAGCGAAACAAAGGTTATAAAACTTCCTTGGGCTTGATAAGTTGGGAATAGTTAATATTTTAAATTTTCGAGATTGTGCATAAAAAATCGATAAAACATCGACTTTGCACAAATATTATGACCGTCACATTTTTTAGCGAAACCAAATTTATACAACTTACCTAGGCCTAATAAATTGGGAATGGTCAATATTTTGAATTTTCGAAACGATGGGTAAAAAACTGATCATTCAGTTTGCGCAAACTTTTTCACCATCACGTTTTGTGACAAAATGATGGTTATATAACTTCCCTAGGGATAATAAGTTCGGAATGGTCTATATTTTGAATTTTCGAGAAGGTGCGCAAAAAAAGGGATCAAATATCGACTTTGCACAAACTTTATGACCATCACGTTTTTTTATGAAACTAAGGATATAAATCTTTCCTAGGCCAAATAAGTTAGGAATGATCAATATTTTGAATTTTCAAGAAGGTGCACAAAAAACTGATCAAATATCAACTGTGCGCACACTTTATGACCGTCAAGTTTTTTAGCGAAACAAGGTTATACAACTTTCCTAGGACTAATAAGTTGAGAATGGTCAATATTTTGAATTTTCGAGATGGTGTGCAAAAAACCAATCAAACATTGACTTTGTGCAAACTTTATAATCTTCTCATTTTTTTACGAAACCAAGGTCATACAACTTCCCTAGACCTAATTAGTAGGGAATGGTCAATATTTTAAATTTTCAAGACGATGCGAAAAATCGATCAAACATCGACTATGCGCAAACTTTTTGACCTTCATGTTTTGTGGCAAAACTAAGGTTATACAACTTCTCTGCACAAAAAATGATAAAAAATGATACAAAGTTGGGAATGGTCAATATTTCAAATTTTTTAGATAGTGCACAAAAAATGATAAAAAATCGAGTTTGTGCAAACTTTATGACCTTCATATTTTTTTGGCAAAACCAAGGTTATACAACTTTCCTAGGGCTAATTAGTTGGGAATGGTCAATATTTTGAATATTCGAGACGGTACACAAAAAATGGATCAAACAATGACTTTATGCAACCTTACGACCGTCAGGTTTTTTAGCGAAACCAAGGTTAGACAACTTCCCAATATCTAATAAAATGAGAATGGTCAATATTTTAAGTTTTCTAGACGCTATGCAAAAAATAGATGAAACATCGACTTAAAGGTGAATATTTTAAATTTTTGAGACTTTGCGTAAAAAATCGCCCTATGCCTAATAAGTTGGGAAAGGTGAATATTTTAAAATTTTGAGATATTACGTAAAAAATCGATCAAACATCGGCTTTGCAACGTTTTTTACGAAACCAATGTTATACTACTTTCATAGGCCTAATAAGTTGAGAGTGGTCAATATTTTGAATTTTCGAGATGGTAGGTAAAAAATCAATCCGACATGGACTTTGCACAAACTTTATGACCATTACGTTTTATGTCAAAACTAAGATTATACTACTTCCATTGGCCTAATAAGTTGGGAATGACCAATTTTTTAAAATTTTGAGACGGTGCACAAGAAATTGATCAAACATCAAATTTGCACAAACTTTATGAACGTCAAGTTTTTTTGGCAAAACGATGGTTATACAATATCCCTAGCGCTAATAACTTATGAATGGTCTATATTTGAATTTTTGAGATGGTGCGCAAAAAATAAATCAAAAATTGACTTTGTGTAAACTTTATTACCATCACATTTTTTGGTGAAACTAAGATTATAAAATATCCCTGAGCATAATAAGTTGGGAATGGTCAATATATTGAATTTTCGAGACGGTGCGCAAAAAATGAATCAAACATTGACATTCCGCAAACTTTATGACCGTCACATTTTTTGGTGAAACGAAGGTTGTACAACTTCCCTAGGCCTAATAATCTAGGAATGGTCAATATTTTAAATTTTCGAGATGGTGCATAAAAAATTGATCAAACATCGAATTTGCACAAACTTTATGATCATCACATTTTGTGGTAAAATGATGGATATATAACTTCCCTAGGATTAATAAGTTGGGAATGGTCAATATTTTGAATTTTTGAGATGGTATGCAAGAAAAGATCAAATATCGAATTGCGCAAACTTTACAAACGTAACATTTTGTGGGAAACGATAGTCATAAAACTTCTATAGGCCTAATAAATTGGCAATGATCAATATTTTGAATTTTCAAAACTGTACGTAAAAAATCGATCAAACATCGAATTTGCATAAACTTTATGAACATCACATTTTGTGGTAAAATGATGGTTATATAACTTCTCTGGGCCTAATAAGTTGGGAATGACCAAGATTTTAAATTTTTAAAATGGTGTACAAAAAATTGATCAAACATCGAATTTATGCAAACTTTATGATCGTCACTTTTTTTAGCGAAATCATGGTTATACAATTTCCATGGGCTTAATAAGTTGGGAATGGATAATATTTTAAATTTTCGAGATAGTGTGTAATAAACTGATCAAATATCGAATTTGCGCAAACTCGCCACATTTTATGGAAAAACCAAGGTTAAACAACTTCCTTGGGCCAAATAAGTTGGGAATGATCAATATTCTGAATTTTCGATACGGTGCATAAAAACCCAATTAAATATCGACTTTGCATATACTTTATGACCATCACGTTTCATGACAAAACCAAAGGTATACAATTTCTCTAGGCCAAATATGTTGGGAATGGTCAATATTTTGAATTTTCGAGATGGTACATAAAAAACAGATCAAATATCGACTTTGAACAAATATTATAACCATCTCATTTTATAGCAAAACCAAGGTTATACAACTTATCTAGGATTAATATGTTAGGAATGGTCCATATTTTGAATTTTTGAGACGGTGCACAAAAAACCGATCAAACATCGAATTTGCGCAAACTTCATGAATGTCAAGTTTTTTTGGCAAAACAATAGTCAATATTTTGAATTTTCAAAACTGTACATAAAAAATCGATCAAATATCGAATTTGCACAAACTTCATGAATGTCACGTTTTGTGGTAAAATGATGGTTATATAACTTCTCTGGGCCTAATAAGTTGGGAATGACCAAGATTTTGAATTTTTAAAATGGTGTACAAAAAATTGATCAAACATCGAATTTGTGCAAACTTTATGATCATCACTTTTTTTAGCGAAACCATGGTTATACAATTTCCATGGGCTTAATAAGTTGGGAATGGATAATATTTTAAATTTTTGAGATAGTGTGTAATAAACTGATCAAA
This sequence comes from Musa beccarii, assembly GCA_024322285.1. Lineage (NCBI taxonomy): Eukaryota > Viridiplantae > Streptophyta > Magnoliopsida > Zingiberales > Musaceae > Musa > Musa beccarii. The sequence continues at coordinate 50,909,303 of CM044396.1, forward strand.
TATCGAATTTGCACAAACTCGCCACATTTTATGGAAAAACCAAGGTTAAACAACTTTCTTGGGCCAAATAATTTGGGAATGATCAATATTCTGAATTTTTGATACGGTGCGTAATAACCTAATTAAATATCGACTTTGCATATACTTTATGACCATCACGTTTCATGACAAAACCAAAGGTATACAATTTCTCTAGGCCAAATATGTTGGGAATGGTCAATATTTTGAATTTTCGAGATGGTGCACAAAAAACGGATCAAATATCGACTTTGAACAAACTTTATAACCATCTCATTTTGTAGCAAAACCAAGGTTATAAAACTTCCTTGGGCTTGATAAGTTGGGAATAGTTAATATTTTGAATTTTCGAGATTGTGCATAAAAAATCGATAAAACATCGACTTTGCGCAAACATTATGACCGTCACATTTTTTAGCGAAATCAAAGTTATACAACTTACCTAGGCCTAATAAATTGGGAATGGTCAATATTTTGAATTTTCGAGATGGTAGATAAAAAACCGATCATTCAATTTGCGCAAACTTTTTCACCATCACATTTTATGGCAAAACGATGACTTCCCTTGGCCTAATAAGTTGGGAATGGTCAATATTTTAAATTTTTGAGAGTGTGCGAAAAAAACTAATCAAACATCAACTTTGAGCAAACTTTATGACGATCATGTTTTGTTAGCAAACCCGAAGTTATACAACTTCCCTAGACCTAATAAGTTGGGAATGGTCAATATTTTGAATTTTCGAGAGCGTGTGCAAAAAATCGATCAAACATCGACTTTGTGCAAACTTTATTATTGTCACATTTTTGGGTGGAACCATGGTTATACAACTTCTGTAGGCCTAATAAGTTGGGAATGATTAATAATTTAAATTTTTGAGATGGTGCACAAAAAACCTTTCAAACATTGATTTTGCGAAAACTTTATAGCCATCACGTGTTTTGGCGAAGACAATGTTATTCAACTTCATATAGTTACATTTACTTACCAAAAAAAAAATGTTATTCCACTTCCCTTGGCCAAATATGTTGGGAATAGTTAGTATTTTGAAATTTCAAGGTAGTGCAAAAAAAAATCGATCTAACATCCACTTTGCCAAACTTTATGACCATCAGGTTTTTTGGTGAAACCAAGATTATATAACTTCCCTAGGCCTAATAAGTTGGAAATGGTCAATATTTGAATTTTTTAAATCATGTGAAAAAAATTGATCAAATATCAACTTTGCGCAAACTTTATGACTGTCACATTTTTCGACGAAACCAATGTTATTCAACTTACTTAGGTCTAATAAGTTGGGAATGGTCAATATTTTAAATTTTCAATACAATGTGCAAAAATCCGATCAAACATTGAATTTGTACAAACTTTATGACCACCACATTTTTTCGCGAAGACATTGTTATTCAACTTCCCCAGGCCAGATATGTTGGGAATGGTTAGTATTTTGAATTTTCGAGACGGTCCAAAAAAAATTAATCAAACATCAACTTTAGACAAACTTGACGACAGTCATATTTTTTGGTGAAACCATTACAACCATCACGTTTTTTGACGAAACCAAGGTTATACAACTTAGGCCTAATAAGTTAGGAATGGTCAATATTTTGAATTTTCGATATGCTGCGCAAAATATCAATCAAACATTGACTTTACGCAAATTTTATGACCGTCACGTTTTTTGGCGAAACCAATGTTATTCAACTTACCTAGGCCTATTAAGTTGGGAATGGTCAATATTTTGAATTTTCCATGCGGTGTGCAAAAAATCATTCAAACATCAACTTTGTATAAACTTTATGACCATCACATTTTTTGACGAAGACAATGTTATTCAACTTCCCTAGGCCTGATATGTTGGGAATTGTTAGTATTTTGAATTTTCGAGACGGTGCGAAAAAAATTGATCAAACATCAACTTTGTGCAAACTTTATGACCATCACATTTTTGGTGAAACCAAGGTTATACAACTTCCCTTGGCCAAATAAGTTGGGAATGGTCAATAATTTAAATTTTTGAGACTGTGCGAAAAAAACTAATCAAACATCAACTTTGAGCAAACTTTATGATGATCGTGTTTTGTTAACAAACCCAAAGTTATACAACTTCCCTAGACCTAATAAGTTGGGAATGGTCAATATTTTAAATTTTCGAGAGCGTGTGTAAAAAATCGATCAAACATCGACTTTGTACAAACTTTATTATTGTCACATTTTTGGGTGGAACCATGGTTATACAACTTCCGTAGGCCTAATAAGTTGGGAATGATTAATAATTTATATTTTTGAAATGGTGCACAAAAAACCGATCAAACATCGATTTTGCGCAAACTTTGTGGCCATCACGTGTTTTGGCGAAGACAATATTATTCAACTTCATATAATTACATTTACTTACCAAAAAAAATGTTATTCCACTTCCCTTGGCCAAATATGTTGGGAATAGTTAGTATTTTGAAATTTCAAGGCAGTGCAAAAAAAAATCGATCAAACATCCACTTTGCGCAAACTTTATGACTATCAGGTTTTTTGGCAAAACCAAGATTATATAACTTCCCTAGGCCTAATAAGTTGGAAATGGTCAAAATTTTGAATTTTTCAAATCATGTGAAAAAAATCGATCAAATATCAACTTTGCGCAAACTTTATGACTATCACGTTTTTCGGCGAAACCAATATTATTCAACTTACCTAGGTCTAATAAGTTGGGAATGGTCAATATTTTGAATTTTCAATATGATGTGTAAAAAACCAATTAAACATCGACTTTGTACAAACTTTATTACCACCACATTTTTTGGCGAAGACAATGTTATTCAACTTCCCCATGCCAGATATGTAGTGAATGGTTAGTATTTTGAATTTTTGAGACTGTGCGAGAAAAATTGATCAAACATCAACTTTAGACAAACTTGATGACAGTCATATTTTTTGGCAAAACTATTACAACCGTCACATTTTTTTACGAAACTAAGGTTATACAACTTTTAGGCCTAATAAGTTAGGAATGGTCAATATTTTGAATTTTCGATATGCTGCGTAAAATATCAATCAAACATCGACTTTACGCAAATTTTATGACCGTCACATTTTTTGGCGAAACCAATGTTATTCAACTTACCTTGGCCTAATAAGTTGGGAATGGTCAATATTATGAACTTTCCATACGGTGTGCAAAAAATCGATCAAACATCAACTTTGTATAAACTTTATGACCATCACATTTTTTTGCGAAGATAATGTTATTCAACTTCCCTAGGCCTGATATGTTGGGAATTGTTAGTATTTTGAATTTTCGAGACGGTGCGAAAAAAATTGATCAAACATCGACTTTGTACAAACTTTATGACCGTCATTTTTTTTGTGAAACCAAGGTTATACAACTTCCCTTGGCCAAATAAGTTGGGAATGGTCAATATTTTAAAATTTTGAGACTGTGCAAAAAAAACTAATCAAACATCAACTTTGAGCAAACTTTATTACGATCATATTTTGTTAGCAAAACCGAAGTTATACAACTTCCCTAGACCTAATAAGTTGGGAATGGTCAATATTTTGAATTTTTGAGAGCGTGCGCAAAAAACCGATCAAACATCGACTTTGTGCAAACTTTATTATTGTCACATTTTTGGGTGGAACCATGGTTATACAACTTCCGTAGGCCTAATAAGTTGGGAATGATTAATAATTTAAATTTTTGAGAAGGTGCACAAAAAATCGATCAAATATCGATTTTGCGCAAACTTTATGACCGTCACGTGTTTTGGCAAAGACAATGTTATTCAACTTCCCTTGGCCAAATAAGTTGAGAATAGTTAGTATTTTAAAATTTTAAGGTAGTGCAAAAAAAATCGATCAAACATCCACTTTGCGCAAACTTTATGACCATCAGGTTTTTTTGCGAAACCAAGATTATATAACTTCCCTAGGCCTAATAAGTTGGAAATGGTCAATATTTTGAATTTTTCAAATCATGTGAAAAATATCGATCAAATATCAACTTTATGATTGTCACATTTTTCGGTGAAACCAATGTTATTCAACTTACCTAGGTCTAATAAGTTGGGAATGGTCAATATTTTAAATTTTTAATATGATGTGCAAAAAACCGAACAAGCATCGACTTTGTATAAACTTTATGACCACCATATTTTTTGGAGAAGACAATGTTATTCAAATTCCCCTAGCCAAATATGTCGGGAATGGTTAGTATTTTGAATTTTCGAGATGATGCGAAAAAAATTGATCAAACATCAACTTTAGACAAACTTGATGACAGTCATATTTTTTGGCGAAACCATTACAACCATCACGTTTTTTTACGAAACCAAGGTTATACAACTTCTTAGGCCTAAAAAGTTAGGAATGGTCAATATTTTAAATTTTTGATATTTTGTGCAAAATATCAATCAATCATCGACATTACGCAAATTTTATGACCGTCACGTTTTTTGGCGAAACCAATGTTATTCAACTTACCTAGGCCTAATAAGTTGGGAATGGTCAATATTTTGAATTTTCGATATGGTGTGCAAAAAATCAATCAAACATCAACTTTGTATAAACTTTATGACCATCACATTTTTTTGCGAAGACAATGTTATTCAACTTTCCTATGCCTGATATGTTGGGAATTGTTAGTATTTTGAATTTTCGAGACGGTGCGAAAAAAATTGATCAAACATCGACTTTGCGCAAACTTTATGATCGTCACTTTTTTGGTGAAACCAAGATTATACAACTTCCCTTGGCATAATAAGTTGGGAATGGTCAATATTTTAAAATTTTGAGACTATGCGAAAAAAACTAAGCAAACATCAATTTTTAGCAAACTTTATGACGATCATGTTTTGTTAGCAAAACCGAAGTTATAATACTTCCCTAGACCTAATAAGTTGGGAATGATCAATATTTTGAATTTTTGAGAGTGTGTGCTAAAAATCGATCAGACATCGGCTTTATGCAAACTTTATTTTTATCACATTTTTGGGTGGAACCATGGTTATACAACTTCCATAGGCCTAATAAATTGGGAATGATTAATAATTTAAATTTTTGAGATGGTGCACAAAAAACGATCAAACATCGATTTTGCGTAAACTTTATGACCGTCACATGTTTTGGCGAAGACAATGTTATTCAACTTCCCTAGGCCAAATAAGTTAGGAACAGTTAGTATTTTTAAATTTCAAGGCAGTGCAAAAAAAATCGATCAAACATCCAATTTGCGCCAGCTTTATGACCATCAGGTTTTTTGGTAAAACCAAGATTATATAACTTCCCTAGGCCTAATAAGTTGAAAATGGTCAATATTTTAAAATTTTCAAATCATGTGAAAAAAATCGATCAAATATTAACTTTGCGCAAACTTTATGACTGTCACGTTTTTTGATGAAACTAATGTTATTCAACTTACCTAGGTCTAATAAGTTGGGAATGGTCAATATTTTAAATTTTCAATACGATGTGCAAAAAGCCGATCAAACATCGACTCGGGCAGTCTGCGGCCGAGGTACACGGTTCGGGCGGTTGGCGGCCGAGGTGTACGACTCGGCGATCTGACCGAGGTACACGGCTTTCGGCGATTTTGCGATCAAGGTGTCACGACTCGAAGTAATCTGTGGCGAGGTACGGTTCGGATCGGTTGGTGGCGAGTGTATATTTCGAGCGATCTGAAAGGTACATGGCTTAGGTGGTTCGCGATCAAGGTGTATGACTCGGGCAGTCTGCGATCGAGGTACATGGTTCAGGCGGTTGGCGACCGAGGTGTACGACTCGGGCAGTCTACGACCGAGGTACACGGTTCGGTCGGTTGGCGGTCGAGGTGTATGACTGGGCAGTCTGTGGTCGAGGTACATGGCTCGGGCAGTTCATGGCCGAGGTACACAGTTCGGTTGGTTGGCAACCAAGGTGTATGACTCAAGCAGTCTATGGTCATGGTACATAGCTCGGGCGATTTACGATCGAGGTGTACGACTCAGGCAGTCTGCAACCGGGGTATACGGCTCAAGCGATATAGGAAGCTTACCTGCATGCTGAAGTCCTCGGAGGATACTTGAGGGGTACTGATGCGAATTGGTTCGCAAAAGAATAAGGATTGCGGTTTTATTGTGCCTCGAGCAAGAGGATCGATAGGTTGATCTTGATATCAGTTAAAACCACCACCAAAAGGATAGAACGGGATCACCACCAAACTTGGATACTGAGATACCACCACCAAGCAAGGATACTGAGACTCCCAAGAGGCTCACCACACTCGGAATCCACCAAGTGATACAGATGCCTTAATGCAAGAAACTTGCAAAAGAGATTAACTCAATATTCATTCAACCACGCTGCCCCTTACAAATGACACTCAAGGGTTTATATGGGGACGCAGCCAACCCTTTGGAACAAGCAAAATACATTGAACAATCCGAATAGGAAATTGCATCCGAAAAGACTCGAGACTTGTGAAGTATTGAAAGGACAGATTCATGGTAAATGATTAGTATCACCTATCTTCAATAAGCTGGCAGGAGAATTCAGGATGATGTATTTTGGTGGTACATGAACCGAAATGCTTTTAGAAAAGATTTGTCCTCAAATCTTTCAAGCGAATGGAGATAGGTCTTGAACATTGAATGTTGCTTTGAGACATAGGACTCACCAGAAGATCGATCTTGTAGGCGTTGTATCTAGGACTTGGACTTGCGTTTGGAAGGAAACCTCTCCTTTCGGAAATGAATCAAACTAAATCTCGAGGCGAAAGATAACAGCTCTATTCTTCTTTTGCCTTCCTTTCATAAATCTCATTTTGCTTCGCAATTTGAGATTTTATCTTCTCATGTAACTCCTTTATTACTTGGCTCGCTGGCTTCTTTGTGCACCAAATCCTTGCTAGGCAAAGGTAGCAAATCGATGGGAGTAAGTGGATTGATGCCATACCAAACGGTGAACATCTTGTAGTGCGACTTGGAGACTCTATTGTATGCAAACTCGGCATGAGCAAGCTTCAAGTCCCAATCACTGATTTTTGGATACTAAAGTTCTCAATATAGCTCACCATGGTACGGTTGACAACCGGTTTGTCCATCCGTTTGAGGATGACAAGAAGTGCTGAATGAGCGGAACTTCGCACCAAGCTTACTCCATAATGTCTTCCAAAATCCACTCAGCTTGCTGTCCCTATCAGAAACAATGGTGCGAGGAACTCCATGAAGTCGAATGATCTCAAGGGTACAAATCAGCAATGTGAATAGCATCGTCGGTCTTATGGCAGGCACAAAATGAGCCATCTTTGAAAACCGATCGACAACCACCATAATAGCATCTTTTGTCTTTGAGTCCTTGGTAAAAGAAGGAAAAATTGCACTTCCCAAGGAACCTCGGGAATTGGCAATGGCGTGTATAATCCTTGTGGAAGAACATGACTCTTGGCTTTGTGACAAGTGACACAACGCCTAAGGATTCTTTGAACATCTCTTGCCATCTTTGGAGTGAAAGTGCTCTTGTAATAGAGTCAAAGTCTTGTTAACGCCAAAGTGGCCAGCAATTCCACCTCCATGGACTTCTCTAATCAACAACTCCCTTGTTGAACTCGAGAATGCACAACTTGTTGTCCTTGAAGAAAACCTTCTTGGACATGGAAATGATCCACAGCACCTTTTGACATGCTGCAAATATAGAATTAAAGTCCATATCATCCGCATAGAGTTCTTTTATTACCTCGAAGCCGATAAGCTTGGAATCCATCAAGGAGAGCAAAGAATGTCTTGATAGTGCATGGCGACAACATTGGTGTATGATCATCAATATTCAACCCATTTGGCATGTCTCTTATTCAGCTTGGTCATTGATGGTCAAAGCTTCATGATCCGAATGCAGGACAAACTCCTAGGCAATAAATAGTGGCTCCAATGTTCTAATGCACGAATGATTGCATAGAATTCTTTATCATAAGTGGAGTAATTCAGCCTGGAACCATTAAGCTTTTCGCTGAAATAAGCAAGTGGTCGGCCATGTTGAAGTAATATTCCTCCAATCCCAACACGGAAGCATCACACTCTACTTCAAAGAGCTTTTCAAAATCGGAAGTGCAAGCACCGGGGCCTCACACAACTTCAGTTTAATGGTTTTAAAGCTTTCTGCGCTCAAAGAGTCCACTCAAATGTTTCTCCTTTCAAGCAATCAAGTAAGCGTTTTGAAGTAAACTTCTTCAAGTCTTTCCAAGTGTTCAGCAATAATGGTGCTGAAATTTTTAATGAAGCGCCTATAGAAAGAAGCCAAACCGTGAAAACTCCTTACATCATGAACAGATTGGGGAGTTGGCCAGGATGGATTGCTTCAACCTTGCTTTCCCACTTTGATGCCTTCACTTGAGATGACATATCCCAGGAATACAACTCTAGAAGTAAAGAAACAGCACTTCTTGAGATTGCCAAATAGTTGCTGAATGCGCAACTCTTCAAATAGCTTCTTCAAGTCTGCAAGTGTTCTTCTTCATCTCGGCTTATAGACAAGGATGTCATCAAAGTAGAGGATAGCCTCATGAATGTGCTAGGGGACAAACCGAATGGCATAACAAGCCACTCATAGAGACCTCCTTTGGTCTTGAAGTTTTCCATTCATCTCCTTCCATGCGAATCTGATGGTAACCACTCCAGGAGATCTACTTTGGAAAAATAGTGGCACCATGCAATTCATCTAGCATATCATCAAGCCGAGGAATAGGATAACGGAGTTATCTTGTTGATGGTTGCGCTATCATGCACATTCTCCATGAGCCATCTTTCTTTGGAATTAACGAGCAAGGAATAGACACCAACTCATCAACTTGTCGCTGAAGCTCTCTAGTCTCCTCCGGGTTACACCTATAAGCTGGTTTGTTGGGCAATGGTGCTCGGGCATTAAGTCAATTTGATGCTGAATCTCTCTTTGGAGGCAAGCCGAATGGCAATTCTTCGAGGGAAGACATCAGCAAATTCATTCAGCAATGGTTTTGAGTGCCAAGTTTAAGCAAGAGCCCATGTTAGGCCCCATTTAGTTCGGCTTTGCCGAAAAGCGACATTTTAGTTGCCCAATCGGCAAGACTTGTGCGTAAGAGTGCTCTGTAGGTAGGTGTACTAATGGATTGCCATGGTCTTCCAAGCAACAAGTGACATGCATCCATAGGAATCACACTCTTGATAATGCTTCCCAATCATTTGGAAGAAAAGCGTTAAAATGTTTGGAAAAAGGTTCTCTCTTTGTTCCTCCATAGCCACAGTTGGCAATTGGTGCCTTCTTGAATCACGAGGAGTTAAGCCATTAATCGCGGGGCAAAGGGTTGCCTGGTGTTGGCGAGGATTTTTCCTATAAGTGACATGGAGTCCCTTTCAACCATGGCACCTTTCCCGCTCTCTCTCTTTGCTCATAGCCACCAAGTTGGCATTGGGCCGTAATCACCAGGAGTTCATCCTGGTTTCCATTGTTTTCTTGAATTGTTCATCCTCTTCAAAATTTGGTTCTTCGATCTTTGTCTTCTTAGGACTCGGAAGCAATATGCCCAAAACCTTGGCATTTGAAGCTCCTTCGATCCTCTGTAGTCTTCTCGGCTTGAAAAGAAGTGCCTTCTCCTTCCCTTGGAAGACTTTGCTTTCCTTTTCCTTTTCATTTAAACTCCAATAAGGTTGTCAGCAATTGGTTTCTTTAAACCACCCGGGATGGTTTGCTCATGGGATTTCTACCTCTTCAAACTCATCTTCCCATTCTTCTTCTAGTAGCTTGCCTGGGGAATCTCCCTCTCCTTTTCCTTCGGGCATGACGCCGAGCTTTAAGATTCTCCCACCATAGGTCGATGACAAAGCTGGCGCACCTTTTGAGGCCCTAATGTGGTGGCATGACCTCGACTCCACTCACATTGATTTAGTGAGGATTGTGATGCCTCCTCCTTGAGACTCCTCAACATCCGGAAAGGTGTGCTAGCATAGCATCCCTTTGATTTAAGGTGGATTATCAGATTCGCATCGAGGCTTGTTCAAATGTCAAACCACGCTGGAACTCAAGTCGGCCATGTATATAGTGAAGATGGGGTTTCGGGTATGTAAGTGTTTAGGGGGAATGAAGATGGTGTATAGAAGAAATGCACAAAAGGAAGCGCCAAATGATGCGAATTGGTTCGCAAAAGAGAATAAGGAATTGGTTTTATTGTGCCGCGAGCAAGAGGATCGATAGGTTGATCTTGAATACAGAGTTAAAACCACCACCAAAGATCGATAGAGCGGGATCACCACCAAACTTGGATACGAGATACCACCACCAAGCAAGGATCTGAGACTCCCAGTGATACGAGGATGCCTTAATGCAAGAAACTTGCAAAAGAGATTAACTCTCAATATTCATTCAAACCTTTACTTGGCTTAAAATACATTGAACTTACAAATGACACTGAAAAAGGAGACTTTATATAGGAGTTCGCATTAAAACCTCCATGCCCCTGAGCCAGGACAACATGGTGTATGACCCATTTCCTCGAATTGGGGTTCGCTCGAGCAAGAGGATCCTGGATGCCCTCAAGGCAGGATTGCGCTTACCACCCCCAAGGATCGCATCCCAAGAGGCTCACCATCGGATCATGTCTATCCTTGTGGCGCATCTCCCCATCACTCAAGGGATGGCGCGAACTCTTGGCATTATTTGGTGGTATTCCTAGGGGAATGCCATAACGCCGATTCATCATAAACCGACCCGATCACCTTTTCCTGTCCTATTTCCACATGTCTTTCTAAGTAGGATTGGGGCTATTATCTATGAGGGTCTCAAAAATGATCCGGGTATTGAGTCCGATCGGGCTTTAGGGTTAGGCCCCAGCGGGCCCCTAATGGAGCAACAAGGGATGGAAGGGATGGTTCTTTTACATCGGTTTCCATTGCGGGGTTGGAGCTTTGGCCTCGATCGTCGCCTTCTCCTTCCCGACTTGCTTTCCTTTTCCCTTCGGTCGATCGGGATGTCGGCTACACATGATAGACAATAGCCCCGCCTCGGGCCTAACTCGCCCGTCGATGAAGAGTATATGCCCTTGGATCTCTTTTCTGTCCTATTTCTCGTCTTTCTAAGGGATTGGGGGCTATTATCCACTCGGCCGTCGGGCTTTAGGGTTAGCGGGGCCCCTTCCAGCAACAAGGGATGGAAGGGATGGTTCTTTTACATCAGTTGTGCGCGGGGTTGGAGCTTTGGCCTCTGATGGTCGGCACACATGATAGACAATACCGCTCCGGGCCTAACTGATGAAGAGTATAAGGGCCTCGGGAGGCTGAGGGAGATCCTTCCCACCTCTCGAGTCATATGGTACATGACCTAGTAGTGGCTCGTCGAGGCGGGCCTACTTGGACGATATCGTCTTCTATAACCGAACACTTGAGGAGCATATTGAGCACCTTCGAACAGTCTTTAAAGTTCTCAGGGAGAATACTTTGTTCGTGAAAAGAGAGAAGTGTTACTTTGCTCAGACGGAGATCTTATTCTTGGGGTATCAAATCGGCAATGGTTCCATTCGAATGGATAAGTCAAAGGTGCAAGCTATGGCAGAATGGAGTACTTCAAGGAAGGTGCTAGAGTTAAGATCCTTCCTTGGTTTTGTGAACTACTATCGACGTTTCATAATGGGGTTTTCGAAGCATGCAGCTCCACTAACGGAGTTGTTGAAAAAGGAGCAGTCTTGGAGATGGTTCGACAAATGTGAAGCGACATTCTAAGACCTAAAGGCTGCCATCTTGAAAGAACCGGTGCTCAAATTATCAGATTACGGGAAGCCCTTCGAAGTCCATATAGATGCTTCCAACTTCACTATTGGGGGAGTAGTCATGTAGGAGGGCCACCTAGTGGCATACGAAAGCCGCAAGCTCAATGAGACCGAGCGACGGTATCCAGTGCATGAGAAGGAGAGGACAGCAGTGATCCACTGTTTATGGGTGTGGCGACACTACCTTCTCGGATCACAATTTATACTGAAGACAGATAACATTGCTTTGAGTTACTTTCAGACTCAAAAGAAGCTCTCCCCAAAGCAAGCACGATGGCAGGACTTCCTAGCAGAATTTGATATGGTAATGGAGTACAAGCCCGGAAAAGCAAATGTCATAGCCGATATGTTGAGTCAGAAGGTGGAGTGAATGAATGCTATGCAACTGGAGGGCAAAGGCCAAGCAAGTTAGTTGTACTCCAACTTCCTTTCTCGGATCAAGGATGGACTGTACAGTGATCCTTAAGCAATAACCTTGATGTAACTAATCCAAGAAGGCAAGGCACGACGATTTTGGGTCCAGGAGGGATTCGTCTATACCAAAGAAAATAGAGTTTATGTCCCTCGAGTGGACAATTTGAGATGTGAACTCTTGAAGGAGTGTCACGATTCCCTTTGGGCAGGACATCTGGGCATTCACCGAACATTGGCTCTCATGGAGAGGGCCTTCTATTGGCCAAAGATGGGGATGGATGTGGAGGAATATGTTCGAACGTGCCTAACTTGTCAACAAGATAAGGTGGAGCAACGGAAGCCGGTGGGACTTTTAGAGCTGTTACCCATACCAGAAAGGCCGTGGGAGAGCATTTCTCTGGACTTCATATCAAGCTTGCCGATAGTAGGGGGACTCGGATCGATACTTATGATGGTCGATTGATTTTCGAAGTTTACAATCTTCATTGCTACACCCCTACACTGTTCAGTAGAGGAAGCGATGAAGCTAATGATGAAGAATGTGGTGAAGTATTGGGGAGTCTCACACAATATCATAAGTGATCGAGATGCTCGGTTTCTGGGACGATTCTCGACCGAGCTATTCAAATTGTTGGGGTCGAAGCTATACTTCTCCACAAGCCTCCACCCTCAGATGGATGGCCAAACTGTGAGAATAAACTTGCTCCTAGAGCAATATCTTCGGCACTACGTGAGTGCCAATCAACAAGATTAGGTGAAGCTGTTGGACATAGTCTGATTCTCCTACAACCTACAGCAAAGCTCTACGTCCAACAAGAGCCCCTTTGAGATCATCACAGGACATCGACCGTCGACTCCTCACACTTTGGATATTGGATATACCGGGAGTAGTCCGTCTACATATCACTTTTTTTTTGTAAGTAAATGTAAGTAGATTTAGTATAAAGTTTGTACAAAATAGCTTTGTCTACACAAGTCATAGACGAAAGCCTGAGATCTCTTAGAGTAGTCTAGGAGAATGCACCCCACCTTAGAAAGGTGGAATGGCCTCACTCCACTAAACTCATCTCCGAGAGTAGCCCGTGTTAAACTTTCAAAGTGATAGTGCTCACAAGGGCACTAAATGCGGGAAGCAACACCCGCGTTGCGTAGACACAAAGCTTCGAAGGAGCTCGAGAATTTCCTATTTGATATGGAACAGTACTTCCGAGCTACGAGGCCAGACTCTGAGGATACCAAAGTTTTGATAGCGACCATGTATTTGAATGGAGATGTAAAGCTTTGGTGGAGAACCCATTGGGAAGAGATTCAACAAGGTCGGTGTCGAGTGGACACATAGGATGACTTGAAGCATGAGTTGAGAACTCAATTCCTGCCCAAGAACACTAAGTTCGTCGCAAGGAGAAAGTTGAGACAACTCCACCAAACGACTTTCATTCAGGACTATGTGAAGCAATTTTCTGCACTGATGCTAGACATTCAAGATATGTCTGAAAAAGATAAGCTATTTAGCTTTCTTGATAGCCTGAAGCCATGGGCTCAATAGGAACTTCATCGACGGAATGTCACTGATGTGATCGGAGCAATTGCAGTCGTAGAAAGGCTCACCGACTTTGTTTCTTCAGAGGACCCGAGGAAGAAGAAACAGTCTATAGGAAATCACCATCCAAAGCATCTTCCTAGGAAGGAACCTGGGGGCGAGCAAAGGAAGAACAGTTTCTATAAGGGGCCGAACTCAAACGGCAAGGCCTCAAGACCTAGTAGATGCTTCTTGTACGGAGGGCCACATAGGGTGTGAGAGTGCCCACAAAAGTAGGCACTCAATACCTTGTCGGCTTCCATCAATCCCCCCAAGCCAGACAAGGGCAAGGTAGTTGCTCTCAGTTCGAGTAGCTCCGAATCGGGTAGCGATGAGGAGAAGTCGCAAGGACCCCGAATGGGTGCGATGCATTTGTTGAATACATTGTGGGGTCAAGTGGTGGAGAACATGAAGCCAAAGCAACAAAAAGCAGGAAGCAGTGAGCTAATGTATGTGAACATTAGACTCAACGGCCAAACCACCCGAGCAATGGTGGACACGAGTGCTACTCACAACTTCATTGCCGACCAAGAAGCAAAGCGGCTTGGACTAATCTTGGAGAAGAACCCAAGTCGGATGAAGGCGGTCAACTCAAAGGCCAAGCGGATCTCTGGGCTAGCAAGGGGAGTCTCCATCAAGATCGGAACATGGAGCAGGCGCACAAACATGATGGTGGTGCCATTGGATGACTTCTAAGTGATTCTCGGAATGGAGTTCATGCACGCAGCAAAGTTGGTGCTGATGATGTTCCTAGACTCCATATGTCTGATGGGAGGTGACAACCCCTGTGTGGTTTCCGTCTCTCGGAGATGAACCTAGGATCCCCAACAACTATCGGCGTTACAATTGAAGAAAGGTGTACGCAAAGGAGAGTTAACCTTTGCGGCTACGATGAAACTAGAACTATTTGACGGGGAGGCCATTAAAGAACCTACTGCAGTGGCAAACATTCTGAAGGAGTTCACAAATGTTATGCCACCTGAGTTGCCAAAAACTCTGCCACCACACAGAGGCGTGGATCATCTTATTGAGCTGGAGCTGGGAGTGAAGCCTCTAGCAAGACCACCATACCGCATGCCCCCCTCCTGAGTTGGCAGAGCTCAGAAAGCAGTTAGATGAACTACTATGCGGTGGTCTCATCCGCAGTTCCAAAGCACCATTCGGAGCTCTAGTTCTCTTCCAGAAGAAACAAGATGGGAGTCTCTGACTATGCGTTGATTATCGAGCCCTTAACAAGGTGACCGTGAAGAACAGATATCCTATCCCGCTCATTGCGGACTTCGACCAACTAGGCAAAGCAAAGTATTTCTCCAAACTCAACCTTCGGTCAGGGTATTGGCAGGTGTATATTGCTGAAGGTGATGAAGCGAAGACTACCTGTGTGACCAGGTATGGAGCGTTTAAGTTCTTGGTGATGCCTTTTAGCTTAACCAATGCTCTAACCACATTCTGCACCAGCTATTCAAGGAGTATTTGGACAAGTTTATGGTCATCTACTTGGACGATATCGTCGTCTACAGCCGAACACTTGAGGAGCATATTGAGCGCCTTCAAACAATCTTCAAAGTTCTCAGGGAGAATACTTTGTTCATGAAAAGAGAGAAGTGCTTTTTCGCTCAGACGGAGATCTTATTCTTGGGAATCGAATCGACAATGGTTCCATTCGAATAGACAAGTCAAAGGTGCAAGCTGTGACAGAATGGAGTACTCCAAGGAATGTGCTAGAGCTGAGATCTTTTCTTGATTTTGTGAACTACTATCGGCGCTTCATAATGGGGTATTCGAAGTGTGCAACTCCACTGATGGAGTTGCTGAAAAAGGAACAGTCTTGGAGATGGTCCGACAAATGCGAAGCGGCATTCCAAGACCTAAAGGTTGCCATTATGAAAGAATCTGTGCTTAAATTATCAGATTATGGGAAGCCCTTTGAAATCCATACAGATGCTTCAGACTTCGCTATTAGGGAAGTACTCATACAGGAGGGCCACCTAGTGGCCTACGAAAGCCGCAAGCTCAACGAGACCGAGCGACGGTATCTAGTGCACGAGAAGGAGATGACAGTGGTGATCCACTATTTACGGGTGTGGCAACACTACCTTCTCGGATCGCGATTTGTACTAAGAACAGATAACATCGCTTTGAGTTACTTTCAAACTAAAAAAAAGCTCTCCCCAAAGCAAGCATGATGGTAAGACTTCCTAGCGAAATTCGATATGGTAATGAAGTACAAGCCTGGAAAATCAAATGTCGTAGCCGATGCATTAAGTCGGAAGGTGGAGCGAGTGAATGCTATGCAGTTGGAGGGCAGAGGCCAAGCAAGTCAATTGTACTCCAACTTTCTTTCTCGGATCAAGGATGGACTGTACAATGATCCTCAGGCAGTAACCTTGATGCAACTAATCTAAGAAGGCAAGGCACGATGATTTTGGGTCTAGGAGAGACTTGTCTACACCAAAGGGAACAGAGTTTATGTCCCTCGAGTGGATAATTTGAGACGTGAACTCTTGAAGGAGTGTCATGATTCCCTTTGGGCAGAACATCCGGGCATTCACCGAATATTGGCTTTCGTGGAGAGGGCCTTCTATTGGCCGAAGATGGGGACGGATGAGGAGGAATATGTTCGAATGTGCCTAACTTGTCAATAAGATAAGGTGGAGCAGTAGAAGCCAGTGGAACTTTTAGAGCCGTTGCCCGTACCAGAAAGGTCGTGGGAGAGCATTTCTCTGGACTTCATATCAAGCTTACCGGTAGTAAGGGGACTCAGATCGATACTTGTGGTGGTCGATCGATTTTCGAAGTATGCAACCTTCATTGCTATACCCCTACACTGTTCAGCAGAGGAAGCGGTGAAGCTAATGATGAAGAATGTGGTGAAGTATTGGGGAGTCCCGCACAATATCATAAGTGATTGAGATACTCAGTTTCTTGGATGATTCTGGACCGAGCTATTCAAATTATTGGGGTCGAAGCTATACTTCTCCATAAGCCTCCACCCCGAGATGGATGGCCAAACTGAGAGAATAAACTTGCTCCTAGTGCAATATCTTCGGCACTACGTGAGTGCCAACCAACGAGATTGGGTGAAGCTATTAGACATCGCCTAATTCTCCTACAACCTGTAGCAGAGCTCTGCGTCCAACAAGAGCCCCTTTGAGATTATCACAAGACAACAGTCGTTAACTCCTCACACTTTAGCTATTGGATATACAAGGAGTAGTCCGTCCGTATATCACTTGGCAAAGGAATGGCATCGAAATGCAGATATTGCACAGGCCTACTTGGAGAAGCGGCCAAAAAGGTGAAGAAGTAGGCAGACTTGGGAAGGCGACCCTAGGAATACAAAGTCGGCGATTTGTTGTTAGTGAAGCTCCAACCAACATTACTCCAATTCTTTAGAAACAAGATGCACAAAGGATTGGTACGCAAGTATGATAGCCCCTTCCCAATTATCAGTAGAGTGGGCAACGTCTCCTACAAGTTACAGCTGCCGGCGTGGCTCAAGATTCATAATGTTTTCCATGCCAGCAACTTGAAAGCCTACCACTCCGATCCGCAAGATGCTTCCTGAGGTATTTCAACTCGACAACCTCCCACCAAAGCCTCTTACGAGAAGCGAGTTGAGACCATTTTAGCGGATCGCAATACAAAGCTACCCAATGGAGCTGAACAAATCGAATACTTGGTGAAGTGGCAGAAGCTTCCTAGAACTGAAGCCAGTTGGGAGCCAGAAGATACCCTCCGACATAAAGAAGCAACCATCAAAGCTTACCAACAAACGTCGACGAGGGCGCCGATAGTTTAAATGGGGGAGAATGTCACGAACGGTCATCGCACACTCATAACTACTTCATTCAACGTTCCATTTATCGCTTGCCCATGCATGTACATATCATTGGCAGCCTATTTTGCCATGTTTTGATGTGTTTTCCCTGTGAAAATGTAGGAAACAGTAGCTCGCAGTGTTGCAGAACGATCGCTCGCTACATCTGCCCAAAAAAAAATCCCAAAACAGCTCCATTTTTGTGTGCCGCGGGCTGATTTCTACAGCCCATAGCTACCCCAATTTTTTCAGCCATCTCAGCACCCAGGAACCCCCTGGGTGGCATATGGTTGGATGGGTCTTCAGTATAGTGTCGAATGTTGAACATTTTCATAAGTTTACACATCAACTTGACGGAAACTTGCCTTTGCGCCCGGCACTTGGGGAGTAGTTGTTTACAGATTTGCAACCGCTCATTCACCCTTCTAAAGTCCTTATTTTCCTCCTCTCTTTCTCTGCTTTCCTGCACTCCAAGTGCTCGCTCAATTGCTTGTAAAGTTTACCTCTTCGTGAGACGTCGGGACTTGTCCGTCGCTCATTTTCAAAACTAATCAACTTTTCTTTTTACAGGTCCTACAGGACCTGCATGAGGTTGCAGTTCGGCTGACCCTTTGCAGATGCATATGTCACAAGGGCGCCTCAAGACTTAGGCAATCCAAGCTAAGTCTGATCGAAGTGGGCGCAAAGGTGATTCTTGACTTAGGCAATTCTAGTTAAGTCCGTGTTTACCGCAAGGGTGCCTCACCACTTAGGCAATTCTAGCTAAGTGCGTGATAGTATGGAGATGTGTTGACATGCCGACGGAACCGACAAAGCGAGATGGATGATCACAGGGCATGGAGATGCGTTAATGCACACAGATCTTGATGTGAGTAATTGAGCCCACTGGCTCGGGCTTGATCATATTCAGATGTGGTCAATGATCATCTAGTATGATTGCTTATGTGATGCATGATTGATTATTATTGCATAAGAAATCTCATTGCATCATGATTTATAAATTCTTTCTCTATATATGAATCATAGAAGATATAATAGCAATGATATCGATCATGATTCATTTGGTAGCAAATAGCAAGGATAACAATTTGTTTCATGCATAAGAAATCTTAATTAGTCAAGAAATCAAAGGAAGGTTCATGATTCGCTTGAAACAAAAGATCTCATTCAAATCAATTTGTCAACTCGACAATCCATCGTTAAAATTATTTGATTAAATTCATATAAATGGATTCTTTATCATATCATTAAAATTTCACAAAATATACTAAATGAATTTATCACTTGTCTTTCATGAAAAATCAAAAATTTCAAGAATAATACATTTCCCTTTTTTATGATTAATTTCATTTGGACATGCCTTTGTCGTTTAATGTCAAATAGAGATAAGCATGAAAGTTCAAGACGTAAAGGGAAATTTCATAACACAACTCATCAAGTATGATTCTAAACATTCATTTTTAAGACACGATAAAAAGAGTAAATCAAGAAATCAATCATATCATGTCATGAATTTCAAAAAGCATTTTAAGTTATCATGAATTCATAAAAATTCAAATATATAGTTCCGAAAAATCAAGATCATGACTATGATAAAGCTCATTCAAGTTTGAATCATCAAAATCATTTTCATGATTCAAGAGATTCACATGAATTCATTAATTGAGTTCATTAATTTCAATAGGATAGAAAATTCATTTTCATTTCATGCAATTTTTATGTGAGCATGTTCAAGTCTTCTATAATTATGGATTTTGGGTTGGACACTTTCTCTCTCTAGGCGAGAGCTTCTCTCTCTAGGCGATTCTCTTCTCTTTCTAGGGGTGAGAAGAGGCGATGGCTGCAGGACGCTGTGGATCTGCTTATTCTCCCTTGGGTGGTGGTTCTTTCCTTCCTCCATGTGCGAATGCGTTAGGGGAAAGTGAAGTCACGGAGAAGGCTAGGGCGAGAAAAGGCGACGGCTGTTGGGTTCTCCCCTGTTCTGCGCACGGAGAGTAGGAAGGCTGCATCGCACGGTGAGCAGGGTTCTCTGTGGTTCTGTGCGCAAGGAGAACAGAGGCTAAAAAGAGAACTTTGGTTTTCTCTCTCTAGGGTGATTTTCTCTCTCTAGGGCGATTCTACTTCTCTCTCCAGGGTGAGAAGAGGCGACGGCGGCTACCCATTCTACGCTACGATCAGAGAGCATGATCGGCCAGCGTGATCTGTGGAACAGAGGACCTATTGTAGCTTTCCCAGTTCTGCCAGGAATTGGGGCTGCGTCGATTAAGCACTCCCTCCCTCGCCTCTTTCTGACCTAGGAGGCGAGGGTTCTGCAGATCGGACTGGGCGACGACTGCTTCTCTCTGACCAAGGAGGAGAGGGTTTCGCAGATCGCTTTCTCCCTGTTCTGCACTCGGCTGCTGGGCGATTGAACAGAGGAGACAAGGCGGCAACTACTGGGAGGTGTCTCTCCTAGCAGGAGCCTGCTTGCGGCTACGGCATCCTTCTGGAGATCTGCTGCTGTTTGACAGGGGGGTGGCGATCAGAGCAGTTCCCCTGTTCTGCTCGATTGAGGGCAGATCTGCACTGCCCTTTTTGAGTTAGGGCAGCGCAACTTGATGGCTGGTGACAGTGGCAGCAGGGTAGATCCGAAAATGATGCTTCCTTCTCAAATTTCTTCTTCTACTTGATGAGATGGTCCTTCAATGACGCAGCATAGAGGAAGGTCGCGCTCTAGATCGCGGCCTCCTACTCTCATTTCTAAAGATCCTCGGCCTTGGACAAGCCTCTTCAAGGCTCCGGTTGGAAGCCCGGATCTTAGCTTGGATTTCTTTGCTCTAGAAACCCAAGCTGATCAGAAAATTGCTGTGTACGAGACTGTTGATTCTGAGGAGCTGATTAAGACGTGGTCCATGGCACTTGTTGGTTATGTGGTCGGACTTAAGGCATCCTATTTTTCATTATCCTCATTCATCAAGACTCGATGGGGAGCATCAACATTTGATCTTCATATTCTGGAGAACGGTTTCTTTGTATGCAAACTCTATTCTGAAGAGGATTTGCAATGGATTCTTGAAGGGTTTTGGACCATTCGTGGTCATCCGATGATACTACGACGCTGGTCCCCTGATGTCCGTTTGGAGTTAGACAGCCTCCAGTCTATTCCATTATGGGTTTCCTTTCATGGTCTTCCCCTACATCTTTGGAGTCGACATTTTATTGCTAAGTTATGCAGTACTTTGGGACAACCATTGTATATTAACAAGGCAACAGTAGCGCAGACGAGATTGACTTTTGCACGAGCATGTGTTATGGTTTCTTCCGATGGAGATCTTTCGGATGAGGTTTATTATAGGGATCTTGAGGGGACCACTCGTAAGGTGCATGTTTCATATTCCGGGAAGCCACAGCGGTGTAAAATTTGTCACTCTTTCGGTCATACACATGGAGCTTGCCAGCAAACGCAAAAAATGATCACTCAGGTTTACCGACAACGTCAGGCAACTCAAGTTGATGCTGCTATGACTACTGATGAACAAGATGCGTCTCCCGAAGCAGTAGCATCGATGATGATGAAAGAGCATTTTGACTCGCTTGGGCAACAACACGGACAAAAGGATACATCAAGAACTTTAATTCTTCCTATTATAGCCCCTTCCACAATAGCAATTTCCCAGGCTTCATCTCTTCCTACATCGACAAGAGTTGCTACAACGGGGATCCCACGTCTCACTCATCATGCTAACCAGGATATTATATCTCAATCAATCCCAACAAACCTCACTAGCCAAGATATTCAGCCTCAACAGATGTAACTTTCAACAAACACTGCCAACCTAGATATCTTGGGTACTTCAAAATTTAAGCATTTGCAAGCTGTGGATGAAGTGGAGAAAAATAGAAATAAAGGCTTAAAAGGTAAGAATATTATGCGGGAGGAAACTGCAAAACTCAAGGATAAGAAAAAGGATAGTACTGGTAAGTCGTACATACTTCCGTCTACCTAGGAAGAGTCCTTTATTTTTCTACCTATTTTAATTCTGATGAAGATACTTTGTTGGAATGTTCGTGGACTAAATAAACTTGAGAAATATCAGGAGCTTAATAGAACAATCAAGTCTGCTGCTTGTGATATTGTTATTCTAGTGGAAACAAAAATTAAACTATTTCGGGTTTATGTTCAAAAAAATTTACTATGGCCAGAGGCAGAACTTCTTACCAACGATACTTGGGACACTTATGGTAGAATATGGGTATTATGGCATCCGAACTCTGTTAGTGCTTGCTTTATTTCTGCTATAGAATAATTCATCCACCTTAAGACCGAGGATAAAAGGAATGGTTGTCAATTCCATATTACTGGTGTATATGCTTCTAATAGTATACAGGAAAGAAACGTTCTATGGACTGATCTGATTAACATTGCAAATGGCTGTCTTATAATGCATTGGATTATTCTTGGTGACTTCAATACTATTCGGTACACACATGAAAAAGTGGGGGGTAAACCACTTTCAGAGAGCAAGCTTAAAGGTTTTAATGATTACATAGATATTGCTGCATTGATTGATATGAAATCTGTAGGGGATTAGCTTTCATGGAGTAATCAAGGTGCTGCCCACAAGAAAATAATGGCTCGACTCGATAGGTGTCTGATTAATCGAGAATGGTTAACAAGTTACCCTGATTCACTTCTGGAGTACGATGCTCAGTTGTTCTCTGATCACTCTTCAATGTATATACATGCAGATAAAATAATACCCAGAGACAAGAAACCATTTACAAGGCCTCTCAACTCTCTCTAAGGCTACATCACACTTTAGAATTAGAGGGAGGAATTTAACACTATTACAGCGGCGTTTTCTTTTTTCTTTCTCAATTCTAGTGTGTCTCAACCATGAATGAGAGGGGTATTTATAGGCCTCAAGATGATTCAAATTTGGAGCTCAAATTTGAATCATCCCATTTCAAATCTTTGGCGGTACCCTTTGCTCGACATCGGCAAGATACCACCACTTTGTTGACCTTGTTCTGTTAGTGTACTAGGCGGTACTACCGCCCAATCTGGCGGTATCACCGCCTGACAAACTAATAGGTTAATGTACTGGACGGTACCACTACCCAAGTACTCTATCCCAGGGCGGTACCACCGCCCCAGACTACCTGGGAAGCTGGACCTGGGTGGTGCCACCGCCCCAGTCTAGTAGTGCCACTACCATACAGTGTCTAGCACTCCTGGTTGGGCCTTAAACCGGGCCTAAACCAATCCAATACTAGGCCTAATTGACCCCTAACAGGGTTAAAGGATTAACACATAATCCTAACCCTAATTATGTGCTAACTATGAAATTAAAGATATTTCCTAAGCTATTACAAAATCCAAAAAGTCAAGACTTCTTTTGGCGAGCTTCCGGTAAAATTCCGACGGTCTTCCAACGAACCCTCGGATACCATTCTGCGAACTCCCGGTAAGCTCCTGGACTTCACGATTGATCTTGGCGAGTTCCGACGAGCTTCTTCGGCAAGCTCCGATCTTTCTCAACGAGCTCTGCGAACTTCCTACGAACTTTCCAGCGAACTTCCAAAAATCCTTCGGCAAGCTCCCTACTCGTTCTCGGCCAGTTCCGGCAACACTCCCGACGAATCTTCGGACTTCCATCGAACTCTCGAACTCCCAATGATTCTATCGTACTTGACTTCGATACTTTGTTTTACTTTTTTATGTCTTCATCGTTATCGTAGTTAATCATGCACATATAAAACTTAACTCTACTTCGATCTAGTCGGTTATTACAATGCAAATTGATATTCTGTTGCCCGGCACGTCATTGGTCGGCGCTTCGTCCGCTTCTTCGGTGCATCATCCTCTCTTGCAGCCTGTTTCTCAATCGACGGTTGACCTCCGCAATCTCGATATCCTTAACGCAACACCACTCTTCTTGGCTCGATGCCCGACGTCCGAAGCCTTCTACCGATTGTCGACTGGACCTCCAGCTCGATATCCAATATCCTAACGTAATTTTCTCTAGCGCAAAGTCAATTCCTCCTGCATCAACTGTCTAATCATGATCGAGTAGACCTACATCACTCAAAACATAGTTAAACAATAAAACACAATCAATTAGTTTCATCATCAAAATCCGAGACCTAACACCGAGAAAATCCTAACCGCTCGGATCCCTTATGCTAAGGTGACATTTGAGCTAGTATTTTGTGCACCTTCTCACACTTGCCCGAAACCAAAGCCTTAGTCATGACATACTGATTCACATGTTGAAGTAGGTCGGGAGAGAGGTCAGTTGCCTTTTGACTAGTGGTCATAAAAATCGAGATGATTTTAGATTGAACATAAATGCGTCGATGAGGAGGACCAATGGCTACAGTAATTCCCTGAACCTCATTAATGAATTTGGAGTCAAAATATGCTAATGATTCCTCACCTTGATGAATTGCTAGTAAGGCTGCGAACGTGCACTTGGGGTGACAACTTACGATGAAATGTTACTCGAATTCTTTTGTGAGTTGGAAGAAGAAGACCACCAATAGTAAGAAGCAAGAGTACCATTCACGAGAGGTGACTCGTAGTGCCATGGGGAAGGATCAACATATCAAGATATCTGATATGCCACAGAGGATCATTTGACCATAAAAAGCTACTACATGCTCGACAGGGTCCATGCCTATCAAATACTTCCAATGTCAGGTGATAAAAACCCAATAAAATTGAGTCATCTTAGATTTTCTAAACAAAGGTGGATTTGTAATACCAATTGGCTTGGTCTCTTTTGTCGAAATGAAACTCCCGATGCATTTCTTTCAAGTGTCAATCAATCTATTGGATTTGCGTATAGTGTAGTTGGTGAAATCTACTTATTGACCTTTTGATTTAGGCACTACCGACTAGGATGATGAGGCCTCTTAACCTTGATAATTGGGGATCAGAGTGTCATTTGTTGAGTGTGTAAAGATCGTGAGTTCTCTGGCACCACGAGTATTGTCATTGATCGAGGTGCACAGTGAGGCACTACGGGTTGTGATACTGTTGAGGAGTTTGTGTGGCTATGAATTAGGGTAGCTGTGGGATAATGAACCACATCATTCTTGTCAAGGTTTGGATATATTGAGTTACGCCAATGAAGACCTCTACCAGGACCATCATGTGTGTTCGCATCCCGAACAATAAAGAGAGAATGAGGTCATTGAACAACTATCGATATTGGAGGGTTTGGACAAAACCTGAAGCATTGACGAAGAAGAACATTGATAATTGTTCAACGTGGGTGAAAGTATTATGGGTTAAAAGTGAAATGTCTTTATTGAGTGATGCTCTACAAAAAAAAATAACCCTCTTAGAGTCGTCCTCGTTGGGTTGTATGTTTAGAGCATTTGTTGGGCAATGCTCTTACAACAAGTGGCCCTTCAAGCGCTAAAATGACAAGACACGAAGTTGATGGCAAACTTTAGGTGGATAACAACCTCACCTTACTTCGAATCTGACTTGCACTAAAAGCTTTTGATCCCACCCAAGGTGGTTGCAAATACTCGATGTGACACCAATATGCATTAAAATTGATGTTGCATAAGATTTGATCCCTTCAACACTCAGATTCTCGAGGTGAACTGGGTAATAGAGCAAGGAGGAGATCAGGCCTCGATAACTATGCTCATGATCGTCTTTTATAATCGATTCTCCCTAATCACTTTCTGGAAAAGATATTCCCTGCAATAAAAAATATTCAAAGAATATTTTACATTTAGATTCAATTGATGTGACATATTTCATGGTTATGACTTGTACTATCACCTAGCAAATGGTTCAAATGTACACAACATTCCTGACTCACAATCCTGCTGCTTGTTGATTTTGTAGGTTCAAAACCTCATAATAATGCATTCATTTGCCATCAAGTCTAAACAAATGAAAGAATGCCTATGCTTTATTAATTTTCTGGCCAAAAATCAAAAGAATGCAATCAATCGAATCCCCAATACAAAGTCTGTATGATTGCACAACAATAGCCAGCATATAAAGAGGCCTGATGAAATATGGAAAGAAACAACAGTAACATATATCATCATCATCCTTCTTGGTAGATAAAACATATAGCACTGGATACCATGCAGGAAATCATTGAAAAAGTGTGGTTCCAAGTTCCAGCATACGAATGAATAATAACAGCACTCGGCAAACTCAATTAAAGAGAGAAATTCTCTTAATCAAGTGCTTCTATCTCTTGGATGACTTGGGCTTTGTCTCCTTCAAACTGTTCATCTTCTGCAGGAAAATGATATTTAAGAAAGACTGAATCCATAAAATATGTCAAAAAGAGTACTGATCCTATGTAGGCACTCACACAAAGAAGTAAACACGAGTCAACTACAAGGAATACAAGTTTTATCGATACAAACTTGATATTCTGAACAAAAAACATGACATAAAATATCACAAGCATGTGCTATGACGTAATCAGACAACTAGGATATGTTAATCCAGCGTACCTTTGTCTAATTTGAGATCTTGGAGTAGACGAAGAAGTTTTCTTTTGTTTGTAGTCAAAATGCTTGTTATCTCAGGTGGCTTATTTTGATTAGCAACAAATAACTGAAATTTTTATACCCCCAAAAAAAGTAAAACAGTCAAATCTAAGAAGATTAAGTGATGAAGAACAGAAAGCGATGGAAATGAGTACTACCTTAAATACATGAAATGCTTCCATCTGAATATTCTTACTTGATTCCTGACATAAGAGGACAATATGGATATTTAGAATAACAATACTTTTGGGTCAAGACCTCAGCAGCTAATGAACTTATAAGTGCTACACAAAACAAACTCACTAACCATAATACCATCTACTTGGTAATATTTATCAACTATGATGGAATCACCAATTGTTCTACAATAATACCAATGATGAGTGTTTTAATACATAGAAAAATCAAGGATTCGCTGTTTAGAGAAAATAAGAGCTACACAGTGTAGCTCAAATGAGTTACACTAATAGAGACCAATGGCAGCAGATATATTCATCGAGTAATGGAGATTTCACTGTGAACAAGTGACATCTGAAAATTTAAGACACTATGACGATGCTTCTTCAAGTTACTGGGTAACAATGATAAATATGAGAATTTGCAGAGGGAATTGTCCAAGTAAAAATCACTGGAAATGATATAAAGGGAGTCATATCAATCTTGTTGAGAAAGGTTCAAGTTAAACATACCCTGAGGAGATTCATTAGAATCATAAGATTGTCTTTTGAGCTAACATAGCGCACCATAACTGCAGAATTTGACCGGTCCAGTAATATGTTACCTAAAAGCTGAGGAAAAGAGGATGTTGGCAACCGTTTCAACAGATAGATAGCTGAAGATACTTCAAGCAATAACTGAATCTAATCAGCAAAAGATCAGGGCATTTCATCGGCTTTTGGGATATCAAATAGAACCACTAAACATGAATGTGTAGAAGATCTCTAAGAAAAAATAAGTTGAAGGCCAGATATCAGAATGTTCCAAAAGAGTTATGTTACTAGAGAAAGAAACATGATCTGGTAACGGGCTGTAATTACCTTGATAGCTTGCCTTCTTGTGATGTAATTGGGAGATGATAACAGCCTTGAGTTAAATTCTGCGAAAAACTGGAACGATAAATAGTTAAAAAAAAAATGCTATCAACACATCCCACATATTGGAATGCATTGCACTGGAACCTTACAGGACTAGTCATGGGGAAAATAATTTTTTCTTTCACACTCCTAATACTGAAAGAATCTAATCAAAGAGATAAAAAACCCAGTAAATCAACCAATGGAGTGATGTGTTGGTGAAGCATTCATCTCTCATGCCCTTATACCAAAATGTACAATGTTCATACCAACCTGTTTTTCCAGTAGTTTAACATCTGACATTAGGATTTAATAAGAGGCTTTTATTTAAAAGCTATTTTCCTCTATTTAAAAAAGTTGAACATGTTTCCACTATCCAATGAGTCTCCACTAGTAAGGATGCATTTTTTCAACTCCGTGTTTCCTTGCACGTCTTGAATAAACTAGTTATAGGCAAATGTAGGTGAGGAGCTAAGAAATGAGAAATGACTACTCTGGCTCTAACTGAACCTGGTCCTTATATCTTAACTGCTATTTTCATAGCAGTTCTATCCTAGTTGGAGTACAATCACTGGCCCTATAAAATACAGTACTTCCATTTGTATCACATGGTTAAGAACAGGACCAAAGGACGAAAGTAACCCTGAAGTTCCACTCTCCTTGGGCCCATCTTAATTACATTGAGACACGAGAGAAATAAAAGTCAAAGACAAAAGAGAGCTACAAGAAAAGACAACAAGATAGAAGTGAAAGAACCAAAGTGAACTTTTGGAAATATTGATCTTCATAAAAAGGAAAAAAGAGATGGTCTTTAAGGCATTCGGGATGAAACTTCCGGGTAACAAGTGCAAATGAAATCAAGTTCTGGACAACATTGTCAACATGCTTGGTTAAGAAAAGTACATAATACCACTAAATAAAATTTTTTCAAACTTCATTAAAAGAAAATATATCAGCATCCAGATCTAAGCTATTTTAACAATGCAGGAAATCCAGAACAGATGGTATTTGGTGCCAACAACATAGCAAAATTACATCAATACAATGGTAGTTGATCAATACATCAAGGCCAGAATATCATTTCATGCACATAGATTTATGAGCACTTTGCAAAATTACAAGTGAAGATTCAAAACTAAAATAAATGTGAAACCTAATATAGTTCAGAAGATACAATGACAGATATTTTCACATTATTGGGATCAGGGTCCGCAATACCGTACCGTACCGGTGTACCGAGAGTTGCTCGATGCGATGCGGTGCATCTGCACAGCGCATCGAAGCGGCACGGGTGTACCGAGCATTATGCCGGGTGTACGAGAAAGGGCTCCAACGGTCAAATTGACCGTTGAGTATCAGCTATTACCGATCGGTAAGCGGTCGAAATCGGCTATCGATTACCAGTATCCGCGCGATAACGGTCGAAATTTGGCCGTAGATTACCAAGCTGTGCCGGCGTAGCGGCCGAAATTTCGGTCGTTACCAAGCTGTGGCGGTAAGCGGTCGAAATTTCGACCGTTATCGCCGATATATCTCCGTATCAACCGACACGGAGATACCAGCGCATCGCCCGGTGAGGCGGTCCGCTGCATCGTACTGTCGGACGATCGCACGTACGCCGCATCGGGCGGTACAGCTCGAAACTGCATACCTTGATTGGGATACAAGTTGAGTTAAATTGTTTATTGTTGATTTCCACTGCACATTGTTCAATGACTTATATAACCCATTCAAAAGATGTTTAAATTACAAGTTGGTTACAAGCATCAAGTGATTCTATCAACTGAAGAAATTCTAACCATAAATTCAGAATAGATCGAGAATAAGTGAAACTTATTTAAAACTTCAATAGTTTGACCACTACAAGAATAACATTAAAACTAAAACTCACTAGATTAAAACTCCAATCATTTCAGGATATAATTTGGATCTGGCTACCTGATGCTTTCACACCTTACCCATAATAAGAAAAATGAGGAAAAAAGCCTCCAGACCCAGAAGAAAGAGATCAATTACCCATTCATAATTTTTAGAAAGATATTCCGCAACAGTTGATTTATGCCTTGTCATTAGCTCCTGTATTGCAACAACATAAGCATTACCAGTTTGCAGATTAAATTTAAAGCAAATAGGCAGATAACCAACATCACAAATAATATCTTGCATTTAACAACTCAAGAAATGAAATGAGATATTTCCTAAGTACAACAGGTAAATCGGTTTTCTGTATATCCATGAAAATATGGAAAAGAAAATTCAGATGTTGAATACAGTTGTCGGAATTAAAGATGTCCTATATTTCTAA
The DNA here is from genome assembly GCA_024322285.1 of Musa beccarii. NCBI lineage: Eukaryota > Viridiplantae > Streptophyta > Magnoliopsida > Zingiberales > Musaceae > Musa > Musa beccarii. The sequence continues at coordinate 50,938,785 of CM044396.1, forward strand.
TCTAGTTTAGTCCAACAGTCCTCAAATTCTATAACTAATGAGATCTCCACTATTTGTTTAGGAGTAGAATGAAAGCACAAAGAACAGACAAGTGAAGAGGTCCAAACTCTAGTAATGAAAAATTAAAAAAATCACTAGAAGAAACTAGTTAAAGGAAAAAAATTTATTATGGCAAGATATCTAACTAAAGGTTAAGCCATGGCAATGACCTTTGATGAATCCAGTGATTGATGTACCACCTGAAATGGCATGAAATGGGCAACACGTACCTATCCACCCAATGACCGGTACATGTACTGCTTCGTTTCGAGCAGAACGCATAAAGCAGGGGGGCGTATTGAGATGTATTCCCCCTATATCAAGTGACATGGTCAAAACCCGACCGTTACCAACCCGTATCAATTGGCAACGATTGAATTTTGATTGGTACCAATTCATCTTGGGTCAAATCAGCTTCCAACGGTCAAATCAGCCTCCTCTCCCTGCTTTCACTCGCTCTCAGGCTCACTCTAACTTGATTAGACTCACTAATTGGTAATTAGTGTGGAAATCATGCTCTTCCTTTGGAGGGATTGGAACTCAAGGTTCAATGGAAATTCTCACAAATTAAAGGTATTTATGTTATTTTTATGTTTTATTTATCAATTCATATAATCAGATGCTTATTAGTTATTATTCCATAATTAGGAAGAATCAAGGTGATTAGTGTCTTTCTCTTATGTTTAGACTCAATTAAGTCTGTTATCTTACTTTTATGCCCAAATTGGGGGCAATTAGGTCTAATCACAACTTGTTAAGGGTGATTATTATCTTTTTTCTTAAGTTTAGGCTCAATTAGGTCCATTATCTTACTTTTAGGACCAAATTGGGGGTAATTAGAACTAATCACAACTTGTTAAGCATTATTAGTGTCTTTCTCTTAAGTTTAGGCTCAATTAAGTGCATTCTCTTACATTTAGGCTCAAATTTGGGGTAATTAGGCCTAATTACAGCTGTTACTAGTTGTTTGATTTTGAACTTATAGGTTGATTAAGGTTTCTTTTATTATTTTTAATATGATTAAAGTATAATTAGAACTAATTAGTGTCAGTTTTTCCATTAGATCGAACTATGGTCCTTTGCTTGATGAGGTATTGAGACACTCGCGTATATCTCATTTCATCACTGAAGCTATATAAGAAGAGGAACATCATCCTAGTAGGAGGAAGAGCACGATCGGTCAGGACGTGGCGATTGTACATTAAGGTGTCAATCTAGTAGGGTTCGTGTCATCCAACAATCACATATGTGAGGTTGTGGCATTGATTGATCCTTTGGAAAGAATTGACGAGCAACAATTGTAGTTCGACGATGAGACACCTTCTCCTGCACAATCAATGCCCCGTGAGGTCTATCGAGACAATTACGATGTCATCAACAATGCCTCGATTGATATTGGCAATGAAATCCTAACTTGTGTAATTAGAAATCCATCATGACGGAGGCGTAAGGCCAAATGAGCCAAAGATGTGCGAGTCAAAAAAATCAACCAGCGTAACAAGAGCCCTGCTATAATGGATGTATAAGACCAAATATGCCTGAGGCACGTGAATAAAAAAAAAATCCTACTTGTATAATGAGAAATCCTACACAGTAGAGGCTTAAGGTAAAATATGTCTAAGGTATGCTAGTTGAGAAAACCTAACCCATGTGAAGAGAAATCTATTATGACGAAGGTGTAAGACAAAATGTGCCCGAGGCACGTGAGTCGAGAAAGCCCAGTCGCGTAATGAGAAATCCATCACGATGGAGGCATAAGACTAAATGTGCTCAAGGCATATGAGTCGAGAAAACTTGACCTACTTAATGTCCCATAAATCAATCTCGTGTGAAACAAGGAAAAGTCCCAATAGAGTTCCATCACCTTCTTTCAAGAACCAACTATAAACTCTCTATAAAACCACTAATATTCTATCGTATCACATATGAATATACATTCTCATCCAACTTTGCCATTAGTCCTATAACATAGGCTAATCACTGAATAGTTATCACTCAACAGACTTAATTCTGTAAAAGGTTGTGCAAAGTCAAAATTGAGCATCTAGAGAGAAATAGATAGCAAAGGGTAAATTCCAGAAATTCAACATAAATTTATGTAAATGCCCCATCCCCATATCGCCCATATGGTACCGAACAACTTGACACATACCATAGTAATATGTCTATCTTGTGTCATTCAGTTTCATAATCCTCCTGGGGAATGTACCATGGTATGCAAGAGGCATGGCATGCATGCAAACCTCATGCCACCTTAACGTTGGTATAGTATGTAGGCATAGCAATCTTTTAACTAGATCTGCAAAACTTTGGGTCTAGGTCATCAATCTACTAACCAATAATTTTGATTAATTCAAACCCTATCTGATCAATGGGCACGTTAGGTAGGGGTTGGATTTCATGTCATGATCGGACCATTATGATGATAGCCCCTGTATGTATATAGAGAATGATTAAAGGAGACAAAGAGAAGAAGGAATTTCATGGAAAAAGAGGAAGAGAGTCATGGGTCAGCAAGAAACTAATGGATGTAGGACAAAAAAAATGAGAATTTGGAAACAGGATAAAGTTCAAATAACCAGAAAGGGAATAGTTAGATCACACTGAGACTAGAAACTAGAAAAAGCACAGAATATCTTTCTTCATTACAGCAAAAGGAAGTTTATCTTTCAACTTATTAAATTTCTCATGTAAAAGAATTTTTAATATTTGAAAGGAATGCAAATGGTATTAAAAAGTTAAATTTCTTAAAAACTTAGGTTCTTTTTTTCATCTATTATATCATGTTTAAAAAAGATGAGTATTTTATTTTCTCTTTAATTCTTTAATATCTCAGTATATTTCTCAATACAAGCTAATTTATTCTTCTTATTTAAACATTGTATCAAAAATTCAAAAGAGCATGCATGGCCTTACTAATTTTATACCCAAGGTATGCAATACTGACTGGTACCGCCCGGTACGGGCGGTATGTATCAGTCCGATAGGATACCGGTACATGGACCGCCCGCTACCAGTCGGTACTATTTTTTTTATTTTTTTTATTTTTTTAGGCTCGAGCGACGTCGCCAAGGCTCGGGCGACGTTGCCCGAGAAGGAAGGCGACGTCGTTTTTTCATTTTTTAATAAAAAATCATTTTTTGTTTTACTTTTCGAGCGACGTCGCCCGTTGATATCTCGGACGACATTGCCAAGAGCGACGTCACCGAGGAAGAATATATATATATATATAGTATGTCGGAACGTACCGTTCGGTATACGGTACCATATCGTACCGGAGAAGTGTCGAAACTCTAGTACGGTACGGTATTACAGACCATGTTTATACCTTACATCCGTTGTTTTATTTTGTGGAATTTTTTATTATTTTAAACTTTTGGACGATTGATCCAGGCCCAACCTGAACCGGGAAGTTTTGTGAGAAATGGGAATTTGTATATACCTAATCAAATCATTTGTAATCCATAAATCTACCAACATAAAACTTATGCTAAAAGAACCATCCCAATCTGTATGCTCAAAATGCAAACAGAATAGTTTTGAGCCACTCACAGTAGTAATTACTGCAGGAGATGAAGAGTACACTAGGTACCTCCTATTTTATGATATTAGGTTAATGTACAACAGCAAAACTAGTTAGAAAACCAAAAGATGTAAACTCTAGCTTAATTAACTGGTGAGTATAAAATTATGGAGCAGTAAGAAAAATAATAACTAGCTTGTATCAGTAATTTGACCTTAAAAGTTGCATAGGCATCAGATGCTATGTCAAAATTTGGAAGCTGAATATATTCAAAGAACTTCTTCACGTGATCAGACTCCAAAACATACCTGCAACAGAGATTTACTATAAGTTATCCATGTGATCAGAAAATTTTCTTATTAAGAGAACTTAAAATTAAAAAGATGTGATATATTTTTATATTAATAGATTAACTCGGAAGCAAACATATTAGATAAACACAGAAATTGGTGAAGCAGATAATAATTGCCATAGTCCAAAGGACCACATTGCTTAGTTTACTGCATGTACTCCTAGTATTCTTAAGAATGCTCTAACAATTTGCATTATAAACACAAATAACCAATCAACAATAGTCAAGATTTACCATATTGATTTTTTAAAAGAAAAGCTGCAACAACAAAATTGCAGACATATGGCAGAATGCATACAAGAAATCATACTTCTGAATTCTGTGGCCTGCCCATGCAAACAGAGCCTTAAAAGTTTCTGTCCATTTAAAAGCTTAATGCACATTCAAAGTCATTCTGTCCATAATTGCTCCTTTTAGCCCTCAAATAGACTTAATATCTCCCTTGCATCAGATAAACTTCCAATTGGTTTTCGGTGCTTTGATTAATATGAAGCTTTTGAGCACATTAATCCAAAAACTAAAGCTCAAATGAACCAATGCATAACAATGGGAAAAAGTAAGCTTGAGACCATCCGAAACAAACAGCATCAAGGGTCAATCATTCTCAAAATTTAAATCACTAACAAAAAATAGGGAGACTCATATTGTATCACTAAGTTGTTCTAAATTTTGAAGTCAATGACTTTCTTTTTTGGCCAAAGAAAGTCTTAAGAGTATATCCCATATTATTGAAGATACAATTGATTTTCATATCTAAAAAGATGTCTTTAAAAACTATTTTTATTGCTAAACATAGAATGTCTTTTATGAAGAAGAACAACATATAACGAGGTATGTGTATGATATCACATGGACTATAATTGCATACACTGACCCTCCCCAAACCAAGAAACACCATCTCTTCCCGACCGGCCATATCGATCGTTGGGCAGATCGGTATGTATCGGTATTTCGAAAAGAGGGACAAAACATGAACCAAAATTTACAAAATCCTATTTTAGAGGTTTTTCTCCTAATTTCTTCGTATATTATATGCAGATAAGAATAAAATATATCTAATTTATAAACAAACAAAAATTCCAGGTTATAAGGATGAAACTCTAGGTTATCTAAGCATAAATGAATAAAAAATGGCCATAATCACATTTAATCTTCCTAAATATGCATTAATATTCCTCTAATTATGTGAAATGATAAATAAAGCATAGAAAGAAGCCAAATACCTTCAATTGGAGAGAAATTCCACCCAATCCCAAGTTTTAATCCTTCTTTCATCCAAATCAAAAGGTTGATTTACAATAATCATCGATTATGAAGATTAAACAAGGGAGAAAATAATAAAGATTGAGAAAGAGAGTGAATCTGAGAGTGAGTAAAAGAGGGAGGAGGGAGGAGGGAGGAGGGAGGAGGGAAGAAGATTTAAAGGCCAAAACAGGGCCCAATGGTCAAATTGACCAATGGAAGCTGATTTGACCTGAATGTTGACTGATATAATCGAAATCCAATTGTTACAGTATAATGGTTGAGTTTAGTATTGGCGATACAAGAGGTGTACTGTCTGGTACACATACCATCCGAAACAGACTGGTCTTTGGCAGTTCTACACTAGTACATGCCACCTGCTTTATACTGTTTTGGGTGGTACATCAAACAATGCCCCAAATGCTGTACTGGTGGGAGCCCTGTGCCCTGCCTATTCATCTTAAGATCCATTTTATGATAGCATAATATGTTAACACCATTTCGATATGCATAAAGGGTAACTTCTCTACTGATCATTTTAAGATGTAGAATCTTCTGCGCATCAGAAAAATAGGCCATAGACATCAGGCCACTGACAAATACCTTGCTATACACTGATGTCGAATGCATTCTCTAAGCATGGATCCATAATGTAAAGCAATGTCCATGTCTTCATACCTACATAAGCAACATGTCAATGTCCAAGAATAACATGAATCCATTCATATAGATTGTCATAGGAAAACACAAAGCTCAAACTCAAATTTGTCAGCAACACATGAAACCCAATAACAAAAAATAGGGAAACTGGGAAACAAAACTGCTGACTTAAGCTGTAAATCTGAAATCTTTTTTCCAATTTCAACTCATGTTTAGCATTACAGGTGTGTTCCCTTTTCCCTTTATTTCATGCAAGTCATCCACTCCATCTCGACTGAATTTTTTTCTTCCAAATTTTGTACAATTAAAATAGGCAAATCTTACAAATGTCTATCTCAATAGATTGTCAATTTATAGAATTGGTGATCAGCTATATGTTGTAGATTAAAAACATTGAGTAACCTACTAGATCAGGATAAGATCTTTATTGCAAATGAATAAGTTTAAGAAGATTTCTTTATCCTCAGATGATTTTTTTTTTCCAAGTCCAAATCAGAAATCAAAAAATCTTTCATTTGGTTGTACTGTTGATGATGCTATTGTTCAATTAAATATAAATTGATGAATTTAACAGATAAATATAAAGTTCAGTTTCCTAGACAGTTTATACATGATGCAGTCAATTACAAGATACTATATAATGATAACAGGTATAGGAACAGATATAGTTCACTGCATTAAATTAATAATTTGTCCTACATATACATAAATTATCACCATAAGGACCCAAGAATTTCTCCAAGAAATAAATCAGTAAACAAATCAAAGTAACATCAGCTGCAAAATATAAAAATATGAAAACCCTAAAGGAGAAAAAGGACACATATGGAGCATATATTTAAGAACAAGTTCATAGCAAGTTCTGACAGCAAAAGAAGAATGGTAAGTGTTCTCAAGAATATATACATAGAAAGATTATTGTGTTACATATGTAACTTTAGATTTAAATCTCACCCAGAGATCAAAAGGTCCAAAAGATCCTTGTTAGCTTCCAAATAATCAGACGCAATTAATCGTGAATGGATCTGTTGCCTTTGCAAATTTGCCACAATTTGAGTAGCATCTTTACAAGCCTGCAAAGTTTTACAAAACTGAATCTCAATGACCAAATTATAAGATACTTAACGTACTGAAAAAAAATCACTGGATGAAGACAGAAGACAAACAAAATTGTTGAGAAGCTTGCAAAATACAAATTGCAGAATAAACCTTGGAAGTTTGTAAAGATCATAATAAAAAATGATAAGTGACACGCTTACTTCTAAGTTTAACTTTGGGAGACAAACAATTAAAAGACGCAGTGTGTTTTCTCTCAATAACTCTTGAGTCAGTTGTGAACATGCTTCAGCGACTGGTTCTGCTTCATTGTTTCCATAAAGAATAAACTTCAACTCCTGGATATTCTTGCAAAGATCCACCATCTAAATAAAAAAAGAGGGTTAAACATAAAATCAAAGAGAAATGCTTAACAATTTAGCATGAAGGAAATGATGATGAGGGGCTTCTAAAATGGTCAAACATAATTTTAATTTTTTAAGCAAATATATAAATTTATGTTCAAATAATGGAACTCCAGCTGCAAAAATCATATGTTAACTAATTATTCTCGAACTTGACTATCCAAAACCAGTTCTTCTTAAGTGATGAATGAATTTTAATTGCATGATGATGATTAATGGGCTTATTGAGTGTTTGAGATTGTTGTCAAAAGCTAATGCTTAGAAAAGTAGGAGACTCCATTATATAATAACTTAACAGTAATAATTTACCATTAATTCTAAATCATGTTTGTCCAATCATTTTTAGATGAAATGCTTGAACTAGACTGTCAACCTACCACTATCAGATAACTACCCATCATATGATCCATTTGTAGGCTACAAAATTTGCTCTCTTTTTCCATTTATTTACATCGGTTGTTCAGTCCTCGATCTTTTGAAATAATCATTAAATTAATGTTTTCTCAGAAAGAACTTCTTAGGTCTACCTCTAATTATCTTGTCACTACTGGTGTATATTATCTTACCTTGCCAAATGACACATTTATAGGTTTCATTTGAACATATTTGAACAACCTTTATAATTATCTTGTCCCTACTAGTGTATGTTACCTTATATCAACAAAAACTTCTATCATATTTTATACTTGATGCATTAAAACAGTAACTACTCAAAAATAAATATTGCTTATTTTTCCTCACAGCCCTACATAACATCCTAAAGGTGCTAGCTAGCCTATCTTATAAAGACTTTAACACATTATCACAAGGCCCTAGGTTCGAAACCCGCCTTTGCCACTTACCCTTTACAAATAAAAAAACATCTTACCATCCTCATACTTATGAGTTATGACAATATTTAGAAATGTAGCTTCTTAACTAAGACTCTAACCCATAAAGTCTTACAGGAGACTTAGAATATCTCTTATAATCTCTAGGACTAAGCAATCAAACAACAAAACAAGTGCTCCTCTCCACTTCAATCATCCTGCTTATCACCAAACATAACATATTAATGGTAATTAACAAACTTAAACTTCCCAAGGTAGAAGAAGATCATCGACAAGGGTATCAATATGGTTAAGGCAAGAAGTGCATAAGAACAAATAAATGGGTCACCTCGATGGCCACTTTTGCCTTCCCTGTTCATGGCGCAATTATTATAACAGAGATTTATTCTTATTCACACACAAAACGCAAGCTGGCACCTTTACGATCTTCTGCTTGGCCAAATAGATAACAGAGGGCAAAATAGATTGAGGAATTCCCATATGAAAATAAGCAATCACTCACATAAAAAGGATTAAAAGATCAAAATACTGAACATCCATCTCCACCAAAAATAGACAAATACTGCTTCGTCCTTAACAAAAGACCGATTATAAATGAAATCATATTTCTACAATTGCAAATCGAACTCAACAAAGAATGCCCAAGTTCTACTACCTAAATGGCTAAAGATCCTATTTTTCCTTCGCCAACAGAAGGAAACCATCATTTAATCAAGAAACGGAATCCTAATCCAAATCCTCCCAGGCAAAAAGGAACATGAAATAACATGCTCATTCATCAAACCCGCAAGAAGAAGAAGAAGGAAGGGCAATGTTAACCTTCTCCTCCCGCTTAGAGTCGCGGGAGTTCCGGTCTAGATCGAAGTAGACGAGGAGGTCCCGCGTCTGCCGCACGACGTCGGCGGGAGTCCGTGGCTTCGACCGGAAGAGGCCCTTCATCTTTCCCCCCGCCGGCCGCGTACGCCTCCGGATGAAGTAGGACCACAAGATCGCGAGGCAACCCCGCGGGAGGGCCCCGCCGCTAAGGTTAGGGTTAGGGCTCGTTGGGGTTCGACGGGGGATTCGAGTCCGCAGGCGTCGACCGCGTGCTCGATCGGCGGCGGCTTCCCTTCGCTGGCGAACGACAACAACGAAGAGCGACGTCCATCCAAAACAACAAAACACGAATAATTAGCTAAATTCGTGCGCGCGCGCGCACACATACTCTCTCTCTCTCTCTCTCTCTCTCTCTCTCTCTCTCTCTCTCTCTCTCTCTATATATATATATATATATATATATATATATATATATATATATATATATATATATATATATATATCGTAATTATTTCTCTAAATTTAAGTTTTAATATATAGTTAATATTGTTTAGTTAGTGGGTTGACAATTTGTAGTTGTCACTAATACGCTTTAAAGTTGCATTGCGGTGGTAAAATTTTTAAGGATATTTTAGAGAGTTTTAACATTTTAGAAATATATTTAAGTTTGAAATATTAACTAGCAATTGCAATACCACAACGCAAGGAATGAAAAAAATTAATGCGTATAAATGACAAAATATCATCATATCGAATCAAATAGTCCACTAAAAATTAGTCCCACCAAGAGGAATTGAAACTTTCGATCAAAACAAAACATTATGATGCCCCCTCCAAACATGATTTTCATTCAATCCTATGATACAAATTGATATGAACTTATGTAGAATTAATTATCTAAGACGTGCAAAACCTCCAAACGATACTTGTCCATAAGGAATAAGTACATTCGCAATGTGAGCATACTTGATCCTCCAAATTTTTTATACCCATTGGGGTATATTGAATGGCATACGATGTACTCTTTGGATCAATAAATTTCTTGTTTCATGTCTAGGAATAATTCTGTCATGTAATACTTTTAATGATGATTTTTATTAGGACTAATTTGGATTTAGACTTATATGAGATCTTTGGATAATTCAAAATGTTTTTAGAGAAAAAATGATAGTTTGTATACTTGTTTAGTGAAAAAAGATTATAACCAAGATTTTAAATACCATATCATATCGATGTATCGATCAACTGTTGATACGGTATGTATGTACCGAGCATACCAACACACGATTATCTATACTAAGATATATCAATATACCATCTATATCGATCTTCTATCGAATCGATATGTACCACCTGTACCAGGCAAAATTGTATTGTATTGCATACCATAGTTATAACATTATTTTGGTTGAGAAAAAGATAACTACTAATCAAAAGACAGCCTTTCATTAATTATTTGATTTGAGCTAATCCAATTTTGATTGATTTGGACAAGCTTCACAGCTTCTTTCATGCTTGAACTGAATCTGGCAGTGAGGCAAACTCATCTGTGAGAACATTTGAGAGGTTCATTGTGACAGCATATTTCTTCTATTTTCTTGCTTATATCTCCCAATATAATCTCATTCTTAGACATATAACTCTGGAGGAAGGATTAAAAAAAGGAGCATCAAAGAAGAGATGGGGTTCCATTTCTTGAAGATAGTAAAGAGGACATAGAATGCAGCACAAAAGACTCCTGTACCAGATCATAAATAGAGCTTTAGCTGCAGAACATAGACTTGACTGATCTCTCCCATTAGCTTCAGAGGAAAGCTTAAGCTTCATGAATCACTTGCAGTCAGGATCACACAATCACAGAAATTAAGGAGCAAAAGTATTATACAACAGTAGAATTACAAAATCAGTCTTGCCTTCCAACTTGTTCTTGATAATTTTAGAATCATGGCAACCTTGTTTTCATGTATCCGAAATCGAATTACATCAGAGAAGCAAAGATTTTACACAGGATATGTGGGACGGAGTAAAGTGCAATTTCCATGATTCATCCTAATGAGGTAGCGACAGTACCATCGACACTTGAAAGTGCTTTCACAATTTACTACATTCAAGTGGCAAGGCAGCTATACATATGATCATATCTTCCACATCAAAAATGCCAAAGATCATATCAGGATTGTAGATTAATAATCTCAATTAAAGAGGTACATCAAATTTGCTATTTGAAATAGATTGGCTAAATGCTTCAATGTTATGAAGAATGCTTAATCCTTCTTTGCTCGGTTCCGTGCAGCTCTGGCTGTGCTTGATCGCTCAGATTGTGAGAAACGGATAAAAATGTGCATAACTATTGTAACCAGTATAACCGCTGCTGTGGTGAGCACAACTCCTTTCCATGTCGACAAGAGTTCTGTCCATTTGAAGAATCTGAATGTAGCATAGGATAGAAGACTCGACCAAAATACCACCACCTGTTGCCAAGTTTATCATTCAAGAAAGATAAAAGATACAGGATATGCTGATTGTGTAGAAGTATCAGTAGGAATTATGACCATCTCGAAACAAATTATCACCTCAATAGAATATAATTCTTTCATTTGTGAAAAAAATGATTTTAATTGTTTCAGATGAATGAAAATAAGACCAGCAGATATACTTCTTTAATTGGATAGAAACCCCAAGGCAAATAGTGAAGATAAACACATCTAGTTGTATCACAGCAAGCCACCTAGACTCTTAGATTCCTAAAGTTTGCAAATCATAAGCTTCCTATCAGCAAAAGCATCTTCACCTTCTTCATTACTTTCTCCTAGGTCATCAACTATCGACTGATTACAGTGCAGCATCATTGAGAGAAGTTTCACATTCAAAACAAAAAAGCTTGGATAGAGCCTTGATTTGACAACCATGTTATATTATCTACTCGTTAACAAAATCTTTGTTCTTCTTCAAAATAAAATTGGCACAAGAAAGACATCTCCAATCACGCCATAACAAGACAGTTGGAATTATCTATAACGATAAAGTCAATGTTCACAATGTGTTAGCTTCCTATTAGAAAAGGCATTGTATATAGAAATACATGTACCATGAGAAAGGTGCTTTATACACGCTTGTTGAGAAGAGTTTCACCCAGGTATGAAACTTAATTCAGGATGCATTATGATATTGCAAGTTGGCAACCTTTAGTCTAATGTTTAATGAAAACCTTTTTCTTCATATAATTTGTTTTTATATATTGACAAGACAATTAACAACATCTTACCAGCAAAGACTTTATAGGCCGACCAAGTTGTCTTGGCTCAACACCAAAAGTGCCCTCCGATTTGTGTTTATCCAGTAAAGCATCCTGTCAGAGAGAATAAACAAGTTCGATGATACTATGAAAGGATTAAGAAGTCGTTAAGGCAAAGTAGTATCACATCTTTGCATGAAAATGAGATTAAACATATGTGAATACATTGCATGTTTTATAGCCAACAGAAACAGAAGATCCTTGGAAGACTAATACAGCATGCAAGAAAGAATACTATGCCTTAGCCACAAATATGTCTTTACACCACTGTGACACTCCCTCATCTGTTTCAGGTAGATCAGTCATTTCATGCCGCTTAATATGGACATGTACCTGCAAGCATAATAGTCTTAGACGAGAACAATCCAAACACATAAAAATGTTAAGCAATATTTTATCAATCATTGATAAGAAACTTCACTGGTCACTGACAGTAGATGGCAGAGACCAATCCATACTGGCTAAAGATTGCACACATGGTTGCTGACAATGTTGCTCAAGTATGCAGTAAGAAACTATACAGCCAACATAACATATAAGGTTGATGACTACTACAGAAATGTGTACAAAGAAGAGTACAAATACAATCCTATATAGTCAAAATAGAAGCTGAAATAACCTAATTTAACATGAAAATAATACAAATTTTCTTGATTTGCTAACTTTTTAATACACGTACAATATGAGAATAAAAAAATTCTCAACTGAATGAGACTGCTTGTAGCCCGGAATCTTGATGGATAATATTCTGATGTTGGCAATAATGATGCAGATGAGACATCGTTCGTGGTGTTCATCATCTCACAACATATTACTCATATTTTCTAGGATTTATACACGTTTATCTGGTTCTTTGCTACACATAACATATGCTGTACTCCTTCTATGCGTGTAGCTCAAACTCTTGATGGATGCTACTCTTTTGTTGGCATTAATTTTGCAGATGAGACATCATTCTCCTTCTTCCTTGTGGTAATATATTGCTCATATTTGATTTATCAATAAAGTAAATTTAATTAATTTAGGATGTTTTGTATATGTAATAAGTAGTCACATGTCAATGTTGTTGGGAAATCTAGGGGCGACATCACATGCGCAGCGGAAGAACAGAAAAACAAAACAAAATCCTAGATTTCCACAAAAAAATTTCGTCGTTGTACGAAAATCGATGAGTTAAAATCCGCGAATCCGAAAACTGCGTATATGAGAAAGATAGTACATAGGGAGATCGTATGTTCCTGAGATTCCTACAGATCCATATGGGAGGATGAAGGAGGTCAAGAGTCCTCTCTAACGGTGATCCACACGACAGGAGCTACGAAGATGCTCCTCTCTAGGAAGAGGAGAATAAGAGGTGGCTGAAAACCCTAGCCTATAGGCCTTTGATTCTCTCCTATTTATAGAGGCCCCTTGTTAACCCTAATGGATCTTGCCCTATTGGGTACTGGATCTCCATCAAATTACCTAAGCCTCTTAAATTAATGGGTCTCTACCCAATAATCTCTTATTAGCTCTTATTGAATCACATTCATGGGATCAAATAATTCAGGAGCTTATTGGATATTCAATAAGATAGAGACTCCAATGGATATCTCATATTCGAACTTCTACTCATCGCAACACCTACCATATATGTGTGACCCTCTAAGCCCAATATCGAGCTAGCCGTGAGTCATACTTGTCAAAACTCCTTCTGACTTAGTGAATTATTATCTCCATAATAATTCACTCGGCTCATCGAATGCGGACGTACTAGGCCATTACACCGTAGTCCCCAGACGATACAGGGAAATCGAATCCTTTGGACCTATTTATCCTCAGTTACCATGTACCTATAGTCCTTCATCTATCTAATATCCCAGAGACCGTATATCGGGCATGTTGTTAGGCCCATATGATTTCTACTCGAGTCTCGCTCTAATTGGATTCTCCCAGAGAATTCTTTCTCTCTTGACCGAATGACTCTGGCCAGGAATTTGTCTAAGCAAGAACACATAGAATATTCCTCTCATGATACCGAGAGTGGATGATCCTCTATTAACACTCAATAGCCCTTGTAAGGTTGGCTGCCACTCCCGAATACACTATTGGGACTACAAAATCGCTGTCTGACAACAGGTATCATTAACCATCTAGCATTTCGTAAGCGGATCAATCAGTGAACTCATTCTCTAATGAGCACCGGCACTGTATCCTTAGTGTTCCAACACGAGTAGATATGAGACTAGCCACCTCCATCATATGGACGGATATACAGCACACCAGTCTGTCCGATTATCTAGATGTCCCTCTCGAGTAACCTACGACCGAGATTATTTAGGGTCTGTGTTTAAAGACGAATCGGTCTCAATATTATGATCTTATCACGATCTAATTCTCATTGCACAGATCCAAGAACCTTATAATATACATCCAGATAATGTGAGAAAATGCAAATAATCATAAGCAAAGAGATTGACGCAATGTGTTACAGGTGCCATCACTCACGTGATTGGCTTGTATGACACCTATAACTAACAAATATCTACTCAACAAGAAAAGAAAAGAAAAACCAAATGTAGTAAAGATGAAAGAAATAAGATTTATTTATTATTGGAGATTACACATCTTGACTGAACATCAATCTTTACAAAGATAAAAATCTATCAATCGAGAATTCCATCAAGAGAGGAAGATTATTTTTCAAACTATGTCAGAATTGTTTCCTTCTTCAAATAGTATTTTTCCTTTAATTTTCCTTATTTTAGTATTTTTCCTTTTTATTCTTGTATCTATATCTATAAAAAGGGACCAGAACATTGTAATGGATTAATCAAAAGATGAATCAATAAATTGAATTATTTCTCACCTCTTGTGTGAGTGGTGTGAGGCCATAAGTTGCTTTTCCAATGGAATAATTCTATCGTCCACGTGTGAGATATGCGGAGGTGCAAGACTTTCATCTTGGGAGTATAAGTTATTATCCTTTTTTTTTCTCTCTTTCCAATTCCTTATTCAAAAAAGAAATCCCTGTGTTACTGATCCTACATCACATATCTTCTAGGATTTATGCAGGTTTTTTTGGTTTATTGCTACATATCACCTATGGTGTTTTAATATCTCAAATACCTGCAATTATACTCCTAAGAATAAGACCATATCAATGTCTCAGCTTTGTAGAAGTTTGCTAGTGCAGTAAAGAAAGGATCCCAAAAAGGCTCTTTAGAATCTGTATTAATACATACAAAACACATCGAAGGGAAATATGAATTCATCAAGATAATTTGGAACAAAAGCCAAAGCCAAATGCTTAAAAAGGTGACAATTAGTCTTATTTCCTTTCTGATGCTCAGGAAGATACTGCATCTAACTAAGTTATGGTTGCTATTGGCTGAAGGTTAAAAATCAGGTAAAGATAGAGCAGATAGAGTAGTTTCTAGCAATTGGCTATAACAAGTTACAAATTTTTTTAAGTTTAAGTGACTTCTAGCACTTGACTGCTGTTGTCAAATCAGATATCTATCTAAAAGTTGTCCAACTTAATGGAAGTTTGAAATTCAGCAAGACCTTTTTCTAGTGAAGGCAGCAATGCTGTCTACCATGGCCACTCCACAAATGTACAACTTACTGTAAACAGAAAACTTACATTAACTCTGGATGAAACTATTGTCCTTTTCCATAATAAAATTTTATTCCTCCTCAAATGGAAAATCTTCATATATTTTTTCACCAACTGAACTGACTCTGATTCTTTAACAGGAATTCTGCAGTTCATGACCAATTAATCAGCCACAGCTAATCTATGAATGGCTACAGGCTACTATGCTTAGTAAAGAGCTCCATAGAACAGTATAACACCTAGAGGGAATAATCACAGTCATCAAATGGAAGACTACTCTTGTTTTAACATGTGATAATATAACAAATATGTAACATGCACTGATCAACATGAATTCATCCTAAACAACCCACATTGAAGCCAGTGAATTCTATTGGTTCTCGAGCCAACCCTGGGTTCATACTACCAGTGAAGTTGAACAGTTGCTGACACATTTAGGCAGCCTGACCTGCCTTACCATGGTCAACACAGTTTAATGTTCCATTAAGAGACTTACGGAGCCCCACTCTCCAGATTCCAAATCTCTGATTCCTTCACTCAAAAATGATACATAGTGCCTTTACTCCACATATATCCTCCAACCTCTATTCTTGTCAACATTGCTCATCTTCTGCCTTTCACGTGGCATCGTCTCTCCATGGTCCGTGGACGTGAGGTACATGCTTCCCAACTGACTGTTCTACTCCATATTTTTTATCTCTGATCATTTGATGCTGAGTCTCATCAATAAAAAGAAATTAGTGCAATATCATCGCACGTACGGAGTTTCGACGCTTTCGGGTTTACGCAGTGCATGCAGTCAACCGAACGATACGTTTCGACGTACCGTTCTGTCATGCACTTAGCTAGAATTGCCTAAGTGGTGAGGAACCCTTGCGACAAGCCACCGACTTAGCTGAAGTTGCCTAAGTCAAGAATCGCCTTTGCGCCCACTTCGATCGGACTTAGCTTGGATTGCCTAAGTCTTGAGGCGCCCTTGCGACATACGCGTCCGCAAAGGGTCAGCCGAACTGCAACCTCGTGCAGGTCCCGTAGGACCTGTAAAAAGAGAAGTTGATTAGTCTTGAAACGAGCGGCGGACAAGTCCCGACGTCTCGTGAAGAGGGAAGCTTTACAAGCAATTGAGCGAGCACTTGGAGTGCAAGAAAGCAGAGAAAGAGAGGAGGAAAACAAGGACTTTAGAAGGGTGAATGAGCAGCTGCAAGTCCGCAAACAACTACTCCCCAAGTGCCGGGCGCGAAGGCAAGTTTCCGTCAAGTTGACGTGCAAACTTGTGAAAGTGTTCAACGCCCGACACTATATTGAAGACCCATCTAGCCATGTGCCACCCGGGGGGTTCCAGGGTGCTGAGATGGCTGACAAAATTTTGGTGGCTGCGGGCTGCAGAAATCAGCCCGCGGCACACGAAAACGGAGCTGTTTTTGGGGTTTTTGGGCAGATGCAGCAAGTGATCGTTCTGCAGCGCTGCAGCTGCTATTTCTTACATTTTTACAAGGAAAAACACACCAAAACATGGCAAAACAGGCTGCCAAGGATATGTACAAGCATGGGCAAGCGACGAACGGAACGTTGAACGAAGTTGCTGCGAGTGTGCGACGACCGTTCGTGACATTCTCCCCCACTTAAGCTGTTGACGCCCTCGTCGACACTCTTTGGTAGGCTTTGATGGCTGTTTCTTCATGTCGGAGGGTATCTTCGGCTCGCCCGGCCGCTTGTTCGGGAAGCTTCCGCCATTTCACCAAGTATTCAATCTGCTCAGCTCCATTGGGTAGCTTTGGCTTGCGATCCGCTAAAATGGTCTCAACTCATTTCTCATATGAGGCTCTGGTGGGAGGTTGTCGAGTTGAAACGCCTCGGAAAGCATCTTGCGGATCGGAGTGGTAGGCTTTCAAGTTGCTGGCATGGAAAACATTATGAAACTTGAGCCACGCCGGCAGTTGCAACTTGTATGAGACGTTGCCCACCCTATTGATAATTGGGAAGGGGCCATCATATTTGCGCACCAATCCTTTGTGCACCTTGTTCCGAAAGAACTGGAGTGATGCTGGTTGGAGCTTCACCAGCACCAAATCGCCGACTTTGTATTCCTGGGGTCGCCTTCCCAAGTCTGCCCACTTCATCTTTTCTTCTCTCGCCGCTTTCTTCCAAGTAGGCCCGCGCAATATATCTGCATTTCGATGCCATTCTTTTGCCAAGTGATATGCGGACGGACTACTCTCCTGTATATCCAATAGCCAAAGTGTAAGGAGTCGGCATTTGTGTCTGTGATGATCTCAAAGGGGCTCTTGTTGGATGCAGAGCTCGCCGCAGTTGTAGGAGAATTGGGCTATGTCCAACAGCTTCACCCAATCTCGTTGGTTGGCACTCACGTAGTGCCGAAGATATTGCTCTAGGAGCGAGTTTATTCTCTCAGTTTGGCCATCCGTCTTGTCACGGACAAAATTGTAAACGGCTTGTTCGGTGTAATGCTTGTGCTTGTCCGTGTCCCTTTTGGTTGGTTGTCACTTATAAAGCTTGTAAAGGGCTTGCCAAAGGCAAAATACCCTATTTGAGTGAGTTTGACAGCCATTGTAGGCTTGTACATAAAGTACGCGCGTCGAGGAATACTTGTAATAGAATTCGGATGTCGTAGTGGACCAAATCTATGCCTTTGTTGTCAGGCAAACTTACGAGCTTGTGATATCCATTGTTGGAATGTGCATTGGCTATAAAGTGTTTACTAAAAGAGTGGCTTGTGGATCCCGTGTGAAGCGCTTTCTCCGTCCTTCTTCTCTTTGTAGGTCCTAAGGGATTGCAGGAGATTTCGGTAGGTGACTTTGCGGGATGATAGCGTCCGTGGCGATTGGTTGGAGCACGGCTTAGTAAAACCACTAAGTCCGTGACACCTGGGGTGGAGGCTTGTGGAGAAGTATAGCTTCGACCCCAATAATTTGAACAACTCGGCCCAGAATCGTCCCAGAAACCGAGCATCTCGATCACTTATAATATTGTGTGGGACTCCCCAATACTTCACTATATTCTTCATCATTAGCTTCGCCGCTTCCTCTCTTTGAGAAATGTAGGGTGCGGCAATGAAGGTTGCATACTTCGAAAATCGGTCGACCACCACAAGTATCGATCCGAGTTCCCCTACTGCCGGCAAGCTTGATATGAAGTCTAAAGAAATGCTCTCCCACGACCTTTCTGGTACGGACAACGGCTCTAAAAATCCCACCGAAGGCTGGTCGACGTCAGAGAGTTGCTCCATCTTATCTTGTTGTGGGAAGGCTGGGTTAGGCATGTTCGAACATATTCCTCCACGTCTGTCCCCATCTTTAGCCAATAAAAGGCCCTCTCCACGAGAGCCAATATACGGTGAATGCCCGAATGTCCTGCCCAAAGGGAATCATGACACTCCTTCAAGAGTTCACGTCTCAAATTGTCCACTCGAGGGACAAACTCGATTCCCTTTGGTGTAGATGAGTCCCTCCTGGACCCAAAATCGTCATGCCTTGCCTTCTTGGATCGGTTGCATCAAGGTTACTACTTGGGGATCACTGTACCCATCCTTGATCCGAGAAAGGAAGTTGGAGTGCAACTGACTTGCTTGGCCTCCGCCCTCCAGTTGCATAGCATTCACGGCCTCCACTTTTCGACTCAAGGCATCGGCTACGACATTTGCCTTTCCGGGTTTGTACTCCATTGCCATGTCAAATTCCGCCAGAAAGTCCTGCCATCGTGCCTGCTTTGGAGAGAGTTTCTTTTGAGTCTGGAAGTAATTCAAAGCGATGTTGTCTGTCCTTAGCACAAATCGCGATCCGAGAAGGTAGTGTCGCCACACTCGTCAGAAACAAATGGATCACCGCTATCTCCTTCGTCGTAATCGGATATCGCCGCTTTTCGGTGTCGTTGAAGCTTGCGGCTTTCATAGGCCACTGGGTGGCCCTCCTGCATGAGTACTCCCCCAATAGCAAAGTCGAAAGCATCTGTATGGACTTCAAAAGGCTTCCTATAGTCTGGCAATTTGAGCACCGGTTCTTTCAAGACGACAGCCTTTAGGTCTTGGAATGTCACTTCACATTTGTCGGACCATCTCCAAGGTCGCCTTTTCAAGAACTCGTCGGTGGAGTTGCGCGCTTCAATACCCCATTATGAAGCGCCGATAGTAGTTCACAAAACCAAGGAAGGATCTTAGCTCTGGTACCTTCCTCGAGTACTCCATTCGATATCCACAAATTGCACCTTTGACTTGTCCATTCGAATGGACCCATTGCCGATTCGATGCCCCAAGAATAAGATTTCCGTCTGAGCAAAGTAGCACTTCTCTCTTTTCACGAACAAAGTATTCTCCCTGAGAACTTTGAAAATTGTTCGAAGGTGCTCAATATGCTCCTCAAGTGTTCTGTCAGAGACGACGATATCGCCCAAGTAGACGACCACAAACTTGTCCAAATACTCCTTGAAAAGCTGATTCATAAGAGTGCAGAATGTGGCTGGAGCGTTGGTTAAGCCGAAAGGCATCACCAAGAACTCAAACGCTCCATACCTGGTCACACAGGTAGTCTTCGCTTCATCACCTTCAACAATCCGCACCTGCTAATACCCCGACCGAAGGTCGAGTTTGGAGAAATACTTTGCTTTGCCCAGTTGGTCGAACAAGTCCGCAATGAACGGGATGGGATATTTGTTCTTCTGGAAGAGAACTGGAGCTCCGAATGGTGCTTTAGAACTGCGGATGAGGCCACCGCTTAGCAGTTCATCTAACTGCTTTCGAGTTCTGCCAACTCAGGAGGGGGCATGCGGTATGGTGGTCTCGCTGGAGGCTTCACTCCTGGCTCCAGCTCAATAAGATGATCCACGCCTCTGCGTAGGGGCAGAGTTTTCGATAACTTAGGTGGCATAACATCTGCGAACTCCTTTAGAACGTTTGCCACCGCAGCGGGTTCTTTAAGGGCCTCCCCATCGAGTGTTTCCAGCTTCATCGCAGCCACAAAGGTTAACTCTCCTTTGCGTACACCCTTCTTCAATTACAACGCCGATAGTTGTTGGGGATCCTGGGTTCCTCTTCGAGAGACAGAAACCACACAAGGGTTGTCACCTCCCATCAGACATATGGAGTCTAGGAACGGCATCGGCACCAACTTTGCTGCATGCATGAACTCCATCCCAAGAATCATTTGGAAGTCATCCAATGACACTGCCATCATATTTGTGCGCCCGCTCCATGATCCGATCTTGATGGAGACTCCCTTTGCAAGCCCGGAAATTCGTTTGGCCTCCGAGTTGACCGCTTTCATCCGACTTAGGTTCTTCTCCAAGATTAGTTCAAGCCGCTTTGCTTCTCGGTCGGCAATGAAGTTGTGAGTAGCACCCGTGTCCACCATTGCTCGGGTGGTTTGGCCGTTGAGTCTGATGTTTACGCATACATCACCACCGCTTCGCTTTTGTTGCTTCGGCCAGGTTCTCCCCACTTGACCCTGCAATGCATTCAACAAACGCATTGCACCCATTCGGGGTCCTTGCGACTTCTCATCGTCGCTACCCGATTCGGAGCTACTCGAACTGGGGGCAACTGCCTTGCCCTTTTCTGGCTTGGGGGGATTGATGGAAGCCGACAAGGCATTGAGTGCCTGTTTTTGCGGGCACTCCCATACACTGTGTGGTCCTCCGCACAAGAAACATCTCCTAGGTTTTGAGGTCCTGCCGTTTGAGTTCGGCCCTTTATGGAAACTCTTCTTCCTTTGCTCACCCCTAGGTTCCTTCCCAGGAGGGTGCCTTGGTTGGTGATTTCCTGTGGACTGCTTCTTCTTCCTCGGGTCCTCTGAAGAAGCAAAGTTGGTAAGCCTTCGGTGTTTGCAATTGCTCCGACCAAATCAGTGTCATTCCGTCGATGAAGTTCCTGTTGAGCCCATGGCTTCAGGCCGTCAAGAAAGCTGAACAACTTATCTTTTTCAAACATATCTTGAATGTCCAACATTAGTGAAGAAAATTACTTCACATAGTCCCGAATGGAAGACGTTTGGTGGAGTTGTCTCAACTTCCTCCTTGCGACGAACTCGGTGTTCTCGGGCGGGGAATTGAGTTCTCAACTCACGCTCAAGTCGCCCCATGTGTTCACTCTAAGACCGACCTTGTTGAATCTCTTCCCAACGGGTTCTCCACCAAAGCTTTGATCTCCATTCAGATACATAGTCGCTTATTGAAACTTTGGTGTCCTCAGAGTCGGCCTCGCAGCTCGGAAATCTTGCTCCATATCAAACAGAAATTCTCGAGCTCCTTCAAGATCTCTAGCACCCCATAACAATGTGGGTGGGCGCCTGAAGCTTTGTGTCGCGCAAGAACGCGGTGTTGCTTCCCCGCATTCAACGCCCCTTGTGAGCATTGCAACTCGGAAGTGAGTTCCGTCACCATATCTTGCAAATGTTGCACGGAGTCCTTTGTGTCATCCGTCGGTCGGTCGACTAAGGCTTCAACCTTGTCGATCCGAATTCAGCTTCTTCTTCATGCGAGCTCTCTACGCCAAGAAGCCTACTTTGCCTTGGTAGAGTTCATCCAAGCTCGCTTCAAGAACATCCAAGCGGGTTTCGCCGCTATGATCTCTCTCTCGTGGCTCTTTTTTTTCCGGTTGGCGCTCCAGATTGCGCCTCCTCCGCTCTTGGTGAGCGACCAACTTCTCGCTCATCGCCGCGCTTGCTCTCGCGAGCGGCTCCAAAGAGAAGAGAGCGAGTTTGCACATGCAGCCCTCCTGCAGCTGCTTGGGACAACATTCCGGCTTACCCCATTTTGCTCGATTCACCACGTTGTTTCGCCATGGCGAGATTGCGAAGTTTCTTCGCTGCTTGCTCAAATTGCTTGCCTGCTCTGATACCACAATGTCACGCACTTAGCTAGAATTGCCTAAGTGGTGAGGCACCCTTGCGACAAGCCACCGACTTAGTGAAGTTGCCTAAGTCAAGAATCGCCATACGCGCCACTTCGATCGGACTTATTTGGGATTGCTTAAGTCTTGAGGCGCCTGCGACATACTGGCGTCCATGAAAGGGTCACCGAGCTGCACCTCGCAGTCCCGTAGGACCTGTAAATAGAGAAGTTGATTAGTCTTGAAACGAGCGGCGGACAAGTCCCGACATCTCGTGAAGAGGGAAACTTTATCAGCAATTGAGCGAGCACTTGGAGTGCAAGAAAGCAGAGAAAGAGAGGAGGAAAATAAGGACTTTAGAAGGGTGAATGAGTAACTGCAAGTCCGCAATCAACTACTCCCCAAGTGCCGGGCGCGAAGGCAAGTTTCCGTCAAGTTGACGTGCAAACTTGTGAAAGTGTTCAATGCCCAACACTATATTGAAGACCCATCCAGCCATGTGCCACCGGGGATTTGTGAGTCTTGAGATGGTCGACAAATTTTTTGGTGGTCATGGTCTGTAGAAATCAGCCCGCGGCACACCTAAAACGGAGCAATTTGTTTTTGGGGTTTTGGGCAGATGCAAGCGAGCGATCGTTTGCGCAGTTGTAGAGCTGCTTATTTCTTACATTTTTACAAGGAAAAACACACCAAAACATGGCAAAACAGGCTGCCAAGGATATGTACAAGCATGGGCAAGCGACGAACGGAACGTTGAACGAAGTTGCTGCGAGTGTGCGACGACCGTTCGTGACAGTTCGGTATATATATATTTATAATTATAAATATTATATATATATATAAATAGATATATATTTTTTTCTCTCGACAACGTCGCCCTCGGCAACGTCGCCCGAAAAGTTAAAAAAACAAATTTCTATTAAAAAATTGGAGCCTCGGCGATGTCGCCGAGGCTTCGGGGACGCCGCCCGAGGCTTCGGCAACGTCGCCTGAGGCTTCGGCGACGTTGTCGAGCTTTTAAAAAAACCAAAAAAAATATTTTTTTATTAAAAAAATGATTTTTTTATTTAAAAATGATTTTTTTTATTTAAAAAAATCATACCGACCGGTAGCGGACGGTCCGCGTACCAGTATCCTGTCTGACCGGTACGTAACGCCTGGTACATACTGCCCGGTACATACCGCCCGGTACGGGCGGTACAGGTCGGTGTTGCAGACCATCCTACCCAATGCACTTATTCTTTTTCTCACCCTCGTGCTTAATCTCTCTTTCCTTTTCAATCTCACAGAGCCTCATCCATTAACACCTTAAACAATAGACCTCTGGTGCTACCCATGTGCATATTCCCTTCCCTCCCTGACAGCTTGCTCTGGCCTGTTCTCCACAGCAACCCAACCAGAGTTCTGTTTGGGATAAGTTTAACAACACACAACTGTTGGTGGGTTTCAGCAAGCTCAATGCAAGACTGAACATAATAATGGCATCAGCTTAGGCCAGCTTTAAAAAAGTTCTCTACAAATTGACTCTCATGAAGTTTATGCCTACATGTGATGCAAGATGGAAGAAAGTCTGCTCAAGCTAAAAAATATCAATGCAGTTATCATTCCAACATTTTGTATGTGAACCTATATAATTTGATACTAAATAAGACTGTATAACCAACAGAAAAGATATCAAAATATTGAATCCTCAGAATATATGGCACTTTTCAATAAACTGTAGCTACGTCAAATCCACAAGGTGGCTATAAAATTAACATTAAAAAATATCATGCATTAAGTAGATATCAGAACTAGCATTAGAAATACATGGCCTTCACTTCAGATGAAATGATTTAGTACTTTCAGTGAGATTGTATCATCAATTGCATGTACAAGTCATGATTCTCTCAACGATTAACTTG
The DNA here is from genome assembly GCA_024322285.1 of Musa beccarii. NCBI lineage: Eukaryota > Viridiplantae > Streptophyta > Magnoliopsida > Zingiberales > Musaceae > Musa > Musa beccarii. Next base: position 50,963,342 of record CM044396.1, read on the forward strand.
ATTATCAATTACCATAGGAACATTTTCAAACATATCTTCCATTGATGACCACAAAATATAAGTAACATGTGCATATGCAAGCACATATTACTGAATGTAGCCCTATCATAAATTATACATTCCTATATTTCCAAATTCTCAGGATCTGCGAACCGTAGTCCTCATGTCAGAATTGAAGCAAATTCAAATACTTTGAAGACATGTTGCCTAAATGCAACAATGAATTATGTATAGAAGACACAATGAAAGTCACCATAATTTAGCATACATACCAAGGAAGATTGGCCTTTTAGAATCCTAAACATTGTTGGTGGAGGTTGATCTGAAGGAATAGCTACTGTTACATCATAGATAGCAGGAACAAAAGATCGCATAATACTTACAGCTGAAACAAAACCCTGAAAATCATATGTCAAGTGTCAATACATATCTAGAGATTTCAATCTATGCTGATCAAACCACAGATAATCCATGACAACAAGAAAGATGTATATTGAAGGTCATTCTACTTTTTTATATTGCTTCATCTAGTACTTAAGATATCAAGTGAAGGATAGTTTCAAGACTATCAAACTCAGACAAGACCATGGTATGCAACTTCGAATGATACCACTCGGTACGGGCGGTACGTACCGGTCTGAGAGGATACCGGTACGCGGACCGCTCGCTACCGAGCGGTACACGTATTTTGGCCGGTACCGAGGCATACCGACCGGTACCGAGGCGTACCGAGGTGTACCGATCGATACCGAGGTGTACAAACCAGTACCACCCCAGATTTCGACTTTTACCGAGATATACCGATCGGTACGGCCTAGCATGATACCATTGGTATGCCATAGCGTACCAACGGTACATATCGGTACATACCGTACCGACCAACTTTCAGTACACCGGTACGGTACAGTATTGCGAACCTTGGACAAGACCAACAAAAGGAAGCCAGGAAAAGAAATTCTCCATACAACAGTAACTTGTTAAAAACTAGAAACAACCTTGGTACGAGGAACGAGAACATGTCTAGGGATTGGGAGACCCTGTGAAGCTGCATACTCTTGTGCTGCTAAAAGTTTTGCTGGTGTAAAACGTGTCCCTTCGACAAAAAGAGCCAACCAAAATGGTCTAGGGAAGTCCTTTAATTGTTGCAAACCTGACTGCATGTTACAGTTATCCAAACGAAATCAGAAAGAATAAAAATTTAAAAAGTGTCAGCACTATACAACAGTACGCAAGTAAAGAGTACTTTCAGGGTGCATTCATCCTTGGCCCAACTTCTTTCCAGAAAGAGGTATTCAGTGAACCACATTGACCAACCAATAACCTGCAAAGGTGTCGTACATAACTAATAGTAATGCAGTCTTTGACATAATAAGAAATTAAACCAAAAGACTTGAGAATGGCATTACCAAGCATACACCGAATACTTTGCCAAGTACAAACATAACTTAAACAAACATATACTCAAGTTATTAATGAGATAATAACTTTCCTAAAAAACTAAATATGCTCCACAACTGTAGCATCGTGGGTATGAATCAAAGAAGGTTCTACAATTAGAGGGGAAAGTAAAAAAAAAAAAAAAGAAGTTTAAACTAATGATCACAGGCCAAATGGACAAAAAAGAGTCTAAATGTATCCTGAAGTTGTGATCCTCTCTGCTATCTGCACTCTAGAGAAGCACAAGATTGACTGTCAAACAAAGTGTTTTGCTTTCCATATGACCAAAGCATGAGGATCTTCAACACTCAAGTACAGGAAGTCATGTCTTTTTCACTGAATAAGTTTCCATGTGATTTGCTTGTGGAAAGAGGGGAAAAATAGATAAGCTGAAACCTGTCACAAAACTTTTTTGTCCTAACAGATGTATATTCCAATTATTATTTATTTTGATATTACAACTATTAGATGCAATCCTTTTATCTTATTGGTCCTGACAATGAGCAAAACCGTTGTCTACACCAGAAGATTGCTAGAGGTGAAAATTTGATGTCTACAGAATATTGACTATGATACAATGTCACAGATAAGAAACACATCAGTTTCATCATAGAAAATAGTGTAAAGAAACTGTTAAATGTGAAGAAAAAGAAAAATACCAATGCATTATATACTCACTGGCAGGAACTTTGATGATTTCTTCATCACTGCTAACGTGCTACCAAGACAACCTGACCGCTGAGATAAAAGAACCAATTTATTAAAAAATATTACAAATTAATCAACAATGATTCACAAGCTACCTTAGTATGCTTTCTTTTCAAGCACGTGATTCCATTACTGACAAATGGACAACATGCATAGCTGGAGTTAACCCATGCACTAATTAGGCTATTTCTATATAATGCACAAATAGAGATACATATCAACCTGAGACAAAATCCATCCAACAAGCCAATCAATGTCACTTTTATGGTTTGAAATGACAAGTGCATGCTCTTTACCTGTAAAGTTAAACAGAGAAACTCATAAGGCAATTTTTGCATGTTGTAAGGCTAACAACAATAAACAATATGACTCCACGGTAGGAAATTCAATTTCACTCAGACCAGTCCGAACTAACAGGTATTTACTAGAATGAGCATGAATCAAGGTCTGGACCACCCCATTTCAAGCAGTGGAGTTCAGCCTTTTTTTTATAGCAGCATGGGTAGGTTTCTTTTTTGGTCTTTAAAGGTATAAAGTGTTTTGTTTTAGGGCTCATGACTCCTCACAAGCCTCCTCCATGTTGTCGCCTTACCATTGTTGTCCAACCCAAGGTTTTGAATTTCGAATAATACCGCTCGATACTGGCGATACGTACCGGTCCGACAACATACCGGTACGTGGACCGCCCACTACCAGGCGGAACGCTTAACGTCACCCCATATCGGATGATACGGGGTTTTAACGGGTGATAACGATCGAAATTTCGACCATTACCGCCTGGCACAGCTCGATAATAGTGCTCCAACGGTCAAATTGACCGTTGGAGTCCTTTTTCATAGGTTTTTAAACTTATCTTCTCCTCTATTTCACTCTATTTCACTCTCATACTCTCTTAAACTATTTCAAACTCTTTTTTTCTCATATTTTCACTCGGTCCAAGGACATGACAGCAACACGAACAGTAGTGCCTCGACGGATGATGGCGGTGATGCCAGGCATTCGTTGGTCTCGTCTACACAACTTGAGGGTGGTACATGGACCGAGGAGTAATATTTTACACATGTCAACTAAGATTCAGATCATGAAACTTGCCAAGGTATTGGTCAAGTTTATGCGCGGAAGAGGAAAGAGAAGGGGAAGGCAGTGGATGAATTTGAGCAGACGCGACAAAGCTTATATGATGTAGACATAGAACAAAGCTCATCGTATTAACAACTGTTATATTATAAAGAATCATACGACCAATAACAGTACGGTGATAGTTGGTCATACTTCTCTGAGCAACAGTATGATATAGAGTAGCAGATCAGTAGCGATAGTAGAAGCTCTGACATTCACCAATACATACCTCAGGAGCCGCCTCAGACAAATGTGATTCATGACGATCAACCTACAATCATCACTACATTGATGCACCAATGACATACAGTATATCAAGACACTATGTCGTGGGATCAATTTTAGGATTGGGTCAACAAATATATCATTGATATACAGATGTATAGGATCGAGGACCCCGATCCACCACTTGTGGAGGCCCGTCATTCATTTTGGTGATAAAATCAACAATCAGGTATATTTATATGTGTGATTATTTAATTCATTTGAATTTTAAAGTTTATATTATAACAAAATAATCTAACAATTTAAATGATTTTTTTGTAGATATTTTAATATTTATAGAAGGACAATTCGTAATGGATCGAAATACGAACCTTGCACAAAGCTATTCCTCAAAGTTCGAAAAAGATATGTGATACTATTCTTACCTAATTTACATTGATTTTGCTAAACTTATACTATTATTATATTTATTTCTAACTTAAAAACCCTATCCTAATCTTTTTTTTATTTTTCAAGTATTTTTGGAGGATTTTACGCCTAAATTAAGTGTATTGCTCGGTACATAGTACCATACCGTATCGTACCGAGCGACACTCGAAACTTCGATACGGTACGAAATTTCAATCCTTGGTCCAACCCACCAACCATCCACTTGTCGCTTGCAGCCCACCACACCATCTTCAGTGATTCTCACTCTCCCCGCTCCTCTTCTTCTTGTTCTCCACCTCCTTCCTTCCTCTTCCTCTTCCTTCCTCTTCCTCTTCCTTCCCTCTTCCTCCCCCCCCCAGCAACAGAAGGGTACTGGTGGTACATGCCAGCATACCATATGTTGGAGGGTCAGCATGGAAGGGACCATCAACTGGGTACCTGAAATTCCATTCCTTGCTCCACATTACATGAGGCCCAAGGAAACAACCATTCAACTCTGTGAGAATGTCTTTAGTTTCCTGGAGAGAGAGAGAGAGAGAGAGAGAGAGAGAGAGAGAGAGAGAGTAATTACCCATTAATGCATAAGTTTTTGAATCCGCAAATAACTGGACCTGCAACCATGAAATGTATATTATCCACTTATTAAACCTTAAAATATATCATAAGCAGCATACATCTCATGAACCACCAATTCAAGTAGGATAACCACTTGGTTACAAAGAAACATAAAATGTAGATATCAGTAGTACAGACAACAATTTTGGAGATGCCACATCACAATAATAAGGACAAATTATGTTGTAGTAGTAGAAACACAGGCAGGATGAGAGCTCTTATTAAAATGTCTGTTGCCATCTCAATGGATCCAAACATTAACATTTGAAATTCATGTGAAAAGGCTATAAATAAGTTTATACATGTGTAGCATAGATAGAAACAACTGCTTTTCAGAACACAGATCTTTCAAAGGATTGAATGTCTACAGTCATCATATCCCATCATGACATTGACAATGCTTTTGCAGAAAGTATAGTATTTTGTATAATTAAGTGGTTTGGATGTAACAATAATTACTATGCTATGAAGATGACATATATACTTGTTCCAACCATGGATTTCAAATTTATGTCATGCCAATCCATGCCATACGAGCATGTTGACCAACATGTCCCTGTTCAATAGAACTGAAATCCAAGAACCACTGTGGTATGCCAGTTGGTGGTATTGGTCCCTGGCCAGATTGTTACATACCAGTCGACACCGACATATATACAAGTCGGTATGTATTGTTTTTCAGGAAAAAGATAAGAAAATGACCAAAAAATTGAAAATCATTTCTTAGACTTTTTTGTCCTAATTTATTGGTATATAATTATATTTAGAAAATAATAAAGCATATCTAAGGAAGTTGCTTAGATAAATGAGCCTCTATGAAGTTGCTTCCATTGATCTTGAATCAATCTAATGCTAAAACCTAAAATCGATCCTTTAAACCCTAAACCCGGAACCCAAATCCTGATCCACAAAAAACCTCACAAAAGGAACTAGTTCAATCTTATAACCTCAGAACCAGTGATAATGAGATGGAAGTTCCTAGTTGAAAAACTCCTTTCGGTCTGAAAGTTCCATTACAATATAAATAAACTATATAATCTTTACTATAAAATTTTTTCGTATGATGTCATGCTTAAAGAGGCCAACTTTATGGTGTCTAGTATCATAAGTTAAACCAACAGACCTACAAAGAGCATTCAAGTATTTAAGTTGTACAACTAGAAAGAACATTTTTTTAAAAATCACTAATTTATTCAAGACAAAAGAAAAACTTACAAAGTTTTACAAACTTTTTCTTCTAAGAGGAAGAGGAGTATAAGAGAGCATCAATTGCTTGTTAATGCCTTTACAAGATGAACTAAGCAGTTTTTATAAAAATACAAAAGAGTTGAGAGTATTCTAAAGTTTGTTACAGTTATTAGCTTCTTTTTTTTTCTCTAACAAATCTAACATTCTATTTTTGTTATTTTGCAATTGTTGGTTGTTGTCTTGTGTCGACTGAAGTGGCTTCTTGTTATCTTCTTTTTTTTCTCTAACAAATCTAACATTCTATTTTTGTTATTTTGCAACGGTTGGTTGTTGTCTTGTGTCGGCTAAAGTTTCTTCTTGTTGTCTAGCATCGGTTGAGTCGTCCTTTTAAGATTCTTCAGTTATATCTTATTTTCAAACATCATTTCTTCTTCATCTATATTATTTTCTATTATCATGTGCTATACTTTGCTTATAAGTTTATCATTGTCATTATCTTCCGATGGTTCGATATTATCCCATGGTACTTTGTTCTAATCTCCAATGTCTTCTCCCAAATAATGCATACATAGTTCTTGTTCTACGATAATCTATTCTTGGAATAAGATGTATAGGTGGCATAAATTTATCAAAATACATCACGTATCATGGACCTTAAGCTACAAGCCTCATCCTGTATTAAACTATATCTCTTGTAATGTAATGTGTCTTATATCTTCTAACACTATATTCTTCATTTGACCTTTAATAAGATCTATTTTGATTCATTCCTCTTACTATTTCTTAGCAATGTCTGCAATACCGTACCGTACCGGAGTTTCGACACTTCTCCGGTACCGAATACCAAACGATACATTTCGACATACCGTTCGATATATATATTTATAATTATAAATATTATATATATAAATAAATATTATATATATAATTATTTTTTTTTCTCAAGCAATGTCGCACGGGCGATGTCGCCTCGGGAGAAGCCCGAGAAGTCAACAGGCAACGTCGCCTCCCTTCTCGAGCAACGTTGCCGAGGCGACATTTTCGAGAGAAGTAAAAAAAAAAATTCAATTAAAAAATACAAAATCCGACGTCGCCGATGCGAAGTCACCTCGGCAGCATCGCTCAAGGAGCAGGCACGACATTCATATTAAAAAAATTAAAAAAATAATTCTTTTATTAAAAAAATAAAAAAATTTGTATCGACCGGTAGCGGATTGTCCACGTACTGGTACATACCGCCCGTACCATGTGGTATTATTTGGTATTGCAGACCATGTTTCTTAGTCACTTTTTACTCAATTAGAATCAAAGGTCAACTGAAGAATCTATTAAAAGTACAAAGCACATTACATTATAGACAATAGAGTTCAATACATGATTAGGCTAGTAAATCAAGGTTTATAATACAAGTATATTCTAATAAATTTATATCACATATAATCTATATCCCGATGACAAATTAGATGAATCAAGAAATTATCATGGAATAAGAATTATATATAGCCATTTAGGACGACATTGGAGATTGAGATGATGTACCATGGGATACCATTATACCATAGGAAGGTAATGGAGGTGATGAACTTATAAATGAAGTATAATGCATAATAATATAAAACAATGTAGATGAAGAAGAAATCATGGATGAAAATGAGGTATAAGTGAAGAATCTTCAAGGGACGACCCAACCGATACTAAATGACAAGAAGTCACTTCAATTAACACAGGATGACAACCAACCAATAAAAAATAACAAAATGGCATCACCACTAGAGCAAATGTAGCAAGCCACTTCAAAAGTAGAATGTTAGCTTTATTTGAGAAAAAATAAAAGAAGATAAAAACTTTAACATCCTTTAGAATCCTCTCAACACTCTTGTATTTCTATGAAAACCCCTTTGTTCATCTTGTAAGGGCATCGACAAGCAATAAAGAAACACCTCGATCTCATAAGCCAACTGATGCTCTCTTAGACTCCTCATCTTCCAAGAAAAAAAAGTTTATAAAGATTTGTAAGTTTTTCTTTTGTCTAATTTAGTAATCTTTTTAGTAAACGTTCTTCATTGATGTATGCTTTAATACATAAATGCTCTTTGTAAGTCCATTGATCCGATTTGTAAAACTAGACATTCTAGGATGGATTTAGCATTAGAGTTGCCTCTTTAAGTATGACATCATGCAAAAAAAAAATCATAATAAAGATTATAGTTTATTTATAATTTTATATTGCTATAGAACTTCTATGCTAAAAGAATTTGTTCAACTAAGAGCTTTCATCTCATCATTTCCAATTATGAGGTTATAAAATTGACCCAGTTCCCTTTGGCATATTAGGTTTTAAAGGGTCTATTTTAGGTTTTCGTTTGAATTTTAATCACGAGTAAGAGTGTGAGAAAGAGTGAGAATAGAGTGCATGAGAGTGACCAAAAGCAGGGGATAGAGGAGGATTTAAAGCCCAAAAGAGGCCCCGACAGTCAATTTCACCATTGGGGTTAAAACTAGACCCAATCTGGGTCGGTACCAATAAAATTTCGACCTGTATCAGCGGATACAGACTAAGTTTCGACAGTATTGGCCGATACATACCCCATACTAACCCATACTAGGCTATATTTCAATGCACCACCCGAAACAGGCTGGTCCGCATACCGGTCAGCTGGTAGACTGGTACATATTGCCCGTTTCATATCGTTTTGGGCGGTACATCAAACCTTGTTGAAATCCTTCAATCTGATTACATCCATCATTATCATCAAGTTGAAATCTTTCAATCTGATTACATTTGTCATTATCATCAATGTCGGTAAGAAAATAAATGGTCTCCAAACTACATAGAACATTGAAATTGAGTTTTGTGTTAAAACAAGTGTTGAAAGAAGCGAAAGGGCCATAACTCAATCAAAGCTATAGTCATCTTGCTAGGATATGCCTCCCAACAAAGGATCATGCACTTGGAGAGAGAGAAGATCCTACGAAACACCAACTAAAAGAGAACTAATGTTCTAAAAAGTAACTGCAATATATGGATCGTCAAATGTAGGCCCTAACTCTATTATAGGAATAATTAAGTTAAACTAAACGAAATACATTCATGCAAAATAAATTGTATGCCCAACTCAACTCTTGAAAATAACTAAATCAAATAAAACTAAGCACATTAGCAATGCAAAATAAAGACAGCCCACCAGCACCTCTGCTTGGCTTGGGCTAAAATATGTAGAACAAGAATATGCCCATAAAAAGACTTCATGATAATAACTATAGAATTCTTATGACTGTCAATATATCAACTATTACCTGACAATATATGCTGACAAAATTATCTGAATTATTTAAAAAATAAAAAAACATTTATCGCCACTAGGATCAGGTAAGGAAGCTTGGCCAATCCTCTGCTTTCCTAACTCGATTATGAGAGGTTGGAAATTGTTCTCGTCCTAACCAAGCTGGAGTTGTCCTAAATTGGATAGGTTGACTTTCCTTTTGATCTGAAAACTCCAAGAGTCAGGTTACTTCAGGAACAAGACTTCCCCAAGGATAGAATGGACTGGACATTTGCTGAATTAGGCTAGTGCAACCATGGATCTGCTTGTATAATGCTAATTTTGGCTGCTCCAGGGTGTGTATGAGCTGGATCAACTCTGTCTGAGCTTCCAAAATTGATCAACCAAAATGTCTTGGCTTGGAGTCGAAGCTCTCTGCTGGCCCAATTCTTCATAAATAGGTTGCACCAATGCAGCCAAATCAACCGCTGAAGTAATCAAAACTTACATTAAATATAAGTGCTATACTTAGGCCTCATCCAGCCAGGCTACAACCGGAGTTCCTAGCTGCTACTCAGCTATTAAAGGACCCTTGACTGTGTTGATACTGATCTGCTGCTACGCTACTACTCAGCTGTTAAAGGACCCTTGACTGTGTTGATACTGATCTGCTGCTACTCAGAATTGTCCATCTTCCTACCCACTTCTGTGCCTATTATCACTCAAATATAGCAAGGATAATCGTACTACTCAAGAATAGAAAGAGGCAATTCCCTGCTTAAGATGCTGCAGCCAACATGCATCAGCATCACCTTAACATGTAAAATAGACAGTGATCCAGACACCAAACAGGATATGTCAGTCATACCAGATGAGCAAATGGTCAGAGGAAATAATTATGACGAAATTAAGAACTTTAAGAAAGTTTACCTTGACACCAGCCCACCAGTCAACAAGCCAGATAACCTGGAGCCACAGTAATTCCGCCACCACTCTGTTAATCCTCCTGTAAAGACTTTTCGAGAAAGGCCGTATTGTGATGAAAAAGATAGCCTGCAGCGAAGGAAATCAAAAATAAATAGCCACCATGCTTACAGAAAATCTAATATAGAAAGAAAATGACACATAACATATCCACATCAGATTAATAACAAAAAGACAGAACACAAGTAAATGAGACAAGTAGACTGAAAACGTCAAAAGGCTCAAATCTAAGGCCAAGAAAATGCTTGAATCACCGTCTGGTCTATAACAAGACGACAAGGAACATGAAATGCCATAACGAACTAAAAACCAAACCTAAACTACAACAGCAGCTAAAATTATCCGACTTCTTCAAACAAAAACTGGAAATTCCACCCATATTCCACCAATCTATACAAAAACCTAAAAACCTATGAAAGAAAGAAGCTGCGAGAAGAAAAGAACAAGAACTGGCGAAAAATGAGGCTACCTGGACGAGATTCACGATTAACCCCGAGAGGAGGAAAAGAAGGCCGAGGGGAACCACAACCAACGCCGCGGCGATCGCCATGGTCGTGACTAAGCAGAATCTTTACCCAATCTCAGCTGGAAATTGTCCGCTCGGACATCGGCCTCAGTCGCACCCATTAGCACGCATTAATTGGGGGTGCTGGAAGACATTTACAAGACCACGGAAGAGGGATGCTGCTGCTCCAGTGTCCTGGCCGAACGATGCAACACGAGAGAACGGATTACGATTGGTTCGTGGTAAGGGTCCACGCATAGACTTGACACTAAGGGTTCGGAAAAGACTTGATTGGGGGGCGTTGGAAGAGATTTATGAGGCATTGGAAGAGCAATGCTGCTGCCCCGGTGTTCCGGCCGAGCGTTGCAACACGAGAAAACGCCATCCCATTGGTTGGAACAAAGGGTCCCGTGGATTAAACTTTCCCGTCCGATTTATAACACCAGGGAAGAGGGAATCTGCTGCTCCTGTCTCCCGGCCGACCGACGCGGCACGAGAAACGCGTTCCGGTTGGTAGATAGAAAGCGTGACACGGTTAAATCGATCGGGTCAAGATCACCGAATCGGGTCTTCTTGAATGGATCGGGTTGTCCTGCGGCCACAGGTTGAGACTCATTTCGTATTTTTACCCCTGGATCTCGTGAGTAATTTCGTAGCGAAATGTGCTGGTTGGTAACAAATTCACCACCATATTGGCAAATGGCCACAATTCTCCACCACACCATATGCTTTAACTGCCTCGACACGGCGGAGATCCGGCAGCGGTGGGTAGCGAAAAGTAGTTGGCTCTACTTTATGAGTAATGAAGTCGCAAGTGCGATCAAATTTGGGTCTTAAATTGTCAACTACTCTAGTTGGTTCAAGTTACATCTCCTGCAAAGGTTGGTGAACCACCAGGAACTTGTTTGGTTACTCAGAATAGTTATATCCATAATAATAATAATAATATTTATTATTATTATTATTATTATTATATATATACAAAATAAATCTAAAAATCTCATTATATTATTATAAGATAATTGAGAAAGTAGAAAGGAAGCATCGAAAAAACGTGGAATCCTCTCGTTTGTCAAAACCGATGGATGTTCTCTGTTGTCAGTAATATATTAACATTAATAGATGATTATTGGGTCCACCACTCGGTAGGAAGAGTGGGTGCACCACAAACACACAATAAAAAAAAAAAGGTAAAGTAGATGATAATAACATTAATAGATGATTACTGGAAAATCCAGCTTCTTTCTATCATTAGATTTTCTTTGGTACCTCATAAAATGAGGATTATAAGAACTCACACTTTGGTTGTACATACATAAAAAATCTAGTAGATACAATTGGCCACACCAAATGATGGATCAAATTTTCCTATTCCATTTTGAAATTCAAATTCCTATTGATCGATATCTTTTCTTCAGCGTGTTCATGAATGAGAACAACATGATCATGAAAGGAGTGGAGAGTCTGATTTGGTACATGCTTTAGAAGCACATCAAAATACAATACCTCTAATTATGATAGTGTACCAGGAACCTGCCTTATTTGAAGATAATGGCATCTCGTCCTGGTCCAACACCGATATAATGAATGGGGACACCGACAAGCTCTTCTATCCGCTCAACATATCGATGAGCCATTGGGGGAAGGTCTTTGTAGTTCCGGATCAATGAAATATCACATTGCCATCCCGGTAGCACTTCATAATTGACCTACATCACCAAAAGACAAAAAATAAAGATTCCAAGACTTCTTCCGGAAGAAAAGAAATCCACCTACATCACGTCGAGGTCCAACACCAAAAGAAAAAATAAATGAAACAAAGATTGAGGTTCAGACAGGGTAAGAACCAAAATTCTTGCAATAATCAGCAGCTGTTGTTAGCATTAAAAATTCTTTTTTTGTAGAATGAGTAAAAGGTGAATACAAGAATGGACATTATTATTAACAATTAAAATCTTTACCAACGAAGGTAGTTGATATTAAAAGTTAAGTTGATGGTTCGAAATGAACTTAAAAAGAGGATAACTGTAAAGCTATTAAAAACATGCCTGTGTTTGCTCCATAAGATGAAGGTCTGCAGGGAATGACTCAACTTTTTCACCATCATTTTTTTGTCTATAAGAGATACCTAGCTTGATTTCTGAAAGTTCAGACAGCACATCAAGCTTGGTGAGATTGAGTGATGAAAAACCATTTATCTGGCAGCAGTACTTTAGTGCAACTATATCGAGCCATCCGCAGCGCCGAGGACGGCCAGTGGTTGTTCCAAACTCCATGCCAGCAACTCTAAGAACATCACCACTTTTACCTAAAATTTCAGTTGGAAAAGGACCAGAACCAACTCTAGTGGTGTAAGCTTTCACCTGCACAAACATTAAATATAAAATTTAGAATGGGAAAAACCACCAGGAAAGTATAAAAAAAGGATTCTACTCACGACACCAATAATATCACCAAGGCATCTGGGAGCTATCCCAAGACCTGTGCATATTCCACCAGCTGAAGGACTTGAGGAAGTCACAAATGGGTAAGTTCCAAAGTCAATATCCAACATTGTTGCTTGACCACCTTCAACCAATATGCTCTTCTTTTCCAAGATTGACTTATTAATGACATGCACAGTATCGGAAATAAATGGATCCAACCTCTCTGAAAATTTCTTGTACCTGTCAACTTCCTTGTTAAGCATGTCGACATTGTATTTAAATCCTTCAAACCGGGAAGCAGCATCCCTCATTAAAGTATCAAGCTTCTGAACAAAAGTATCCATATGTCTGAGATCACACACTCTTATTCCATTCCGTATAACCTTGCTTGAATAACAAGGACCAATTCCCCGCTTTGTTGTTCCAATAAGAGAATTCCCAAGTTCCGCTTCTCTAAGTCCATCAACAACTTGATGAAAATCGAATAACAAATGGGCACGATCAGACACCAATATTCTTCCCTCACAGGAGACTCCATTGGATTCCAGACCATCAATTTCTTGAAATAGCCCAGGAAGATGTACTACAGCTCCATTACCAATTATACACAGAGTTTCCTCATTCAGGATTCCCGAAGGAACAAGATGGAGAGCAAACTTTTTGCCCTCAGCATTGTAAATGGTATGTCCAGCATTTGCTCCACCCTAATGCCAACAAGAAAACAGATTTAAGATGGTTTCTGAAGCAATGAGCAAGCAACTTTAGCTTCAATGTTTCACTCAATGATTTCAATAGGCGCTCGGGCGCTCGCCTAAGCGCTCGTTCGAGGCGAGGCCTGAGAGCCTCGCTTCATTTCCAGGCAACACACTTCAGGCGCCGCCTAGGCGCTTGCTCGAGCCCAGGCATCGAGCGTTTCGGGCGAGCGCCTGGGTTAAACTAGGTGATCGAATCGGTTCAGTCTGCTTTAGTTGGTTCAATCGAACCAACTAAAGCACCTTTCTCGCGTTTCCCCAACCCTAGCCTTTGCCGCCATCGCCGCTCCCGCCGCCGCTGCCACTTATATGCGCCGCTGCATTGTTCGTTGCTACCACCGCGCATTTGCCATCGCCGCCGCCGCGTTGCTGCTTGCTACTACCGCTGTCACTGTCGCCGCTCGCCACTCTCGCTCCCGCTACTACTGCTGGATGCTACCGTTGCCACTGTCGCCACTCGCGGATCCCGCTGCTCGCTGCTACCATTGCCACTATCGTCGCTCACCACTCCTGCTCCCACTACTTGCTGCTACCGCTGCCGCTGCTCTCAGTCGCCCTCAGTCTTCCCTTACACTCTTCTCGATAGTATACTATTAACAGTATACTGCTAAGTTCAGGTCAGTTATTAGATATGCAACAGAAATGTATGCAGTAGGGGGAATTGTATCTGCGATGAAAGGACAACAAAGTCAGAAACTGTAGTGCCTAAACTACAGTGCTAACTATTAACAATATTTTTATTTATTAGATTTATAATATATTATTTTGATTTTAATACTATTAAATTTTTTTAATCTGAAATTATTATTAAGTTTTTATTTAAATAATTATATTTATTAATTATATTATATATTTTTATATTTTAGCGCCTCGCTTCACTCGGGCGAGCGCCTAGCTCAGGCGTTTTTGGACTTTGGCGCCTAGTGCTTTTTAAATCACTGGTTTCACTCAAATAAACATGGATATTAATAAATTGGATTAAGATTATTTACAAATTAAATTTAGAACTTAGAAGACCTGGAAGCAAGAAGATATAATTGGATCATGCAACTCAAATATCCCTAACATTATATAGCCATAACTTGTTTGGCTAGTCATTATCTAATTAACTTGAAAGTAAATATATGAGCTCAACATACTTCTGTCATGTTTTCTTTAATAGGAAACTTTAAATATTATGAATAATTGAACTTAGGACTTAATACCATATAAAGTACAAAGTTTTAAGATCCTGATTTTCAAGAGACTCCACAGAAATATAAATAAAAAAGTTGTCAAAGAATAACAACAGATAAATAAAACTTTCAGCCGTTGTTGGTGCACTCTGCAAAAATGGCCACTAAACTAACATAGGAATCTATTTACCTCTAACAGTTAGTGTTCAAAGTGGCAGTTGTTTATCCTTGCCATACCTAGTTCTGTATCTATATATCTATACAAAATATATGTGTATATATAATAATGCTATGTCATGCCTTGTTCCTTTCTTGATTTATCGGGGAAAAGCTACATCAAGCAACTCAAGTCGCATGCCATTTTCTTCAGATATCTCAGAGACAAATATAGAGAAGGAATGCATGGCTGAAAAAAGACGAGAGAATATGCAAACTCAAAGCTTAAGAGAGAAAAAAACATCCTTGTGCTAGTGTTCAGCACTTCATCAACACCACCCAGCTATTCCCATTAGAAATACGCACTTAGTGCCCCCATAGATGTTAACAAGCCAAACTAATATGAACTCATGGCATTTATAAAGAAAAAGCCACAGCAGCCAACTCAAGTCACATGCCATTTTCTTCAGATATCTCAGGGACAAATATTGATAAGGAACACATGGCTGAAAAAGGACAAGTGAATATACAAAATAAAAGCTTAAGAGAGGAAAAAAAAAAAACCTCTTTGCGCTCGTGTTCATCACTTCATCAACAACACCCGACCATTCCCATAGAAATATACACCTAGTGCCCCCATAAATGTTAACAAGCCAACTAACATGAACAATGTATCTTCATTATGCAAAGTAGAAATTAGAAAGAGTAACAAACCCATCTTGCTTGTACTGATGCTATCAAGTTTCGAGTGATTCTTATCTAATGTGAAAATTGTCCCCCTGATGCTTTGGTTCAGATAGACTCATTACTAAGAGGGCAATTGTTCCTTGCACCATTGTCTCTAATCTTCTCCTGCACAACAAATTCATTCCTCTCTTTCTTTATTACTAATTTTTCCTTTACCCTTTTGTGTTTTTTAAGTATTGAGAGTACTGTTCTTACAAGGTTTAATTTGCTGCCTAATTGTAACAAATGATTCTTTGGTACTATGCATGCATGTTGTGCTTATAAAGCTACCGGTCATACTATTTATACAGAGTCGAATACTAATGAGAACATAGATTGGGTTCAGTTGGGATGAGCTGCATATGGCTTTTTTACATCATCAAGCATTGATTTCTCCTATCCTGATTATGTTACAGTAGCATCGCCAGATCACTTGGACTTCCTCTAAACAGGAAGAAATATTTTAAGTTATTCAAGTGAAAGCCTTTTCAATAGCCTCCCTAAATCCTGCATCTATGAGAGCCTTGCCAGCTGGGCCACCTTTCTTTAATGTGAGAACCCTTACACATACACACTTCTCCTCTCTCTCTTACACACTTCTCAATTTAGTGTCTAGTAATTCCCATTACTGAATGACTGAATCTACTGCTGTGATGTAGTAGGCCACCTGACCACCAAGGCAGTAGGCCATCATCTGATGATGTAGTAGGTCATCTAGAATCCTAGATAGCACATGACTGAATATACTAATGTTTCCATGAGACAATGACAACAAATCTAATTGGAGCTTCATTATTTCAAAAAATAAGTCACTCAAAATCAGATTGTATAACAGGATATTAATTAGCATTTCATGCAGAAAAGTTGCATGATCAAGTGGTTGTAGATTGAAGGTGAATGCTGTAACAATTGGTTAGGTAAAGAATATAAACACCTTCAGTGCTGAGGGTTTAGCCATATTAGAGATTTAAAGCCTTTGCCTTAGCATGGACTTTCATGGGGTCAGTTGGTCAAAGTATATCTTAAAATGCATATTCTACTTAAAAAACATCATCATCATCATGTTGCACTTGACCCATGACATAATTAGATGTTGGAAAAGAGTTTCAAGGGAAACCTTCAAGAAACTAGAGGTCAGAATGCTCCAGTGCCACAGCGTAATCAATTGCTGTAGTTCATAGTTTATGAAAATTAACAACCTAACCATAACTAATGTTAGAATTGACAACTTCCACCTATTTTTTTGCAAGAAATAATGATCGTCAAAGATCTGTCGAACCGCCAAAGACATGCAAACATAAAACATGCTGCTGATCTTATAAAGCACCTATATCAGTTGAAATAATAGGAAGGGAACACTAAAGGAAAGGAACAATAGAAGGATGCATATCCACAACCAGAGGATTGATGACAAGAGACATATAAGTAACACTACTAGGAACCTTATATTGCAACATAACCCCTCTTGGTGAACCATACAAGTCCTGTCACTGATCTTTTAACGAGAAACATATTGGACATATCATTAAAGCATATATCCTTCAAATTAGCCTTAAAGGATTATCTATCAGATGTAAATTGCATGAACAACCAACTTCTGAACAGATAAGTATCCATGTACCCAACCAATCATATTCAGCATTTCAAGAAAAACACAGAAAAGCATGCTCTATCCAAGAAAGCACCCTAATTGATTAAGTAGCTGAAAATGATATCTAGATTTTGTCAAGGAAGATCTACCCATAAGCTCATCTCAGAAATCGTGTAGCTGGGTAATAGCTTTCATTTCTAAACATTCACTAATTTAGTTGCAGCATGAATGGGCTTATCTGTGATGTGAAAAGGCTTCAGTATATCCCTTGTGGTAATTTGAACAGAAAGTCTCTCTTAACTTGTTTAGAAAATTTAGTCTAATCAACAAAAAGGCCTAACAACAACAAAAAGCTACAATGTTCTGACTACATAGATCAGCTACATGAACCTTTTCCCACCATTGAACATTGTGTAGGCAATATCATTAGTCAAACTAAGAACAATTAATATTTCTTATAAAATTTCTAATAAAAGTTTTCTTGAATCTCATCGTATTTTCTTGCACCAAATTGACTCACCTTATCTAGCTAGACAACCAAAAAGCCTCCTTGGACATGTCCCTACCATCTTAAATGATTCTCCATCATCCTATATTCTATAGGAATTATACCTAGTTGTTCATGAATGTAAACATTTCTTATTTTATATTTTCTAGCAATCACACATTTAGACAAATAACCTTGTCTTAACAATACCAAATTTTTTTGCATATGTTGTTTCCTGATTGCTGAGGATATTGACCAATAAAGCATGTCTGTCCTTACAATTGTTTTATATTTATCATTTAATCTAATGGTAAATGACAGAAACATAAAACTCTTGGAACACCTTCTCCACTTAATATCACATTTTAATAATATAAATAATGTCTTCATCACTCTCCTCCTTTTGCTCAGTAATAGATCCATGATATTTATTTATTTTTTTTACTTTTGTGAATCTCAACTACATGTATGGTTTTCCTCTCAGCATTGCTGAAGTTACATTTCATGTATTCAACATTAGTACTACATAGTCTAGAACCCTTAGTTTCTAAGGTTTCTAGCCTTCACATAAGTTTAAAATTAGTCCTTGCTAAACTATTATTTATCCATGTCCTCAATTTACAATTATTCACATGCTTTCTTTTTCTCCTTTCTTCTCCCCTTCTTCCAGTCCTCCTCTATCCTTTCCTCTTCCTTTCGCCTTCCTTTGTCACACAGTTCTCTTCCTCAATGTCTTTTCAGCAACAACTCACCATTCAACCTAGAGGCAACAATGGAAGAACATACACAACCTTTCAGATGTCCAGAACTGATCCTCATCATCATCGCCTGGATTTGAATCTATACACCACATTCTTATCCCGCAACCTACTCAAACAAGGATCTTCAAAACTGAAAGGGACAGGCTTGAGGCACCTGAACTTACTTCAGGGCAAGGATTTGGGATAACAAAACCCAAACCATCCTGCCCCATCTCCATTCCTAATGTTGTTGCAATTAAAAGTTAAAACATGAACAAACTTTCTAGGTGGGGGTTAGGGTTTGATCTCTCAACAGTTGATCCAGATAATATGAAAAAATTTCAGTTCCAGCCTGATAATATAATGGTTAGGATATAATACTAGTTGGACTGACTGCTACTGGCAAGGATAGTGCTGAATGATTGAATTAAGACAAAAATAATACATCAGTCGAACTCCTTGATAGTTATACTTTTAAGATAATTAAAATCAAATGTGAAATGAATTTGACAAGATATTTTAGACATTCCAGTAACAGATTCATTTCATTCAAATTTTCTTAAAGAGAAAAAAATTCCACTTTCACTATATGACATTTTCGAATTGTAAATGATTCTTCTAAGTATTAAAAAAATCAAAAGTCATGACTCACCCTGTCATTACTTGAATATCAAGAACATATATTCTCCAAGCTCATTGAACAGTTATCTATCTGTTTTTTTATAAGTCAAATTATGTCAAGCAGCCTTCTATTTTTTATATCCGATCTAAAATGCTCTTGTATCTCCTCTATCAACCAAGGATACATCAGTCAAGTCATGATAAATGCAGCAAAAGAAAAAAAGGAATGGAATGATGAGAGAAATGTGAAGAAATAAACGAATAGTATAGAAGATTAGTTGGAAGATACTACTGCATTAACAAAGAAAAAATTAACATTCACTGAGAGAGAAGAGAGAGAGGAGGGGTTGAGAGGTGGTGGTGGGAGAAGGCCATTGTTAAATTGACTTTAGTACCAATTTGATAAAAGAAATAATTGATAGGGAGTATTGGTGTCTGAGAGATGGTTGAGAGTACAATGGAGGAAAGTCCTCACACTATTCGATATTTCTTTAAACACTTACATTCTCCACAATATACCAAACCAAATATATTTAGTACCACATACAATTTCCTAGGGATATCTCTCTTTTCAAGGTGTTCATTCTTAATCTAGATCACAATTATCCAAGTTAACCTTATAAATATCTAGATGACTTCACAAATTCCAATAGAAATGGCTAGTTAAGTTTATTTTCCAAGAGTCATCTCCTCAGCGGATTGTTGGAGTTATTTTCTCTAAATCCAATCTTAATTGCAGAATGCCTTGCAACTAAAATGAAGAAAAGGTTGACAATGACAACCTCAACACCGTGAGCAGTGAAGACTCTAGCAAGCCATCAGCTAAATTCCTTGTCTAGATTACTTGAACTCGCATATGATATGCCGATAGTCGACATCAAGAACTACTGAGAATGAATACCGTGGTCGGTACATATAACTTAAAACGTCCACAATACATTCACAAAGCCAATCACAAGCTAATTTAACCAAAACCCTATGGACACAAAAATAGAATTCAATCAAGAAACACATAACTTGCAATCTCAAAAATCAAGCATTGCGTAATAATTAGTAGAGAAAAATTAGAAAGAGCGAATGATTCAAGCCCATAAATTTAAAGACCGGAAGAAGAAAGATTGGATCAGTTTGCCCATCGAGTGAAAGAGGGCAAATTTGACCTGGCATCGGGCGACGACATCGAAGTTCCTGGCAAGAATGTCCACGAGTTTCCCCTTGCCCTCGTCGCCCCACTGCGTGCCGAGCACCGCCGCGACCTGGCTGAGAGACGCGATCCGGTCGACGGCACCGACCTCCTCCACAGCCGTCAGGACCGCGGCCGGCACCAGGACCCTGGCGGGGGCCCTCCTCGGGCACCGGAGGCCCTTCGGCAGGCGGAGGGAAGAAGGGCCGTGGCGGCCAACCCAGCTCCTGCCGCCGCCATGGGAACTTACCCGGCGGAGAGCGACCGGGTTCGCGAGGTTGAGGGTGAGAGAGGCGGCGGTCATGCGGACTCAGGAGCGGGAAGAAGACGACCAAGAATGCAACGCTGAAAGGGTTGGGAAATAAGTTTGTTATCTAGTTATATTTGTTGGGTGCGATGATGTGGGCCCTCTGGAAGTTATCTTATTTGGCAAACTTTACAGGGTGATATCTTGACACATCAGCTGGTAGTATCCAGGTGTACAATGGAAATAGTAACATAACTACTTCAACGTCCGACTATTTTGGGTGGGTTAGATAGATCTCTCATCCTTATTGAGCCACGTAAGAAAGTTATTGCATCCAAAAGTATTTTTTAAATTGTTTATCTATTTTTATATTATCAAATAAAATAAATAATAATAAATAATAATAATAATAAATTTAATATTGATTGATATAAAGCTATTTGATTGAAAATATTCGATCAATAAATTTGAAAATATCGATCAAATCACAATTAACTAAAAAAAAATTATAATGTTGATCTTGTGTCAACTAAAAAATATCATCCACGGTATCAATTTAAATGGGTAGTATGTTAATAAGTCTACGGTTAAAAATCTCAAATGAATAATTTATACACTTAAGACATTGATCATCGTATATTAGACAAAGGGTTACCCTTAGAATATTTGGTTGGTGATGATATATCATATTTACTTACAAAATATTATGAGATCAAAACTTTATTCAATATTTTTTTTATTAAAAAAATAAAAAAATAATAATCATAGAATTCATTGATTTAAGTTTTATTTATGCTTGTAGGATATTACAATCTCCCATACTTCAATACCTATCATCCAATGCTACCCGTGATCAATCAATAATTAATATCATGTATGGATCTATCCTTGACAGGTCGAGAAGACTCACAAGAATATATTATTAGTGGTTATTGCTCTGATATCATATTTACTGTGATTTAAGTAAGAAAGCAGATAGGCTAATCCCCTAAAATGAAGTGCTCATGCAACATTACCTGTGATTGTACCATATGAAGAACATTGCACTCAAATGTGGGTGTTCATGTTGAAACAGAGGCTGCAAACACTGCACAAGTAGACACGTTTTGCAGGCTCAATAAAATGAAAAACGCAATACATTTCATGCATGCATGGGAGACATAATTTGCCATCATTTTCCTTGTGAGCCATTCATGATCGATGTGAGCCATCTTGTCCGGTCTTCTATCTTCTGTCATTCCTTACCCAAATGGAACTTATAAAGGGAAGGTCCGATGCCATGGCCAATCAGTGAAAAACAAGTCTCTTTTCAACCGACCTAAATAGAGGACTTGAACTCCATTTGTTCACCACCCCCAAAACATGAGTCTAATATGCTTCATGCTTCTAAATTATGGCACAAGGAAACCATGGTTGCTTTTTGCTCACTCCAAACCTGATGAAACCTTCTTTAACTGGGATCGAACTGGTCGATCTTAGACATGATGGCTAAATTCATGTGATGGACACAAGCTTTCCATCAACACCAAACCAGAAGCAGATGAAAAAAAATTAATTGGTATTTCATTTGATTTGATCTAGAGCACTCACTGAATTTGAACCATTTACTAGAAAAATGAGCACTTTGCTTTTTTTATCTAATGCCGAAATGACGACCTATGTATAAAAAAAGAGGAATTTTTGGACTTGAAGAAACAAATCAAAAATATAATAACAATTATTATTATTATTATTATATATTTTTTTAAAAAAAATAAAAATAAAATTCTACAATTTTTGAATGTATACAAATATAAATAAAGAAACAACTTTGGTAACAATTCTATATTTTTGTCTAGTTAGTAAGCCTTCAAGTGTTACACCCCCAAGATGACATTACAGGCTTGCAATTTTCAGTACCTGAAACAATGTATAGGTTCCTTACTTTTCCTACTTTTTGTGAGATATGAAGACGAAGAATAACTCGGTAAAAGATTTAGAATCCACATTGCTCGGATTGTAAGAAACAACTTCACCAACCTCTACAGAGCTAAAGCCTGGATGAGACATTCTCAACTAACCTCTACACAACTCGCCGTAGAAGCTTCTGCTTTCATTGTCACTGTCACGATTTCATCCGACGAGAGAATTAATTTAAGATGTTTAAACTCAAGTAAATAATAGTCGATCCATCTAACGATATAAATCAATTTAACTTTTACTTAATATCCATTATAAGACTAAAATATCATCATCTTTTCTACTTTGAAAACATGATGTCTTTGTTCCACGCATGAAATGCCTCTATCCACATCGGTAGATGTCTATTTCCTTCGAGATTATAATGATCTAATCGAATAGGATAACTAATTCGATAATATGATAAGCCTGAGCCACGGATACATGACACTTTTAACTGATAGACTCTTATCTAATCTTATAAAGCAATCCTTTCTTCTCCCATATGTGTAGTGATATTTAAATCGCATTGTCATAATCTTCTCCCCTTATAAGCCGAACAAAGCTTAGAATCAAGTATAATATGCATGTGAGTGCCAATCAACGATGGCTCCATGCTACGATCCGCCTCCAACCTTATCCTTTGTTTAAGTTAGACACCTCATAATGTTCGATCATAATCTATTATAATAAGTTTTGTAGATCATGTTCAATGGAAGAATTGACCGATTAAGTCTACGATGTTGAGACTCAAATTAAATGTGGAAGTAAATTGAGATATCACACAGCTGATGATTGAGAAAATGAACCGAGATTCGTTCTATAAATCTCTACGTGGATGGAGGTGAGAGAAGTGTGTTTCTAGCGTGCACAAAACAGCACTCACATTTCATGCAAGGAAGACGCATGCATGGGCAGTAATGAATCGCATGCGTAGACTACATGCAAAGGCTTGCAAGAACACATATTCTATTCCATTCGTCTCTTTCAAATCCATATTCATGATGACAGCGAAGGAGAGAGAGAGAGAAAGAGATGTGAGAAGAGAAAAGAGGAGATTATGTGAAGTCCAAGCAAATAGTTTAGCTTCCACCACAATACAATCACTTCTCTCCATCCCTCACTATCTTATTTCTCCTCTCATTCTCTCTCTTCGTCTCTCTCGTCCCGTCCATGATTACCTTGTGAGTGAAGATAAATGCATCGAAAAAGACAAGAACTGGAGTCAAAGACAAGAAGAGAGAGAGAGAGAGAGAGAGAAAGAGAGAGAGAGAGATAAGTGGAGACTTCTAATGTCGACGTCCAAATCGTTACCTGTTCGACCTAACAACAGAAACAGTGGCGTCCTCACTATTCCCTTCTCCGTGTTCTAAGCAAAGTTCACAGCCATCACCATCATCATCACCACGTCTCTCTCTCTCTCTCTCTCTCTCTCTCTCTTCCATCTTTCCTGCTCAACTGTGAATATATATTCTTACCTCTTCCCTCCATCCGCATGAAGTGACCGATCCCACTGCGACGAGATCTGGAAGCAGGATCCGACCATCATGATGAGGAAGAATGAGCTGACCGGCGACAGCACCAACGTCGACGGAAACAGCAAGCTGCGGAAAGGACTGTGGTCACCGGAGGAGGACGAGAAGCTGATGAACTACATGCTCAGGAACGGGCAAGGTTGTTGGAGCGACGTGGCGAGGAATGCCGGCTTGCAGCGGTGCGGCAAGAGCTGCCGCCTCCGCTGGATCAATTACCTGCGGCCTGATCTCAAGCGCGGCGCGTTCTCCCCCCAGGAAGAGGAGCTCATCGTCCACCTTCACTCCATCCTCGGCAACAGGTTGTCCTCTATCTCTCTATAGCATCTACATCATGTTTGTCGTGCATTGCAATGCGGATGAAGGTAAAGCTCTCTGATGCTTATATAAACATGCCCAGAAACGAGGAGGAGGTCGATCGACTTTGTTAAGATAATATTGCCATATGCAGAAGTTTAAGCTCGATAAAATATTGAGTTATAAATAATCACAATCTTTAAAGATTTCAGCTCTAATATATGTGGCCAGATAAAATGAGTACACCTACGCACGCACGGCAACGCGGATGACCATGAAAGCTTTCTCGTGCCTATGGAAACATTCCAAGAAACGAGGAGGTCGGCTTTGTTAACATAATGTTGCTCGATTGAATTTGATTGAATCTTGAATTGTCGACAATTATGACTATTACGTGAAACATATACACGAACGAACCATTTCAATATAAGGGTCGCATGGCGTTCTTTGGTTAGCGATAAACCTTAGATTCTTCCTATCAGAACGTTTGTTTCTTAACATGCGCGTTCTCGCGTAATCCAGTGCTGTCGATAAGTATATTGCAGGTGGTCTCAGATTGCGTCACGTTTGCCTGGGCGGACTGACAATGAGATCAAGAACTTTTGGAACTCCACCATCAAGAAGAGGCTAAAGAACTCAAGCAACACCGGAGATCCCAATCCCAAAGCAGCAATTGGAGGCCTCGCCGGTGCAAAGGAGCACCGGAGGCAGTCTGTGTACACGCACTCATCACCACCTTCGTCTTCTTCTTCCCCGTCCATGCATGGCTTCTCTGTAGGAAACCAGTACGACCTCCTGCCCCTTCCTGGCGCCGCAGGCTATGGCGTGACCAGAGTAGAAGACTCCTACTTCCACGAACCACAAACTTTAGCTCAAGTTGGCACGGAGATGGCGATGGTGGAGGGAGGCCTCATGGGTGCAGGATGCGAGCTGTTCGTGCCCCCTCTCGAGAGCAGTCAAGAAGAGAACGCCATGAACGATACGAGTGGCGTCGATGTGAGTGATGGAGGTGGAGTGTTTTGGGAGGGTGAGAACATGAGAGTGGCGCAGTGGGAGTTGGGAGACTTGATGAAGGATGCGTCCTTCCCCTTTCCTTGGTTTCCAAGTTGAATGATGGGGCATTGATTCCACAGATAGCACCTCCATCTGAGCCTCCATATACGTATATACACTTCAAAGGTTCAGATGCAGAAATACTTTTACACTTGTAGTAAAAGAACTGATCGATTAGACTGTTTTACTCCACAAAATCCATGTTTATCTAGCAATGATCGTTTCTGCACTGCTGTCTCAATAATTGGAAAGGAGTTGATGAGAACATTTAGTTTCAAATCGATCGAGGATTAAGAGAACAAAACCTAACGACAGACACCGTTGAGGGTGTTCGTGTATTCTTTGCTGATGAGAACGAAGGATGACTAATCGAATATATGGAGGGAGATAGAGAGCATTCACGACCATTAGAAGCTTTGTCCATGCATGGTGGTTTGAAGATGTGATCGAATATATTATTTTGGTGAAAAATATTGAATGAAATAAAAATACTTTTTTGTCAACTCTCTTTCTCGCGTGTAATCATTTTGTGGCTATAACACAGACAGCCAGATTATAATTTTCCTCACGAAAGGAAAGGATTCGTCGAAAAGCTACGTGC
The DNA here is from genome assembly GCA_024322285.1 of Musa beccarii. Lineage (NCBI taxonomy): Eukaryota > Viridiplantae > Streptophyta > Magnoliopsida > Zingiberales > Musaceae > Musa > Musa beccarii. The sequence goes on from CM044396.1 coordinate 50,989,340, forward strand.
TGTTCTTTCTTTTAATCGTGACATATGTTTCTCATCATTATGGTTGGTAGCAGTAGGGATGATGGCTTTCTCATTTACTATCACATATGGACCATTGCCACCTAATGGAACAATTATGATCAAGTTGGTCAGGGTGGGAAATATGGTGGGGCGTTTGAAGCATGTTCTTAGCACTACTATTGATGTCAATTGTCATTATCATTTGGAAAGCAAGCCAATTACCTTGTACTAATTGTCATTATCATCTCAAGAGCAAGCCAATATGACGGCATGTCCAACAAAAGTCCTGATCTGGTTTCTTCTTGTTTTAGGAATCCAACCCATGTAAGAAGAGAATCGTAAATGGATCATCTTACGTCCTCTTTTGATCTCAATTGTTGATCTGATAGGATCAAATCAATTATATATATATATATATATATATATAATAACAGAAAAGGAAAAAAAATCCAACCTATGTAAGAAGAGAATCGCATATGGATCATCTTACTTCCTCTTTTGATCTCAATTGTTGATCTGATTGGATCAAATCAATTATATAATAATAATAATAATAATAATAATAATAATAATAATAATAATAATAATAATAACAGAAAAAGAAAAAAAATCCAACCTATGTAAGAAGAGAATCGTAAATGGATCATCTTACGTCCTCTTTTGATCTCAATTGTTGATCTGATAGGATCAAATCAATTATATATATATATATATATATATATATAATAACAGAAAAGGAAAAAAAATCCAACCTATGTAAGAAGAGAATCGCATATGGATCATCTTACTTCCTCTTTTGATCTCAATTGTTGATCTGATTGGATCAAATCAATTATATAATAATAATAATAATAATAATAATAATAATAATAATAATAATAATAATAATAATAATAATAAAGAAAAAAAATCCAACCTATGTAAGAAGAGAATCGTAAATGGATCATCTTACTTCCTCTTTTGATCTCAATTGTTGATCTGATTGGATCAAATCAATTATATATATGCATATATATATATATATATATATAAAATAACAGAAAAGGAAAAAAACTCTAAAGATGCGGGATTGAATGAATATATAAAACCTTGCGATCTACCTACATATGACCTAAATAAATTAAATAAATCCAACAAGCACAAGCATATAATTGTCAAGTTATTAGGCTAAATATTAGCCTGCATTCTGTAATTTCACCACTGCAAACAGTTTGTGTTGTCTTCTCTTTGTTACACATCCAAGTTCTTGTCAGTTAAATTAAACTTGAAACAAAGAACTTTTCAGGGCTGGGAACATGTCAGTTTAAGAAAATGAAATATATATGGAAACTTCCAAAAATAAAACCATATAATTTGATTGGATAATAGCCACCGAAGGCAATTTCCATCTTTCCAAAACTGAGTCTTAAACGTCTCAGGAATGTCAGAGTTAATATGGATACAAAGTAGCTAAAAATGTTGTCAAATGAAAACACTAGAGATTTGCAGAAGCTGCTCTATCAGCCAAGACTCTACAAAGTAAGAATTTTGGAAGCATGTTGTGTTGTGTTCAGCTGCCAAGCTGGGAAGGATCATTCTTACCGAGGAGGATTTTTGATGGCCACAGATGCAACTCAAGGGAGATCGCACTGGCCACAAATGTCAAGAACAGGCAGAAGATTGGAACTAAAATGTCACCCATTTTTGCTGGCTTCTGCATGTTTCTTTCTTTCTTTGAGAAGCTTTAGCTTCTCTTTCTTCCGCTGTTGGCCAATCTGTTGAACAGGAAGAAGCAATGGCACAAAAGTCATATAATATCCTTGCAAAGCAATTAAAGCAAGTCTTGTAATTTGATATCATGCAATTAACAGTGAGACAACAAAAGAATGAGCTAAATAACCAGCCAGCATTGAAAGCTGTAAAAGAACCACAAAATTAAGATATTAGTGAGGAGGACTTTATTCAATGCCTACCTCTACAAACCTGGCCAAGTCTTCCCTGCAACTCATATGAATATTACTTTTGATTCAAACAAGAGTACCAAGAAATTACATACCCTGATGAACATGATCTGCATCCTCATCTAATAGTCTAATACATCCTAAGAGGTAGTTTTCTAACCAGATAATTAAGAGGTAAATATGATAATTTACTTGTGTACCTATAACAGAGAAAATAGTACCATTTTCTGGTAAAATGAGGTGGTTCCAATGTATTCAAAGGCCAACAAAGTGGTTCCAAAGTATTCGTAGGGAAAAATAACACACTAGTGTAGAGGAGTCAAGTGGTAACCAAGGGGAAAAATAACAGATGCATAGAGGAAGCAATGTGGGTAACCAAGTGGTACAGCTTCTACCTCCCCCATCTCTCATCAAATCATTCCACCATAAAGAAAACATGCAGAACGAAAGCCAGAGCAGATAGTCGATTAATTACCTTTTTTTCTTCACCGAAATTAGATTTGATAGCTCAAACTAAGCAACTGATTCCTCATGGTTGTTTTCCTAATCAGTGTTGGGGGTTACTTTTAAGAAAACAATTTTTGGATAATACTGTCTACAGTCTCTCAAGCATGATTTTGCTCTAGTTTCCTCTACAATTTCAACTTGCTGTCACCAGGTTGCTTATATGTGCGTAAAATTTTGCCCTCAATCCTATGCAAAATGGATACCGACAATGTAAGCCAATATGATATATGGAAAATCTATAAGTAGTACATTAGGGACATGATAGCAACACAAGGAAATCCAAGTGTATGGTAACCATTACATTTGTTTGCAACACTAGCACATAAAATCACAGAATGAAACATGGCATATAATTCAACAAGTTATTCACAACAAATCGTCCTAACAACTAATAAACAACTAATATTATCCTATATTCCTCAGAGTGATATATTGCTAACCATTTAGTCATATTTCCAAGCAGGAAGTACCAGTTAATCACATGCTTAATGGCAAAGGCCACTATAGCATCTTGACAGAATAGAAACATATAGAACCTTGCAACAAACCTTTCTTTAGAAAAATATTCTTAGTAGAGAAGACTGAATGAACCAACTTTCTTTCAAATGGTGTGGACTTTCAATCTAAAGAACTCTGTAGTTTAAAAGCTTATATTCCCATAACTGACAACCATCCAAACTTGCTACACAGCTTTAATTTCCATAATTGACAACAGGTAATAAGATGCAATATATCAGAGTGTCGATAGATTAAAAGATCTACACTACGAGAAAGAAATCAAATACTTTGCCAATCCTGCATTGACAAAAATATTTTGTAAATGCAGATACAAAAACAACACAAGTCAGTACCTTCATTGCTTCATAGAGTTTCTTCATTTTGCGTGACAGAAATCTTTGAAAGATCCTCACTTTCTTCCAGATTAGTTACAGTATCCTCTTTTACATCTTCAACTGACCTTTCCAACTTTTTATTTGACAAAGAAGTTGAGTATGTTATTCCCTGGAGTTCCATGTTCAGTTCATCATGATACTGCTTCACAAGCATCATCAACTGTAACAATCAGATGGCAACTATATCATCACATGATATCATTAAGAAAAGGGCAAAAAGAAAGATCATCAAGCAGATGCCTTCCACTTTTTCTCAGCAGCTTCATTAGCATCAGTTCGATCAATAATTCCTTCAACCAAAAGAGTCTGTGGATCATCCAAATCTTGATTTTCTAAACCTGGCATTGGTAACTCTTGCTTCTTCGCTGCAGCCTGAAGGCGCTTGATTGTTTCTGCATACTCGGGAATATAACCTTCAGCCTCATTGTCAACAAAAGGTGACAAATGTGGTGGTGGTACCCTATTATGTAAAGCAAGAAAAAAAAGGAAAATAAAGACATTTCCATAAGCCAATTACTAGAAGCAATCATCCAAAACAGTATCGAGATTGACCTTATACATCCACACAGATAATTTTTTGCTCTGAGACTTTATGTGAACAGAACAAGTTTCAAAGCATGAGCGTTCTTTACCTATATAAGTTAATATGAAGGGAGGCATAATACTATCCACATTAACATTATGTAAAGACAGTTTCTTCTCCAAGCAAAACTTTGTATCAGCCTAGATGAAAACATATATGGTGAAAAGGGCTAAATTTGGTTTAATTATGATAACTTTTGCAATGGATCAATAAATTGTTGCTGGATGTTGATGACGTTCAAGGGACAAAATGTTAGCATCCTTACATATATAGACAAGTGTTTTGTATTGAAATTTTATCTGAAAGATAAGCTAAATATCAAAATTTTAAAATAAAACTTCCTGAGTCTGGAAGAATCGTGTTAATATGAAATATGAATATATTGCTTCAGTGTAATCCAGGTAGAATCTTCGAACTAAAGGATCTTCAGTAAATTAATCGGTTTACTTAAGCTGCTTAAGTATCATTTGAAAAAGACATCATAATTAAATAATTATGTAGATTGCTACTCTATCTTTATTGCTGTCTCTTGATTACCCTGCAGACCAGCATAACAGTGACATAACAGTAAAACTCTGAAGTTCGTAAAGTAATAAAAAGCCTCTTTGACATCATGAAACCTACAGGCTAAGGATTACAATACCCACTTACATGTTGTAATGCATAAATCCTGTCCATCAGATACTGTTGAGACTCCAAAGTGAGTTTCCACCACCTAACTAACATGCATTAAACAAACCCTCTCGAGGATTGAGGATTTCAATTCTTTTGTTCACTTGCATATGAACAATCTTTCTCAAAACAATTGGTCTACTTTGCTTCTTTTATGCATTCTTTTGTCTTTTAATGTTCTTTCTCTTTTTTATTTTGTCTTTTACCGTACACATATTCCAGTTCTTAATGATATTAGATTGTAGCAGAAAACTTCTGGTCTTTTTATTTCAAAATTTTTTCCAAGCGACAACTTGTATTTTTTTTTTCTAATTTTAGGAAACAGTAAAAGCATGAATTACAATAACTTGCTATAAGAAACAACAATGGTCCAACAAAAACTGTAGCCAGTAATCTTGTACAAAAGTTGATAACACTCATTAAAAGCTAAAGAGAGACAGCTAAACAGCACAAAAAGTAAGTGCATGAAAGTCAACAAGGTTTCACATGCACACAATACAATACTAAGTTACTAACAAGGTGTTCAATTCCATAAACAGAATGAGGAAATTAAGAAAAAAACATATGGTCAATCCTCCTAGAAACCAGTCAGATCCATCCATGTATTCAATCAGAACAAAGTGGATCTAGAGTACAACAAAAATATTTACCTTCCGACTAAGTATCCCTCTGTTGGTAAATATAATCCGAGCATTAATGCAATCGTACATCCATTGTGGCTGAACATATTCTCTAGACAGAAAAATGTGTCCTTGTGTTGGCCTCTCAACAATCTGCACAGTGTCAAGATATAATCTTAGAAATACAAAATCATGAGTTGAAGAACAAATTGAACAGTCAATCCACCTAAGTTTCCAACTGCACAACTGAGAAAAATCAAGAGAATATGTAAACAATACTCCTTTTTGTTATTTCTTTAGGAAAATATATTTTGCATAAATTACTGATGTTAATGTTAAATTGGAATCTTCAACACAGATGAGGTAACAATGCTTGACATGTACTAAGATCAGTAGGAATTACAATGCATGTAGGTTTTCAACATCATTTTAAAGCAAAAATAATAATAAAAAAGACATGATTTCAATTTTCCCAACATCATGCTTCTACCAAAATACCCTATCCAACTGATTTCAATACATGAATTCTAATACTGAAACCACCAAGGTTTCAATTTTTCGTCTAACTCATACCAGTCCCTAGCTAAACTGTTCAGGTCCGGGATACCAACATACTGACACTTAGTGGGACTGGGGATATACCTTCTTTTGTTTTGTTATGCCCCAACTTAAATATACCTTCTTTTATCTTACATCAAGTAGATATATACAATGGAAATTATTTTATTTTCTCCTTTTTTTGTCTTCTCATCTTTATTTTCTCCTCTTCCCTTGTTCCTTACATTATTCTCTTCTTGTAGAGTATTGTTATCCTTCTATAAAATTTAAAATCTTTAAATTCTTTTATATTTTTTTTGTTCTTTGCTAGTGGATCTGCTGGTTTGGGTCATGACATGGTTTGAGCCTAATATGAATGTTCTGACTGAGCAATTAGATAAAATGCCATTACACTTGTACACAAAAAAGGCATTCCATGTCTTGTTACCTCATCTAAACAAAATAATTGGGTTAAAAAAAAACCAAAACAAAGGAAAAAATCCTTACTTTTGAGGAACAATTCCAACAATATAACTAACCATATACTTTGATGGGGTCAATATTAGGTAGTACATCTCGCAAAGTAAAAGTGGAGCTGCATGCAGATCAAAGAGACTATGGAATCAACACTTGCAGGTGCCTATGACATCCACATAGACCCATATATTTTTCCAAGTTCAAAATATATATGAAGACTCTGTAGTTATCTCTTTGTTCATGCTTGTGGGAAAACATGTTAAACTTAATTTATGCAGCACGAACTCAACTGATTGAGCATGTGTTGGTGGCAGATGAATCTTGACCTGATGAGTGGTGCCATCATATGATTCTCTAAATGGAGAGCCATCACCCTCCCAAGAGACCACCCCCCAAAAGCTGGAGTTACAAAAGGCAATGACTCTCTTGTAACCTGAGATAAAACAAGTAATGACCATGGTCAGACACTGCAAAAGTCAGTGACACAACAAATTAGCATAGTACTGAGTTTGGAAGACATAGGAATGAACCATCTATGACTCTGAGACTGCAAATTAGAGTTAACATTCAATCCAAGTTTCTCTAATATCGTATAATTAACACGATCAGCTTACCTCACAGCTTCAGAAGAATTTGAAGTTTCTAAAGAGATTTTTGCATTGTTTTGTTTCCCGGTCCTCACCATCTGCATCATTAGTATCCTCCATGAGATGCATTAATGCACCTGGTTCATTAGCTGGAAGCTGATGTTGTAGCTGAGCAAGTCTAAGCTCAGACTCTTCTGTTCCTTTATCTGCCTTCTTGACCTCAGGTTTTCCATTAGGATTTCCAGAGAATCCTCCAGATCCAGTTGAAATGTAGCGACACAATGCATAAAGCTCTTAACATAAACAAAAGAACTTTATCATTATGTCATAGTTATAACTTATAAATAAATAGAAAAACTTGAACTAGAGTGCGAGGAATGAGATGGATCAAATAAAGTAACAGGCACATACACAAGTCTGATCCGACAAACAAATTAAAGCTAAAACAAAAGTTCACTCCAGATTGGAATCCATTAATCATACATTTACCAGCAGCTAAGGCTTCCATTCGAGGATCAAGAATAGGGGGATACTTCACATTTATAGAATGATAAAGCTTGAAATTTACAAAACCTAGAAGAGCCTGCATCAAACAAAAGAAATAGATAAGTAAAGATTAAACATAACAAAAGGCAACACACAAAAGAGCATTCATGACTAACACTGAGTAATAGAGGGTATGTCTCCATCATGTTTCTTAGGTATTGAACACAATGCAGTTTATTGATCAGCACATCTTGATAGAAAAAAGAAAAAACCAATCACAAACAAAAATCATTGTTTTTAATAAATAATATTTCCAAGAAGTTATAATTGCATGTGATCATCCTTTATATGTATGCCTGTCAATACCATCTATCTGAAAACAATTAATTTTATGTAGTTATAAATGTTTTTTCAGCATTTTCATGAATGCCAATCTAATTTGCTAGCTCAAAAGGTCAAAAAAGCATGTGTTTTATTGATGAATAAGGGGGAAGGAAAAAATGTTGTTTTACTTAATGGTTCAAAAATTCTCAAACACAACCTCATGGAGAGAAAACATAATCACATATAATATTTCCAAGAAGTTAAAATTGCAAAGATCATATTAACATATTAATATCACGAGGTGATTACCTGAGCTTGACATAATGTGGTGGATCATATCAACCTAAATAGCAGTATCAAATTTGTCCACTTCCATCAAGGAACACGCCAATTTCAGAAGACATCGCCCCTTCTACGTCCTTTTTATGGTAGACGTAACATGTCCATCCACAATTGGAAGTAGAGATTAGGTCAACTAAATTCGGATGCTATCTATCATAATTTATATGTATATATAAATAGGATTTGATGGTCTCTCACATGAACACTTACACTCCAAGTGTCAAAATAGCTCAATTATTGCCATTGACGAGAGTGTGATGAATTAATATGGTGGATAGCATTCACTTGTTTCGGCTGAGACATATCTAGTGCATTAAGACCCACTATAATGGCCATAATAGGAGCCTTTGGAACCATTACAACTAACCAAGGATTGAAATTTCACACCGTACCGATGCCTCAAGCTTTGCTCAGTATGGTACGGTATGACGTACCGAGCGATACGCCTAGAAAAAATATAAAAATCAATTTTAATATCGAGCAGTACTAAATATATAAAATTATATATATATAAATTAATATATAAAAAAATATAAAAATAAAAAATCAATATATAAAGATATAAAAGATACAACGTACCGAGCGATCACCTCGTCATCATCGCCTCGTCCTTCTTCTGCTCGTCGCCTCGTCTACGACCTTCAACATCAATGAGGTGGGGAGAAGAAAGGCGGCATCGACATCGGAAGGTTCTCTGTGTGACGACAGTGGACGAAAGAGACAGTTCGGAGATAAAGAAGGTCAGGGTCTTCGTTGCCTTCCTCACGATCGCCTCGTCCGCTGCTCTCACCGCCACCTCTCTTGATCCCTGCGCCTCCAACTCCCCCTCCAAAGAGGTACGACTCTCCTCGCCATTACCTCCTGGATCAAGATCGTTGAAGGAGGGCGGCGCTATATCGAGATTGAGAAAGGGCGTCGAAGACAAGTTCGCGCCAAGGTTTGACGAACTCAAGTTCATTAAGACGTTGGTGACGACGCATCGGTGACTCCGCGGTACTCTTTCTCAATGCTTCTCCCTCTTCTTCGATGCTTCTCCCTCCGCTTCGAACAATCTCTTCTTCCTCGCCTCGCCTTGCCACAGCCAAGCTGATATCGCCCGATAGTAGGCGGTCTACGTGCCGATCAACTGGCGGAAGATATACCAACCTATACCGAGCAGTACGGAACGGTATTAAAAACCTTGTAACTAACTATAAAATCTAATTTTTACCACCATAGAAACTAGCACCAAAATAATGAACATGACGGTACAATAGAAAATAATGGGATTCATTTGTCAAATACAAACACAAATCCCTGCACTCAACTTGCAGGAAGATATAGTTTGCTTTGATGAGTAATTGATGAAACCCCATAAAGGCTTGATCATTATAACAATAAAAAGTTATGACAGCCATTAGTCTTCCCATTATTAGTATGTAAAATGTAACAGATCATCTGGATTATGATGAAGGTCAGGATTACCCAGATTCCTGATCATCCCTAGATCAGGTAGGATGTACATGCTGGTCAGTTATGCAATCACAGATTATAACTACCAAGTGCTAGGCTTTTTTTTATTGGTATTGTTATTTAAACATAAGTTCCATAAATAGTCTATTAAAAATTTAAAACTATCCTTTTTACTATATGCTTTATATCAGATGTCTCCTTGCCGATTGAACACTCTAATAGGCATCCAAATCCAACGCCAATATCTTTGTCCATGAAAAAATAATCACTGCTGACACAGGAGTATGGAAAAGCACAATAAGTTGTCACCTCTGTAATGAAATATATAATATTCTCAAGTAATGGAGAGAAAAATGATAAATTTGCAACAAAGTAGTAAATCATGGATCATCAACCAGCTTGGAACACTTCATTAACTATTTAACTTATAGCCATGTACCACTAAATTTGCAAAAGAGCATTCATTCAACACAGAGATGTCCACAAGCTTCTAAAAGTTACAGTTCTGGTATACACCAGTTCAGCTTTAGTGAATTACTTCGTAGAACTCTGAAAAGGTAAGCATGACATTGAAATCAACATCATCAGTCAAAACTTGTTGCAAGGCATGTGGTGTTTGCCATGTGATCTTCTGACCCTCAACCTCAGCCTGCATCATTCAGAATCATCACCACAAAGTAATATATATAAGAATAAATAAAATTTTTTACATATTAATATATCACAACATAAAAATCAGAAGATAACTTTACATGACAGTAAATGCCTTTCACAGATATGAATGTCTTCTGTAGACTATGAGTTCGAGAAATGTAGGCTTGCCATTCATGACTTAACCTATTTAGTAAATGATAAGCATCTTATTGTCTATTATAATCTTGCAGACAAATCAGAGAAAATAATCAAATGTGCATAAGATATTCTAAAAAGGAAGAACATAACACATCCCAGGATCCAGCATGTTCAATATGCTAAGATTCCTGATTGTTCAACTTCATGAAATCATTGATTTAAAACACAGATTTTGGATCAATTAGCCACCACACAAGTTTGCAAATCACATTTATTGTATGTAGAGCATCAACTATATTGGAGCAGTGATTTAAAAAGACGCTCGGGTGCTCGCCTAGGCACTCGGGTGACGTGAGGCAAGGCCCGAGCACCTCGTTTAATGGCTAGGTGGCGCCGCCTAGGCGCTCGCCCGAGCCCAAGCAACAGGCTCTTCGGGTGAGCGCCTGGTTTAAACCAAGCGATCAACTGCAGTAGCAGCAGTGGCAGTGGAGAGAGGCAGCGAGCGCCCGATTAGTTGGTTCGATTGAACCAACTAATGCACGCATATCAACCTCCCCCTCCTCGTGACTTCCCCTAACCCTACACCCGATTCCGCTGCCTCTCTCTGTCGTTGCTGCTACCTCTCTCTACTGCCACTGCCACTACCGCTGCCTCTCTCCTCTGCCGCTGCCTCTCTCCACTACCGCTATTGCTACTGCTGCCGCTGCCGTTGTCGCTGCTCTCCACTGCCACTGCCGCTACTGTTGCCAATGCCACTGCCTCTCTCCGTTGCTATTGCCGATGCCGCTGCCTCTCTCCGCTGTTGTTGCTCTCCATTGCTGCCCGCTGTCATTGCTCTTGGACAGCAGCCTCCTGTCCGTAACTCAGCTTCTCACACTCTACTCTTTTACTGCTGTTAATAGCAGAGAATATTTTAAAATATTAAAATATATTTTTAATATTTTAATTATTTTAAAAGATTAAAATATATTTAATATTTTAATATTTAGAGCATCTTCCTTCGCTCGGGTGAGCGCCTCGGGCATTTTGGAACCTTGGCGCCTAGTGCGTTTTAAATCACTGTATTAGAGGGCATCTGCTAGATTCAAAAAAATTACACCATTTATGAGCTAACCTTATAAGATTTTCCTTAAGAGAGTATAGTACCTCCGAGATTGGAAAGTAGAAAAGGCTTAAAAAATAAAGACATCTGTTAAAAAAATAAATTGTAAAACTAGTTTGATCACCTATCTATCAACAAAGTTTCCACTCTAGGACAACTTGATATTTAAATCTTTTACATGAAAGATACTTCAAAATTTTACCACTAATTGTCATCTTATGTCAATCCTGCAAAGTCAGAATCTAGTTCTTAGACAGCAAAATTAGGTTACCAATGGACTTGCCCAAATCTAAAGGACTATGGGCAAGCAGAAATTTACAAGTGTGGTTCTCACTAGCAAGAAAAACATTCATGTCAATTTAAATACAATGTTGCAGATCTTCCTAAAACTCTCTCTCCTCTCCATCTTTCTCTCTCTGTATTTAGATGCAGATATGAAACCTCTTAATTTTATCTGGACCAGTAATTGACGTTTTGAGGCTAAATCAGCATACCAATTGAGCTGTTTGTTTGATCTGGTTTGCCCAGATCGAGGTTTTTTTAAGTTACAGGTCATGTCTTTCTAAGGTTCGGGCTCTCTCTCTCTCTCTCTCTCTCTCTCTCTCTCTCTCTCTATACCCCAGCCAATCCTTATTCCTCCTCATGCCACCTGCTGCCACCCAGCCTTCATCTCTACCTTGCCATCGTTGCGGATATAGACAATTTAACACCAATTTTCATGTCTGTCAAACCTTTTAGAAAAACTTTGCATCAAAAATAATTACTCAATAACCTGAACTGTCAAATTAGCATAGTAAGCTAGCAGATAATACCACTAGAAAGTGAAAAGAATAATAGAGTATGTTGCAAGATCTCTAATGATATAGACAGAAATTCTGTTATAGTCCAGCAATAAAAATTCCACAAAGCATGCAGTTCAATAAAGAAGTTCAAATATGAATGTCAGCCCAATCAATCTCCAGTCAAAGGATTAATTTACATTACTATGTCAAAGGATTTAAAAGAGCCAACCTTCTACAATTATGAATACGTTCCACTTGAATCCGCTCACCCTCAACAATAGGCAATGCAGCAAAAAGGTGAACCATAGTAAGACAGTCATCCAGGTCTCTGAGTGCATCAACAAAAGTTGGGTACCTATATCATCAGGACCAGCATCACTAAACAGCTATTGTTTGATTCTAGAGAACATTCTGCAAGCTCAGATTTCAAAACCTTTCCAATATAAGCCTATCAAGCTTATATGTTGGTTCACGATTCAGTAGCCGATCTGCCAGATCCCTGTTTTTCCTTGCCAAAGCTTTCTTGATTTCTTTTTATGAGTCCTTATGTCCCTGGAGCATCATAAAAGACCATGGCAAATAAAATACACAAATGTGTTCAATTGCAACAACAATAATCAACAAAAGTGCCTGAAGGACACTAATAAGGATTTCCATCTAACTAAAGCTATCATTGTAATTAAAAACTTTTAATTACAATAGGCACATTAAAATCTTTTAATCTAACTAAAGTTATCAGAAAAATGAAACAATTATAATACCAGACACTAGTATAAACTCTTATGTCTCACCACATCCATGGTCAAACCAGAACATGTAACTCAGTTGACCAGGCAAACATACAGAAGGTAGGAATATGCATGAGAAGTAACTTGGCAGGATTAATGGAAGAAAAAAAAAAGTCACAACTTTTAGCAAGTGCACTAACCTAGGGACACATGTTTACTAAATGTGAACAGACGTCTCAACATAGAGGCAGCATTGAAGAGGCCAAAGATACTAAAGTGGCATTTTATCAGCGAAAGACTGAAAGTTTTGTGTAACATAGTGCATGTGATCCACAAGAAGCTAAAATAAAAGTAGAGATCATTAAATATATATACAGCAATAAGCCATAATGACCCAACTATTTGGATTAGGCTTCATGGATCCCATTTTGCCTTTGAGTTTCCATCGACAGATATATATCACTACCCAAACGCTTATAGGCATATCTGCTTCTAAACATTTTAAGCTACCAGTAACTTTATTTTGTACACTGTTTTTGTTGGTAGCATATGAAGATTCTTATTCTTCGAAGGAGGAGTACCTGAATTTCTCAAGTAGAGGTTCGTGCGCAAGAAACACGATATCCTTCATGTGATAATATGTCTTGTGGCTCCCTTCCACCTTCTTCTTCGGATCTCGAGGAAAGATACCTTTGAGAATGCACAGTTTCCTTAACCAAATACCAAGACGACGGAATAAATATATTCGTTTACAATCAAAACAGAGAGACATCGAGAAGAAAGGAAAGGAAAAAGGCAGCGAAGTGACGAAACCATAGCTCACCCGAAGGTGGACAGACTGACTTGAAGATAGTGAACAGCCTTCGTCCTCGTGATGTATTTCGCCACGTTTCTTTCCTCCTTCTTCCCCTAAAACGGAACAAAAATTGGACTTTGAGCAAAAATTACGGATTCGAAGCGGAAAGATTGAGAAGGACAGAGATCGAACGCGTCGTGGGGATTACCGGGGGCCCGTAGTGCTTCGGCATCTCGAGGAAGTCAAATGAATAACCGGGAAGACTCCTCCTTAGACGCCGCCGTTGGTGTGGTAGCGGGTTGGTTCGAAGTGGATTACGAACCAGGAGAGACGAGAGACGTCCCCGTGTTTGAGCGTTCCCGAGGGGGAAACAATTAGGGCCGGGAAAGGGTCTCCGTCCGGGCCAAGTAAACCCAAACCCAATAGAGCGAGATGGGCCGGGTTTAACTCCGGACTTTAATGGTGTACGAATGGCAACGGGTACCATGCCCGAATCCCATTATGAAATGGAATCTGAATCCGAATTTGAATTTGAATCTTCACTATGGGCAAGGTGAAATTTGATCGTCAATTTGACTAGCTAAAACTAACTTAATTTGATCTATTTTTCGAATACTGTCCGGGGAAAAAAAAAGTGGCTATGACTCAGATACGATTAGACTTTTCTAAAGATTAAAAAAAATATTTAAAACTTGTATCCCTATCTCACTTTAATTCGAGGATAGAAGATTCTGTTGGATAGTAAGCTCAATTCAGTTCATACGAGCTTTATCAACCCACGACCTATTTTTTTTTCATTTAAATCTTAAGTTCAATTAGGGAACTAACGGTGATTGTGAAAAGAAGATAAAAAACTTTAGTAAAAAGAGTAAATTTTTGATAGTAGCAAGGTGATTTAAAAAGAGAGAAAAGAGTAGAAAAACAAGAAAAAAAGAAAGGGAAGAAAATAAGGAAAACGCAGAAATTATTCTCATTCATTCAAATAGTTTTCTCATCTTAGGTTAGATCAAATCTACAGTAAATTTTTACTGTGATTGCTTGGGGAGGTTTTGGATATTGTGCACAGTAATGTGATCCTTGTATCCCAATTATTTTCTTGTGATTGTTGCTTAGGTTTTCGACAAGAAACTTTGAAAATTATACATTCATTATTCATATAGTGGATTTTCTCTTATTTGTCCCGTGATTTTTACCTTTCACGTTGGAGAGATTTTCCACGTAAATCTTATTGTCATATTTGATTATGATTTTCATTTAATTCCGCTGTGTATTATGATCTGGTAGTATTTGTTCATATACAAAAGTTCTTCCTTATATTTGTTATTGTTTTTATCCCATCAAATTCTTGTGCATCAAGTTTGATCTTTTACTTCCTATAAAAGATTATATTTGAAGTTCATCTAGCATTGTCTTTTCTAATCATCAAGTTAGTAAGTGTTCGTAAACTTCACAGGATCATAAGTATTTATTTAGTTTGTTTTCAATAATCATGTATCGAAAAAAGCTATTTTACTTAGTATCAATGTTTCAACCTTAAATGCCTTTTGATATGGTATGTTGAGAAGGATCTTCATCAATTTTTGATAGCTAACGATGCATGTGTAGTAGGTGCTGATTGAATTCTATCTGTTTGAGTCTAGATTGAAAAAAGAATTATTATTATATCAATTGATTACTCATTTTATAACCTAAGCTCATTCCAATTCAATCAATTGCGTATGAGGTTGGCTCAAGTGAGTCCAAGTAGACACCCCAATGATAAAAAAAATAATTATAAAATTAAAGCATGAATTATTATTATTATTATTTTTCTCTTGGGTTATCTACATGTGATGGCTCATTTCATACTTTTGACAGTGAAATCCTGACTCCACTTTCGCAGCCAACGGTACCACTCCCAACCCGATCTCTTCTTGAAGAATCGCTTACCATTTACTATTCCACTACTTCAGATCTCCTGCTTCTCATTCTATCTAGTCTTTCTCATGAAGCAATGATATTTTGAACTTCAAGTCAAGTTCGGGATGCGCCACCGGGAGCAAAAGACAAGCCGAAAGCTTTGCAATTTTGGATATACAATATTTGCATAGCCTTTTGACTCACAACAATGCCAAGCATTTGCTAACCATCTTTCTAGTGCTGCTTGGTTTTTGAGAATGAAACAACCACGTATTTATTACTAATAATTTTTCTATTCACATCATTTTTTGTCTTCGTATTTGCATCTACTGCCTCTAACTCACAACAACACCTTGCTTTTACATTTGCTTCATTCATTCTTAGTCCTTAGCTTCTGAACTACATGTAACTATATTTATTTCATTCCTAGGAATGAAAATGATATTCCAGCTCCCAAATTGATTTGCCAATCACCCAGGGACAAAGATCATGTGTTACTTGTTTTCTCTCACACAAATCTAGCTGTGTAGGTGCAACAAGATCACATTTGGTGGCAAGTATTGCTTGCAAAAGCTCACATTTGGTTGATTCAGAAAGTAAATGAGCTAAAATATAGAATTATATGAACAAATTTAACGGAAAAAGAATTATCAAACAATATGTTAGTCAATCATTTTTCAAATACTAAAGATCATATTTTATCAAAGTTAGATCTATAATTAGGCATTAACAAATATACAATATAACTTTTAATAAACTAGATACAGATATATAATACCTTAAATATTGATATGATAATGGTGGCACCATACTCACTTATCTTTCAGAGAGAGTGTGTGGCGTGTATATATATATATATATATATATATATATATATATATATATATATATATATATATATATATATATATATATGTATATATATATATATATATATATATATATATATATATATATATATATATATATATATATATACATATATATATATGTATATATATACATATAGATATATATGTATATATATACATATAGATATATATGTATATATATACATATAGATATATATATATATATATATATACATATAGATATATATATATATATATATATATATATATATATATATATATATATATATATATATACAATTAGGCATATATCAAATAGATCGATATTAGGCATTAACAAATATACAATATAACTTTTAATAAATATATACGTATATATAATATAAATATGATATATAATGGTGGCACCATATATATATATATATATATGTATATATATATATATATATATATATATATATATATATATATATATATACAATATATGTATATATATATCATATATATATATATATAATATATGTATGTATATAAATATACAATATATGTATTTAATGTAATAGATATATGATATATATATTCATATATATATATACTTATATATATATCTATATGTATATATATACATATATATATATGTATATATATATATATATATATATATATATATATATATATATATATATATATATATATATATATATATATATATATATATATATATATATATATATATATATATATATATATATATATATATATATATATATATATATGTATGTATATATATGTATATATAAATATATGTATATATATATTCATATATATATATACCTATATATATATCTATATGTATATATATACATATATATATATATATATATATATATATATATATATATATATATATAAACATATATATATATATATACATATATAAATATATATATATATAAATATATATATACATATATATATATATATATATATATATATATATATATATATATATATATATATATATATATATGTATGTATATGGTGTTAAAAATAAAAGATATAGATATATATTATATTTATAGATAATATCAATGTCTCCAACCAAAGTCTAAATATCATATTGATTAATTAATTTTCAATTCAATTACAATCAACACTTTCCTATTAAGATAATCTTCTCATATATAGTCATAATTCAAGATTTACTATGCTTGGGTCGAGTCAACTGGATATTATGTCCCTCTCCAAGTGAAGTACAATGGTCATCTATTCATAAACCATTGCTCTAGTGGAAGTGGAAGTGGGAGACTATATAACATAGCATAAACAATTAACTTATACACTCAGCATGCAATAAAGATATCGCACTCCATCTTAATACTCCAAAAGAAATATAAATGTAACTCGTTCATGAACATAACCATGGAACAGAGCATTTATATATTTGCCTCATTAAAAGGAAAAACAATTCATATGTTGGCTCCAATCCACACCTTACGATCATTTTAGGGATATATTTGATTTTCCTTCTATTACCGAGTATCCATATACAAAATATCTTTTACCTATATAATCGTATACCATTTTTACTAGGTTTTTAGGTTTAATATCATGGTGTCATTTTATTATTATCTTCATAATTTTCTAGTTTTATATGTATACCATTTTACATTTTTTTTTATTTTTGTGTACATTTAAATATGAGTTGCTTTCCTTAAACGTGGGTTAGGTATGGCATATTGTAGTCGTTGTCAACCACGCTTTCTATATAAAGATAATATCCTCATGAAAATTCATAATATAAGATTAATTATTCTAAAATTATTATATTATTCTATAAATCTATTCTCAATCATTGATAAGGAGGCACTAAAAGTATTTAGGCATTATCATTTTAGAAGATTCGATGCAAGGATTCATATTACTATACAATTGACTCAAAATGTTTAAACGTAAGTTAATAATAGTAATCTTTGTCCACTCTTGATATGAGATTAAATAGGGATATTTAAATTATCAATATATACTGATCCTGAAAATTTAAAAAGAAAATTGAAGAAGATCATAATGAAAATGATCAACAAATGATTGTTTCGTTGAATGTCTTTTGGTAGGCTACCTCCCATGGATTCCATGACTTTTTTTATTGGGCTACAAGTTAATAAATAATATTATTTGATATTATCTTCATTATGTAGTAGGATATGAGAAGAGTGTGATGGTTATTTACAATCTCAAGTGGGTGCTTATGAGAATCATTTTTGGTTTTTATTGTTTTGTGACATTAATTGCCTTCCTTGATATAATATTGTGATACAATGTGTTTGAAGTAGCACAGTGATGGATTCAACAAAACAAGTAAATAGTAGCCAAGTGGTTGGAATATGCAAACAAGATTTTCTCCAGAGCAGTAATTAATTTAGTATTCGATATTATATTGATTTCAATAATCCAACATTATGGTATCAATATAATGGATGGTATAAGTTGGTGTTTGGTTGGAAGCATAAGTGTTGGTTATTACATATTGTGGCCAATCTTTGAAATGAAATTATAAGTTATGGATGGCCATATTATGTTAGGGATCGAGCGGCACTAAGAGGAGGGGGGTTTGAATTAGTGCAGCAGATAAAACGATAGATTTTTCAACGATTTAAATCAAGCTTCAGAAATTTCGTACGATGAAAGCAACGTTTCGTTTGAAACCAATTTGGTTGCGTTCTAACTTTAAAGCATGTATACGAAGATGAAAAGGAAGTAGAGCAAGTAAAGTAAAGGCTTACAGCAAAGTAAAGAGATAAAACAGAAATTTAAACACCCACACAATCAAGACGCAGCGATGTATAGTGATTCGGTCAAAGTGACCTACATCCACTTCCGAAGCCTTCTCCGATGAGGCTCCCTTCTTCCACTACCAAATCCTTTGAAGGGGAAGGATCAAATACCCTTCTTATAACCCTTTACAAGTAGTTCACACTCTTACAAGATTTCACAAGAAGAATGAGGTGAACACTTAAGCAAATGAAGAACAAGACTTTCCCAAGACTTATTTTGAAAATCTAACTCTCTAAGGGTATATCTTTCAGCTAAGAAAGACGGGGTATTTATAAGCCTCAAAGTAATTCAAATTTGGAGCCCAAACTTGGAGCCAAAAATTTGAATATTTTGAGTTTTTTCGGTGCTGTCAGTCTTGGCAGACTGACGCACCCAAGCGGTGCTACCGCCTCAGCCAGGCGGTGCTACTGCTAGATACAATAGCCGAGCTACAGTAGCCGGGCGGTGATACCGCCTGGCTTTCCACGTGCTGGGCGGTGCTACCGCCCATCATGCATGCACGTAGCATGCATGCATGCTGCTGGTGCTGCTGGGCGGTGCTACCGCCCAGCATGCATGCACGTAGCATGCATGCACTTAGCAGCACGCATGTTGCTGGCGGTGCTACCGCCCAGCATGCATGCACGTAGCCCAGTATGCATGCATACATGCACACATGTTGCTGGGCACATTGGCTGCTGGGCTCCACCGCCCAGCACAAATTTACATTTGGTTTGCGCCGAAAACTTGGCCCAAACCGGTTCCGAATAAGGCCCAATGGGCCCATACTTGGGTTAAAGGATTAACCCATAATCCTAACCCAAATTAATGTGCTAACTACAAAATTAAAGACATTCCTAAGCTATTATAAAGTCCGCAAGTCAAGTCTTCTTCCGTCGAGCTTCCGGCGAACTTTCGGCGGTCTTCCGACGATCCCTCGGAAACCATCCTGTGGACTCCCGGCAAGCTCTCGGACTCCACGATGATTTTGGCGAGTTCCCCCGAGCTTTTTTTGGCAAGCTCCGATCTTTCTTGGCAAGCTCCGCGAACTTCCGACGAACCTCCCGGCGAACTTCCGAAAACCCTTCGGCAAGCTCCCTACTCGTTCTCGGCTGGTTCCGGCAGCACTCCCAACGAATCTTCGAACTTCCGTCAAACACTCGAAATCCCAATGATCCATCGCACTTGACTTCGGCCCTTAGTTTCGTTTTACGTCTTCATCCCTTTCGTAGTTACTCCTGCACAAACAAACACCAAACACTCTACTTCGATCTAGACAGTTATTGTAATGCGAATTGACATTCAATTGCCTAGCATATCATTGGTCGGCGCTTCGTCCGATCCTTTGGCACATCGCCCTCTCTAGCGGCTTGTTGCTCAATCGACGGTTGACCTCCGCAACGTCGATATCCATGGCGCAACTCCGCACTTCTTGGCCCGATGCCCGACGTATGAAGCCTCCTGCCGATAGTCGACCGAACCTCCGGCTCGACATCCAATATCCTGACGTGATCACCTCCAGCGCAACATCAATTCCTCCAGCGTCAATTGTCTAATCCTCATTGATAGTAGACCTGCGTAACTCAAAACACAGTTAGACCACAAATCACACTCAATTAGTTTCATCATCAAAATCCGAGATTCAACAATCTCCCCCTTTTTGATGATGACAACTAATTGATGACTGACGGAGTTAACCAAAACTCCTCGGAGTTTAACACAAACTCCCCCTATCAATATGCAATTGATAGAACATTTGGATTATCCCAAATCCAAGTAACATGTATCATTCATATAGTGAGAAAACAACAAACCATCATGCAAATATAAAATATTCAATCAATGCATGAAGTTATCAATCTACTTCTTCCCCTATGTCATCAACAAAAAGGAGAAGTAACATTATAGCTAGTTTTCAAGGATATGCAAATATTACAAACATACTAGCTATTAATCATATCATATAACATTTAGGTATCGCATGTTTATCATGATAAGTAAGATAGTGCTTGTCGTGATGATGGCAAGTTTTTCTATGTTCCTTTGAGAAGTACAAGTAAATTGTGCATTTTCTTGACTTCTTTTGCGATATGCATGCAATTTTATAATTTCTTTCTTCTCTTTTGAGAAGAGCAAGCTTGCAAGTTTTGCTTTCTTTGCATGTTAGGACTTTTGCATTCATTTGTAAAAGCCTTCTCCCCCTTTATCAATATCAAAAAGAAAAGGAGGATTAATACTACAAATAATCTTGTATGAGATTCAACAATAATTTGTAACAAAGATGCAAGCAATTTTGTTGAAAAAAGTGAAGTTGAGCAAGATTTTTGCCTCTCTTAAGATAGCAACTTTTTGCTTCTCAATGTTTAAGCTAGCAAATTTTTCTCTTTTGATACACAAGTTAACAATTTTTCTCCCCCTTTATCAATATCAAAAAGAAGGGAGGAATTAATGAGAAAATTTGCATCAATCAATATATCAATCATCATATGATGCATACAAGATGGTATTGAAACATGAGAAATTATGTCATGAAGGATATCAATATGTAAATTCAACAAGAATCACAACCAAAAGATATCATTCATGATTCATAATTTTCTTTTTAGCAAGATCAAAATTCATATTTATCAATTTTTTAATTCAAGATAAATATCATACAACCAAGAATCATGATATATAAAAGCATATCAATCTCATAGATCAAGTCATGATTCATAATTTATCATAAAGAAAATTAATTTTCAATCATTGTACAAGGTAAAGAAATGTGTGAAGAATATGATGCTCTTCTTCATAACTCTACATGGACCTTAGTTCCCTCTTCTCACACACAAAACATCATCGGGTGTAAATGGGTCTTTCGAATTAAGCGGAACCCAGATGGATCTATTGCTAGATATAAAGTACGTCTAGTTGCCAAAGGGTTTCATCAACAACCTGGTGTTGACTTCACAGAGACATTCAGCCCAGTTGTCAAACCAATAACAATACGGCTTATCTTGAGCTTGGCTATCTCAAAAGGCTGGCATATACGACAATTGGATGTTAACAATGCCTTTTTACAGGGGACTCTAACTGAAGATGTCTTTATGCAGCAACCCCCTGGCTTTGTTCATCCACAATATCCAAGGCATTTCTGCAAGCTACAAAAGGCTATTTATGGACTTCGTCAAGCTCCAAGAGCCTGGTATAATGAACTTGGCACATTTTTAACATCAATGGGTTTCCTCAATTCTAAATCTGATACCTCGTTATTCCTACGATAACATCATGGAAACGCTATATATCTTCTAGTGTATGTAGATGATATTGTTGTCATAGAAAATAATCTTTTGGAAATCCAGGTATTCTTAAAGCAACTAGCCATTCGATTCTCTCTCAAAGATCTAGGTACCTTGAGCTACTTTCTAGGAGTGAAAGCCACATTCACCTCTTCAGGTCTTTTTCTATCACAGAGAAAGTATATTTAAGATTTATTTTCAAAGACAAATATGCAGGATGCTAAAGAGGTTGCCACTTTAGCCCTCTCTACTAGTGAGTCACTGAAACTTTGTGATGGAAGTCCTGCTACGGACTCTACTCAATACCGGCAAGTACATGGCTCCTTACAATACTTAGCTCTCACACGTCCAGACATTTCATTTGTAGTCAATAAATTGTCACAATTCATGCATCGCTCGTCTACAATACATTGGTCTACGGTCAAACGAATTTTGCGATATCTTAAGGGACTCTAAATCATGGCCTCTTTCTCCGCAAACACACCCCGCTTCAACTTCATGCCTTTGCTGATGCTGATTGGGCAGGAAATTATGATAATAGAACGTCCACGTCTGGGCATATTATATTTCTTGGAGCTAATCCAATCAATTGGAGTTCTAAGAAACAAAAGACAATTGCCCGATCCACAACTGAAGCTGAATACCGTGCCATCGTCATGGCTACTACTGAAATAAATTGGATCACAAATCTGCTCAAGGAACTCAACGTCAACTCTACCTGTTCTCCTACAATATACTGTGATAATATTGGAGCTACCTATTTATGTGCCAATCCAGTATTTCACTCACGCATGAAGCATATTGCCATTGACTTCCACTTCGTACGAGATCAAGTTGTCAGACATTAACTACGTGTTTCTCACGTATATACGGCTGATCAACTAGCAGACTCACTTACGAAGTCTCTCGCTCGTAAATTATTTTTATTACATCGGTCCAAGATCAGTGTCCTTGACAGGAGCACGATCTCGTGGGGGCATGTTAATAGATAAGATTTCCTCAACCGCACGAGAAAATCTCGGTAGACAGTTGAGAAAAATTCTCTCCTCTTCCTTTCTTCCTATGTATAAATAAGGTTTTGTCAAGTTACATTTAATGCAATCTTATTTTTACGATGAAGGTTGGATATTCCTCTCCAACCTTTATATCAGCATTTACCATGGTGACCATAAAAAAATCATTTTTTGCTTGCACCTCCTCAGATCATTGCCCCAGCATGAGCTTCTTCTGTTCTAATGCCTAAGCGAGACTACTCCATCAAGTCAAGCAAATAGATCATTGAAGACTTGAATCATTAAACCTAAATGAAGCCAACTCCAAAGTACTAATAGGCCCAACCTTAGCATTTGTTTTGTTGAAAAGGAGTTGTTTGTTCCTTTGTGTTCCTCAATCTAAGTACTCCCAAATGAATGAATTGATTGCACACCATCAGAACCCTGGCACTGGCCATGAAACACACTTTGCAGCACATTTGGAACGCAAGACTCTCCAAACAAAGGCAATACTTCTAGTTATAGAGCAATTCACCAGAACACCACAGACAAGCTGAGGAAGAGAAGAACCCAAAGTCTTCATGAGATTGTGAGATGCATGCATGTGGGTTTATCAAGGCAGTAGATGATCCAAACTTGTTTTATGATCCAATTCACCATTGATGTCCATATATTTTTGGATTTCTAGATCTGCCTTCGAAGATAAGAAATTTAATTACGAAAATATTCTTTTACGGTGAAAAGGAATCATGAAAATTAGATTTTAATGAGAAAGAATGTGAGAAAATACTTTAATTACAACTGAATTTCTTCTAGATGGATGAAAAGAAGAGATGAGAGAAAATCTTCAAAATTTATATAAAATATATAAGTAAATTTGAATTTGGATTGAAGATAGCTCAAGAAAACTTAATTTGATCTCACATCATAAAAAATTTAATATCCTCCATCTACGTTGCTTCTTTCGGACACTTTCTACTGCTCACTAGGCGAACTTCATGGGTGGGGGATGGCACTTCTCAGTTGGACTTTTCCCGCAACTGCTGCCAGTGCATCATCGACAACAGCATTAAGTACACTCCAGAGCGCAGGAGCTGCCCATTCCATCTGAACTTGGACAGTCATAGAAGTCATATCAAACGCCGTTGAATCATGCACAGGTAAAAAAGAAACAGGTCGGAGAACCGTAAATACTTCTCTTTTTGTCGACATCTATTGTACAAGTGTAGAATGATCATGCTGCACAGTTGTAGTTACTACCTGTACATCCAAGAAGTAAATTTTATGGGTTATATCGCAAAATGGATCTCTTTTTCTGCATTCAAACTATGTTCTTCGTTTTCATCTTTTGCTTCGTGCTGACATCCATATATTTGGTGTTCGCTTTTCGTTTGGGGCGTGTGCAAGATATATGATTTGGGACAATAAATGTGAAGCCAGGCTCTGAATAGGATGAAAGACAAAATAAAAAAGAGTAAAATACATTAACAATCCCTTTTTTATTAGCATAATTTTATTCATAATTGTGTAAATGTAAAAAAAAATTGTATTTGGTCAATAACAAATATATATATACTTTTTCTTAAATACTTTAATTGGCAGAGGATTAGCCCTTTTTTTCTTTGGTCATTGAACTCTTGAGCAATTTTTAATCCTTGTTGACTTCTTAAAATTCAATAAACATTTTAATCAAATTTTATGATTAGTTTTTATTTATTATTGTCTATCAATAACTATCATGAATGTGTGAACAAGAAAAATTATGTGATTGTTATGATTCAAAAAAAAAAAAAAGGGCCTTTACTTGGACTTTGAATAGCAAAGGTTTACAAATCAAATATTTCTGTAACCATGCTGGTAAAGGAGTTGATTGAAATATTAATCAAGTCGGATAATTTGAAGTTTAGGAATCCAATTAAAATTTGCCCAAAAGTTGGAAGAGAATATAGCGGCTTGCCTTTTCTCTAAAGAAAAGTTTGCGATAAAAAACCTATATAGTAAGATTTAATAATACAAGAAAACAAAAGGCCTTCGATCCATGATCAATTAATGATTATTGGATCTGGTGGTGGATCAGGGCATCCAACCTCTGTGTTTGGAGCATTGGAATAGGTCAGATTCACGTAGCACAGTGACGAAGTCACAGAACAAATTCCGATGCCACATGCAGCAGTCTCAGATCGCTCAGAACAGGATTCCATCCTGTGAGACATGAAATGCCCCAAACACTCGGGTTTGCAACCTATAAAGTTCACCCATCACCGGTCTCAGAACTACTGATCCATCACCAGCAGATACGTGTTGGGCTGAGAGCCCAAGTTTAGCTCATATGAGCTTTTTAAGTTCGTATCTTTCTTTTTTTTTTTTGAATCCTAATCTAAACCTAATTATATATAGAGATTAACGATGACTACGAAATAAATAGATCAAACATTACAACAAAGGGCAGAATCTTCACAGCAACATTAGGGATTCAAAGAAAGGAGAAAAAAGTAGAAAAATAAGAAAAAAAAAGAAAGGGAAGAAGACAAGGAAAACTCAGAAATTGTTCTCACTCATCCAAACAGTTTCTCATCTCATGTTAGATCAGATCTTTAGTGAATTCTTCTGTGATTGCTTGAGGAGCTTTTGGATATTGTGTACAGTGACGTGATCCTTGTATCCCAGTTATTCTCTTATGATCGTTGCTTGGGTTTTGGGTAAAAGATTCGAGAATTATATATTCATTATTTTTATAGTGGATTTTCTCTGGTTTGCCCCGTGATTTTTACCCTTCACGTTGAAGGGGTTTTCCACGTAAATCTTGGTGTTCTATTTGATTGTGATTTTTGTTTAATTCCGCTGTGTGTTACAGCCTGCTAGTATTTGTTCATATACAAAAGTTATTGTTTGTTGCCTATCCTTTTATTTTCGCATCAACTGGTATCAGAGCAAGGTTTTGGTGATTTAATTTTTGTGTTTGAACATGGAGACTGGTAATGTTTTTCGCGTGATTAGTTTGAACGGAAACAATTGGATAATATGGAAACCAAGAATGGAAGATCTCTTGTATTGCAAAGATTTGTATGGACCTTTGCAAGGGGATAGTGAAAAACCTATAACTATGACAGATGATGAGTGGAAGAGATTAGATCGAAAAACAGTTGGGCTTATTCGACAGTGGCTCAATGATAGTGTCTTTCACCATGTTTCTACTGAAAGTTCTGCATATTCTCTTTGAAAAAAATTGGAAGGTCTCTTTGAAAGAAAAATAGTTGGCAACAAAGCTTTTTTGATCAGAAAACTTGTGAACCTGAAATATAAAGAGGGTGCTTCTATTGCTAAGCATTTGAATGAAATACAAAGTATTATTAACCAGTTATCTTCTATGAAAATGTCTCTTGATGATGAGTTACAGGCATTGTTACTTCTCAGTTCCTTACCAAAAAGTTGGGAGACACTAGTGGTTTCCCTTAGTAATTCTGCGCCAAATGGTATTGTTACCATGAGTCAAGTAACAAGCAGTTTGTTGAATGAGGAGTTGAGAAGAAAGAACTTAGCAGCATCTCAGATTAATTCACAGGCACTTATCTCAGAGAACAGAGGAAGGTCTAAAGATAGAAGCAGTTCACGCATAGGTAGAAGCAAGTCAAGATCAAGGAAAGATATTGTTTGCTATAACTATGGTGAGAAAGGACATTATAAGAATCAGTGTAAGTATCCTAAGAAGAGTAAGAAAAAGGGAAAAGAAGTGGAGTCTACAGAGTCAAAAGAGAATACCACAGCTATAGTGTAGGTTGGTGATTATTTGATTTTGTCTCCTTCTGATGATATTTTTTCTTGTGTGTGTCAGGATCTCGAGTGGATAATTGACACAGGAGCTTCTTATCATGCTACACCACGGAGGGAGTTCTTTGCTACCTACAGGTCTGGAAATTTTGGTGTTGTCAAGATGGGCAACCATGGTACAGTAAACATCATTGGTATGGGTGACATCCACATAAAGACCAACCTTGGATGCAAGTTGGTGCTTAAGGATGTGAGGCATGTGGTTGACTTGAGGCTGAATCTAATTTTAATTGGAAGACTAGATGATGAAGACTATGATAGCAGGTTTTATAGAGGGCAATGGAAACTCAGTAAGCGTTCTCTTGTTATATCTAATGGAAAGAAATATCATACTTTGTACAGGTTGCAGACCAAAGCTTGTGGTGAACAGTTAAATACTACAGAAAAAGACTTTAGCATGGAGTTGTGGCATAGGAGATTGGGATACATGAGCGAGAAGGGACTGCAAGCTCTTTCCAAGAAAGAGGTATTGCCTGACCTCAGAGGTATACGTTTGAACCCTTGTATTGATTGTTTAGCTGGTAAACAACATAGAGTTTCATTTGCTAGTCCTGCTTTGTCTAGAAAAATACATACCTTGGATCGTATTTATACAGATGTATGTGGTCCTTTGAGGACAAAAACTTCTAGTGGTTCTACTAATGTTTCTGGCATCAGTGGTGCACTTTACTTTATTACTTTTATAGATGATTTTTCTAAGAAAGTTTGGGCTTATGCTTTGAAGACCAAGGATCAGGTTATTGGTGTCTTCAAAGAGTTTCATGCCAGAGTTGAAAGGGAGACAGAAAGACAGTTGAAATACATAAGATCATATAATGGTGGTGAGTATACAGGATTATTTGATGATTATTGCAGGTCACATGGCATCCAAAGATAAGATGATAGTTCTGGTACACCTCAAAGATAATGCAATTGCAGAGAGGATGAACCGCACCATCATGGAAAAGATCAGATGTATGCTTTCATAGGCAAAGCTACCCAAAAGGTTTTGAGATGAGGCTTTGAGGACTGCAGTTGATGTGATCAACTTATCTCCCTATACAGCCCTAGATGCTGATGTTGCAGAGTATGTTTGCTCAGGGAAAGATGTTTCCTATAAACATTTGAGAGTGTTTGGTTATCGTGCATTTGCACACGCCGAGCACAATGAAAGGTCTAAGCTGGATGGTAAGACAAAAGAATGTATTTTTCTTGGCTACTCACATGATCAATTTGGTTACAGGCTTTGGGATCCAGAAAAGCAGAAGGTATTTAGGAGCAGAGATGTGGTCTTCTTTGAGGATCAAACCTTTGAGGATTTGAAAAAGAAGGCACCATCCAAAACTTATGCAGAAGGATTAGCAGATTGTGACTCAGTTATTCCTTCAGTATATCAGGGTGATGGGGGAGATGTACAGGAAGATGGTGTAGAGCCAGATATTAATCTACCTGTAGGACATGTTGAGCAAGAAGAAGTTGAGGAGCAGCTTCTCGCAGAACCTCAGTTGAGAAGATCTTCTAGACAACGTCACCTTCCGAAGATACTCTGAGATGAGTATGTGATGCTTAACGATGCAGTGAACGAGAGAGTTACCAGGAAGCAGTTGAAAGTGAGCAGAAAAAGAAGTAGCTAGTTGCTATGCAGGAAGAGATGGATGCTCTACAGAAGAATCATACATATGATTTGGTGCAACTTCCAACAGGGAATGAATGCCTTAAAGAACAAGTGGGTTTTTAGGTTGAAGACTCAAGAATATTGTTCTCAACCAAAGTATAAAGCTAGATTGGTTGTGAAAGGCTTTGGTCAAAAGAAAGGTATTGACTTTGAAGAGATTTTTTCTCCTGTTGTTAAAATGTCTTCTATTCGTGTTGCTTTAGGTATTGCTGTTAGCCAGGACTTGGAGGTGGAGCAGTTAGATGTGAAGACAGCTTTCCTTCATAGTGATTTGGAGGAGGAAATTTATATGGAGCAACCAGAAGGTTTCAAAGTCAAAGGCAAAGAAAATTTTATCTGCAAGTTAAGAAAAAGTTTGTATGGATTGAAGCAAGCTCCAAGACAGTGGTACAGAAAGTTTGATTCATTTATGATTGAAAATGGATACAAAAAAACTGCTTCAGATCATTGTGTATACATCAAAAGGTTTGGTGAGAATTTTATTATTCTCTTACTTTATGTTGATGATATGCTTATCCTTGGGAAAGATATGCATACAATTGACAGGTTGAAGAAGGAACTGAGTGAGTCCTTTGCAATAAAGGACATGGGGCCAGCAAAGCAAATACTCGGCATATAGATTTCTCGTGACAGGAAAAACAAGAAGATTTGGTTGTCACAGGAGAAATACATCGAGAAGGTATTAGAAAGATTCAGTATGAGCAATGCAAAGCCAATTGGTTCTCCTCTTTCAGGTCACTTCAAGTTGTGCTTAGAGTAGAGTCCGTCAAGTGATGAGGAGAAGGAGAAAATACAAAAGGTTCTTTATGCTTCAGCAGTTGGAAGTTTAATGTATGCAATGGTATGTACGAGGCCGAACATCACATATGCAGTGGGTGTTACTAGCAGATTTCTTGCAAATCTGAGCAAAGAGCATTGGGCAGTAGTGAAGTGGATCTTGAGATATCTCAGAGGAAGCTCTAAGGTTTGTTTAAGCTTTGGAGGTGGACCACTTGTGCTAACGGGTTACACGGATGCAGATATGGCTAGAGATATTGATACAAGAAAATCCACATCAGGTTTTGTACTTACTTTTGCAGGGGGAGCTGTGTCATAACAATCCAGATTGCAAAGGTGTATTGCTCTCTCCACCACAGAGGCAGAAAATATTGCTGCTACAGAGGTTTGCAAAGAAATGTTATGGATGAAAGAATTCTTACAAGAATTAGGGTTGAAACAGAAAAACTATGTGGTGTATTGTGACAGCTAGAGTGCCATCCATTTATGTAAGAACCCAACTTTTCATTCCAAGTCAAAAGCATATAGATGTCAGATATCACTGGATTCAAAATGTACTTGAAGAGAAACAGTTGCAACTTCAGAAAATTCATATAGATGATAATGGAGCAGACATGTTGACAAAAACTTTACCAAAAGAGAGACAAGAGATGTGCCGACAGTTGGTCGGTATGGATTTACACTGAGGAGTCATGGGACAACCTCCCTTATGGGCTGAAGGGGGAGGTTGTTGGGCTGAGAGCCCAAGTTCAACCCATATGGGCTTTTTAAGCCCATATCCCTCGTTTTCCCTAAACCATAACCTAAACCTAATTATATATAGAGGCTAATGGTGGCTGCGAAATAAATAGATCAAACATCGCAGCAAAGGGCAGAATCTTTGCAGCAACATTAGGGATTCAAAAAGAGGAGAAAAGGGCAGAAAAATAAGAAAAAAAAAGAAAGGGAAGAAGATAAGGAAAACTCAGAAATTATTCTCACTCATCCAAACAGTTTCTCATCTTAGGTTAGATCAGATCTTTAGTGAATTCTTCTGTGATTGCTTGAGGAGGTTTTGGATATTGTGCACAGTGACGTGATCCTTGTATCATAGTTATTCTCTTGTGATTGTTGCTTGGGTTTTGGGCAAGAGATTCGAGAATTATACATTCATTATTTCTATAGTGGATTTTCTCTGGTTTGTCCCGTAGTTTTTACCCTTCACGTTGAAGGGGTTTTCCACGTAAATCTTGGTGTTCTATTTGATTGTGATTTCTGTTTAATTCCGCTGTGTTACAGCCTGCTAGTATTTGTTCATATATAAAAATTATTATTTATTGTCTATTCTTTTATTTCCTCATCGATACCGAAGTAGATCACAAATTCTGATGTCGCGTGGAGATCGGAAATCATGCAACAATGCAACCAGTGACACCCGGGGGATTTCATCTTGAGGAATGAGATGCGCCCTATGAAGCTTACAGAATACTTTTCTCGGATCAGATCAGAAGCAAGCTTGCAGTTCGATCATTTGAGGGTATGAACACTACTGATCCATTACCCGCAGATGGAGAAGAAATTTCTGACAAAAAAGCAAGCAACTGAAAGTTAAGAACTTCACTTTATTCTCCAGCTCAAGCACAGGACAACCTATCTAAGCAAAGCATTCGATTCATCTACAATAATGTGAGAATTTAACTGTAGTCTCCACCTTAATTAATGGATTCCATATTCAACCACAGTGTGGTATAACCACTTTAAACACCATTAAATTATCACACAAGACGATGAACAAGCTACTCAGTATCAGACTGGATGCATCTTAATTATGATGTTGACAAGCATTTGGCATCCAGACAAAGCCATGCTTACGCCACTGCTATAAATAGTATGGAAAAGCATAAACAAGTCTAAAGAGAAGCCAAGGCAGATCATGATATGATATGTGTTTCCTGCATTGAGATAACAACACAATACATCATGATATCATATGATTTGGAAGGGAATCCAGTTCATCCAACAGAGGTGGGTTATCATATCAGTGTGGAGGGCCATGTGGTAGATGGCTAAAAAAGTCTTGCTCCAGGGGCCTCACATGGTCATGTTCATTAAATAATTAATTCCAAGAACCTTAACAATAATACAAGAAATCCTGACAGGTTTGAATGCCATAGCCTACCCTACAAGCTTCGAAAGCCAACAAAACAAAGGAAGAATTTGGTAAAGTTTAACCAGGAAAGCTTCTCATTCCAAGAATTAGGATAGACCCAGTATTTACAAATATTAGCTCAGAAATCAAGGATCAAGACACGGCATGCATTTCTTTTTAAGACATAAAAAGCACATAAGAGTGCCTCCCAAGCAAGCAAGACATTATATGCGCATGAAGGCAACCTCCAAATAGTGTGCAACAAAACATGAACAGAACAACAGAATATAATTGAATTGAATAGTAGCATTTTAGTTCAACTAGAGATTACATCAGACAGAGAATCTTGTGCAACATTTTTTTTCTACAATTAGATCCACCAGAACAACCACGGTTATCCAGTCCCATTTTCGGCACTTGATTACACATCCCTTTTTTTTTTTTTCTTCTCCCAGAAACAAAAGATTTAGTCAAATCCATAACAGATGAAACGCTATGAGAGTCTACTCTTGACTCAACACCATATCACCAAGACAAACAACATTATGACAAAGAAATGAGAAATTTGACCCCAAAAAGGAGATAGGAGCTATACAAGTTTCACGGCCATGAAACATAAAGACTTGGGTTTAGAAATTAAGAACCAAAGGGGGAAAAGAGTAAGAAAATTGAAATAGACAAGTTCACCTGGGCAGAATTGAAATAACCCAACGATGAGCTCCCTTCAATATTTTTGGTCTTTTTTAAACAACTTAAAGTAATAATAAACCTATTTCAAAATAAAATTTAATCTCTAAAAATTGAACCTTCAGCTTCTTTCACCTAGTTCACCTTTTCAATAAACCAAAAAATATTATTTACTTAGGTCATCAGCTACTACTAAATACCAGCAGTTCAACAAAAAATTGACTCTTGCTAGGGTACCATTTGATCAAGCTGCATCTGCTCAAAGGCACCAACGACTGCAGCTTCATCAAGGCTGTCAGGTTGACTATCTGAATTGGAACCCTCGACTCCATTAGCAGGCTGCAATCTATGAGGACCAGGCAGCACCACAGACACAGTGCCTATTTTCTCAGGTGAGGATTCTCTCACACCAAAGAGTGGACCCATGATAGATCAGGTTCCTCACCATTATCCTGCAGCTGAAAGGACGGCGATCGGTTGTGAAGACCAAGCTCATCGCCATGCACTCCCCAGTCAAATGTCCCAGAGGGCGATGACGCCCATTTTGACCATGATGCATTAACAGGAGAACTTACAACCAAGGATGTTCCAGAGCCAAGATCACGAGAGCTCAAGCTCCGTGGTGTCTGCAGCTGTTTCTCCTGGTGAGCATGCACACTCAAATGAGAATTCATGGGAGAGAGGGGTTCCATGCTTCTAGGGGTCATACTGCCAGGCGAAGGAACACCAAGTGAGGCCTGCAACAGAGCTGAGCGACCAGAGAGCTGGTGGCCTTCAGTGGCTTTGGGAGAGAACAATGTGTTAATCGGGGAGAGCAGGCTCTGCTGCGGCTGAAACTGACCGAGAATAGCAGCCTTGTGACATGGAGAAAAAAAGGGCCCTTCATCAGATTTATATTTTGGAGATGAGGCAAATTCAGCTGAGAAGAGGTCATCAAGGTTTGATGGAGCAAGGGTCTCCGACCGTGCCATCCGACTCCCCAGAGAAGAGCTCAGACGAGTGTAGCATAGATCATCCATCAGCTGCTGAGCATCGCATTCATGCATCACAGAGAAATCATCCGAAGGCATGTCTCTTGCGCTGAGAGACGAGCGCAGCCTGCTCACCTGGAGATTGCTCCCGGGAAGATGCAACACAGGCACGTTGGGCTGAGCCCATGCCAATGAAGAGTGGCCAACACCACTGGCAGACGGGGACATGGGTGGCGTGAAGGGAGGCATTGCGGTGGAGACCGAAGATGTCGACCCAGGCATGAGGCCCATGACAGCAGCCGTCTCCATCGCAGCAGAGGACGACGACAGAGGAGATGGCACAGCAGAGCCGGTGGACACGTAGAGAGGCCGGAGCTCTTCATGAGTATGGGCGAAGAAACAGACACGGCGAGAGCAGTTAGTGCCGTCCTTGCAGAGCCTCGTGCGGTACTGCGCTGGGTGAAGCCAACACTCAAACACCCCATGCGCATACTCGCACATATCGCCCCTCGTGCACGCACCCTTCCGGAAGTCAGGGCACGGGACGCAGCTATAGTGATGCTTCCTTGGGTCACGCCGACGAGCGTTCTCGCCGGGATGGACGAAGGGGCACTCGGTCCAGTCGTGGGAGTACGCCCTCGAACATGGCCGCACCTTGAACGAGTACATCCGGAACTCATCAGTCGCGTAGATGCTGTTCTTGATGTCCGGAAGCGATGGATCCACAGGGTGCTCTTTCTTCTCTGGCAAAGCAGGTGGCTGGATTTCTTGGGCCTTTGGAGTCATCACAGGAGAGGCCGAACGGGAGAATGTGGATCCGTTCGCATCAGGAGAGGAAGACAGGGGCGGCGAATCCGAGCTCGATAGTCGCGTTGTCACGCGAAGAGCACGATGATAGTGATCTTCAACAGTACCATTAGAGCTCATCCCCAGGAGTTGTTCCAGCGCAGTCCTCACATCAGGCAACTTCGGAGGCACGACGACTACGTCGGCAGGCCGGTGGCCGTTGGCGTCGACAGAGTTGGGGTCGGCACCGGCAGAAAGCACCAACTTCACGGCGTCGGCAGCGCTCGGAGATCCGCCTGAGGCAGCGCAGTGCAAGGCCGTGGTGCCGTCGTGCGCAGCCGCACGGTTGATGTCGACTGAAGAAGTCAACGAGAGGAGTAGCCCGAGGACGTCGAGGCTACCATAGGTGGCGGCGACCATAAGAGGGGTGCGACGCTCGAGGACCATCCGATTGGAGCCCTTCTCGCGCCCGTACCAAAGGCCGAACTCGTCGATGGCGGACGGGTCGCGGTCGAGCGATCGCCTGAAGGCGTCGACATCGTTATTCGCCGCGAGCTCCAGAAGGCTCGAGAACGAGTCGTCGGGCTTGACAGCAAGGTGGTTCATCGCTTCGGCGGCGGAGCCACCACCGCTACAGTTAGGGTTCTTGGGCTTCTCTTCTCGCGAGGTTGGTAACGACTAAGGCCTTATGCGCTCGGGTCCGCTGCACATACTTCCGTTCGCCGGAGATCGGCCTGCGAGAGATTTATAGAACAAGATTCAATCTTTTCTCTTGCTGCAAGCAAGATAAAAGGATTAAGTATGGAATACGCCGAAAAATCAGAAGAAATCAGGTAAAATATTACCAAGATTCCTATCGACAAACACAACAAAATACACCGAGATGGATCAACGACTATCAATAAAGATCCAAAAATCCGAAGAGCCCACCAGTTCCTTTAGCTGATGAAGAGCGAGCAACAAAGAATGGATCGAGTTCACCACCAAACGGCCAAGGATCAGTCCAAGCGCCCACCGACTCTTCACCTGTCGGATGAGAAGAGCCAGGAGGCAGCGAAGGGCACCTCGAAGTCCGGGCGACCCCGCAGAAGGCCTCCACCCCACAACCAGACCTCCATCGAACTCGCAGAGGGAAGGGAGAGAGAGAGGGTAAAGGAAGCCTGGAAATCGAAACGATATGAAACGCTCGTGGAACGAAATGAAACCCAAATTCGGGGAACGAGAATTTAACTGTAACTCCTCGCCCCGTCTCTTTTATCTTCTTCTACCGCGGTCGTAATAGAGCGCGCTCGCAACAAAATCTACTAAAGCACACACGACGTGGACACCAAAAAATGATCATCGTCATTCCTAGACACTGAAGGACCCACGATCTCTGGTTGGAGCCCAGCTAAGTTTGCCAATTAGAAGCCATCTTATTCTGTTCGGTGCATTAACCGAGACACAGGAGCTACGATCTACTAATGGAATTCGAACTCGTGGCCTCGGGGACGTCGCAGGATGGGAACTCCGTGCTGTTCCGGACTGGAGGCTGCAGTCAAATCGGGCTCAGAGCGCTGTCAGTTCCGGTAGGAAAAGGCCAACAAAACTTGACCTGGCCTCGCTCTAATGGAAAGTCCCGCCACCCGCGTTGACTCCCAGTGGAAGCGCGCCACCTCATGCTTCCAACCTCCCAGATCCACTGAATCACCCAAGATACACCTCCGCGTTGCCCCGATGCATCGATCGGCTCCTCGGCCCGACATCACCCGGGATCGTTCTCATGGTTGATTTCTGGGAGATTTTTTTACCCTTATTATTCACCGTTTCCCTTTTTTTTAATCAAAAGTAATTTTTCGAATTTTTAAAAATTTATTTAGTATTCAATATTTTTTTATTATTGACAATCACTTTATATTGATAATATTTTTAAAAATAATAAATTATTATACTATTTATAATATAATATTATTGATTTTATCTTTTTTTTAATAATCTCTTAATTAATCTTATTGCAAGCATCGCTCTCTAATGATATCATTGCCATCAATATCACTTGATGTCGTTCCATCATATTTGTCTCCCCCGGGACGTTATTCTCTGAGAAAAGGAAAAAAAAATTATTTTATTAAATATTTAAATTAATATTCTCTCATGCAATCAAAAAATATTTTAAAATATTTTGATACGAAAATATTGTTTTAGGGTAATAATGCAAGGTGAGATTAGTGTCCAAATTAAATCTGAATCAAATAACGTTATAAAATTATTTGAAGAGACATGATTTATCATAGGATATCTACCAGGTTGGTTGTTTATTTATGGGAATCGAAACATCTGCTTAAAAGACAGAATATTAAGTTATTTACGAGATATATTACGAATTATTGAAAAGCTCAAATGTCGAGAATCCAAAATATGTTTGAAGTTTCCTAGTAGTCCCAATAAAGGTCACGATTCTTTCTTTGTACAAGTCTTTAATGAGTGTTATATTGATTTTTGGTCTTGAAAATAGTGAAGAATCAATGCCTTGGGAAACACCCCTTAGCGGAGTATTCCAAACCAGCGAGTATACAAATCATGTCTCATAAAATCTCAAAGACAGAGCAAATCAAATATAAGTATAGATTCTCTAACAAATAATACACGCAGGCGCCTCGAACACAGGTAATTTACGGCGTTCCTAAAATTAATATCCAAAATTTATCTCTCAGAAGTGTAATAATAATTTCATTTCCATGGTTATCTTAACCAGTCAACTTAAATAGTCAGAAGCTTGAATTGTCATAGGAGGTTTCAGGGATTATTAACAAGCAAATAAAATAAATTCTGAGACAAAAGATATTTTTTGGCATATTATGGGAAAAGAATAAGAGGGGACCAAAGACTACATGGTTGTGTCACCATTTAGATTTTTATGTTTTCATATTTTTATAAAAGCTTTGCCATTATTTTTGAGGATCCTAATAGAAGATTCAGCCAAAAACTATATGATTTTGAATTTCTTCTGACATGACCCAAATGTATTTTATCTTTTTTCTAATCAATTATCAATGTAATAATCATGCAAATTATGATTGTTGAAATTTGAAATAAAAATTTTAATTTCTTATCATGGGATCTTTTGTCCCATATAATCACCTCATGAGCTCATATTCAGCCAATGTTATTTCTTTATAATTTTCTATGAGTGGTAATCCATGTGATACACGTAAAAGAAACAATAATAAAAAGACAAATCTATTTGATATTCCTTACCTTATGCATATAGAGAATAATCTAAATAATTTACTATATGTAAATAATAAAAAATATTTATGTAAAATATCTCTTGAATTGATCCAAATAAGCTCATTGTCTTAATTTTGAGGATATCTTTCTATACATAATTTTTTTTAAAAAAGTTAAT
This sequence comes from Musa beccarii, assembly GCA_024322285.1. Classification (NCBI taxonomy): domain Eukaryota; kingdom Viridiplantae; phylum Streptophyta; class Magnoliopsida; order Zingiberales; family Musaceae; genus Musa; species Musa beccarii. Next base: position 51,027,016 of record CM044396.1, read on the forward strand.
CTTATTTTCTAAGTAATTAGTTTTTATTTTGAATCCACGTACTCGGTATAACAATTCATATTTTCGGCAATTAAAACAAGTTTCGAAAACTTCGTACGATGAAAGTAATATTTCGTTTGAAACCGATTCGATTGCGTTTTAACTTTAAAGCATACGTAAGAAGATGAAGAGGAAGTTGAGTAAGTAAGGCAGTAAATGAAGATAGTTTGTCACAAAGTAAGTTACAAGAAAGTAAATACAAACCGATTTATAGTGATTCGATCATGCGACTTACGTCCACTCCCGATTCCTCTTCATTTAAGGCCACCGGCTTTTCCACTAGCTATCCTCCTTCCAATGGGCGAGGATGAACTCCCTTACAGCACCTCTCCTTTTGACGAGCTTAGGAGACAACCCTTACAAAGCCTTTCACCCTCTCTTGGACTAGAACACACTTCAAACTAATAGGAAATATTTTGAACACTTTCAAGAGAGTTTCCCCCTTCTTTTTTTCAGTTCTAGACCCCCTTTCATCCAAGAATGTGAGGGATATTTATAGCCCCAAAAAGGATTCAAATTTGGGCTCCAAATTTAAATTCTTTTTTGGCTTCCCGGTGTTGGCGGTGCTACCGCCTGTTAGTGGCGGTGCCATCGCCTGTCAGTTGTCAGACTAACACTGCACTGGGCAGTTCTATCGCCCAAGGCAGCAGTGCCACCGCCCACCACTTTTTAGCACTTCGGTTTGAGCCTAAAACTCAGCCCAAATCGATCCAAATCAAGCCCAAATTGATCGAAACTTGGTTTATAGGATTAACACCTAATCCTAAACTAAATTATATACTAACTATGAATTTAAAGATATTTTCTAAGCTATTACAAAGTCCAACAAGTCAAGACTTCTTCCGGTGTGCTTTCGGCAAACTTCCAACGGTCTTCCAATGAACCCTCGGAAACCATTCTGCGGACTCCCGGCAAGCTCCCGGACTTCATGATGATCTTGGCGAGTTCTAACGAGCTTCATTGGCAAGCTCCGATCTTTCTTGGCAAGCTCTGTGAACTTCCGACGAATCTTTCGGCGAACTTCCGAAAGCCCTTCGGCAAGCTTCCTACTCATTCTCGGCTGGTTTCGATAACACTCCCAACGAATCTTCGGAATCCGTCGAACTCTTGAACTCCCAATGATCCATCACACTTGTTTTTTGACACTTTGTTTCGCTTTATGTCTTCATTGTCACCGTAGTTAATTATGCACACACAAACAAAAACTCTACTTTAATCTAGACAGTTATTACAATGCGAATCGACATTCAGTTGCCCGACACATCATTGGTAGGCGCTTCATCCGATTCTTCGGCACATCGTTCTCTCTTGCGATCCGTTGCCCAATCGATGGTTGACCTCCGCAACCCCGATATCCTTGGCGTAACATGCTCTTCTTGGCCCGATGCCCGACGTACAAAGACTTCTGCCAATTGTCGATCGAACCTCTAGCTCGACATCCAATATCCTAACGTGATCACCCGGTGCAACGTTAATTCCTCCAGCATCAACTATCTAATCCTGATCGATAGTATGCTTGTATAACTCAAAACATAATTAAATAATAAACCACAATCAATTAGTTTTATCATTAAAATATGAGATTCAACAATCTCCCCCTTTTTGATGATGACAACTAATTGATGACTAACGGAGTTAACCATAACTCCCCGCAGTTAACCATAACTCCCCGGAGTTAACCATAACTCCCCGGAGTTTAACCAAACTCCCCCTATCAATATATCATTAATAGAATACTTGGATTATCCCAAATCCAAGCAATATATATCATTCATGTTAATAGAATCAAACCAAATCATCATGTAAATATATAAAATATTTAATTTAATACATGAAGCTATCAATCTACTTTTCCCCCTATGTCATCAACAAAAAGGAGAAGTTGCATCGTAGCTTAGTTTAAAAGATATGCAAGTTTGACAACATACTAGCTATTAATCACATCATATAATATTTAAGCATAGCTTTGCAATACTCAATCATACCATTTAATCATAGCAAGTTTTTAAGGATGGGCAATGTTGGTAATTTTTCATTTACTTCTTGAGATGTACAAGTTTGCACTTTCTTTGCTTCATTTGCGATATGTAATCAATTTGTGTAAGCATTTCATCACTTTAAATATCCAAGCAAAACTTACAATATACAAGCATAGAAGCATGGCAAGAGTAGGAATGCAAATTTTTAAGTTTTGCATTTTCTCTTCTTGAGATAGGCAAGATAGCAATATTTGCATCCTTTGATTTCTATGTGATATGCCAAGCTAGCAATTTTTCATTTGGGTGTGTAACCTAGCAAAAACTTTTCTCTCCCTTTGTTAGTATCAAAAAGAAAGGGAGGATTAATACTTCAAATAATCTTGCATGAGATTCAACAATAATTTGTAACAAAAGTGTAAGCAATTTTATTGAAGAAGTGAAATTGAGCAAGATTTTTACCTCTCTTGAGATTGCAACTTTTTGCTTCTCAATGTTCAAGCTAGCAAATTTTTCATTTAAGGTGCAAGCTAGCAATAAACTTTCTCCCCCTTTATCAATGTAAAAAAGAAGGGAGGATCAAATATGATGATATAAACATTTCACATAAGTTTGCATAAAAAAAATTTACATCAATCTTTAAATCATGACATAAATATATCAATATAATGGATCAAGTCATGATTCGTGATTCATCATAAAAGTTATCAAGAAGAACATAATTTCTTTTACTTCAATATTCAAATCATGACAAGTGATACATATCAAAATTCTACATAAATATTTCAATCATCAAGTCATGAATCATACAAAGACGTATTGAAGCATAGGAGAAAACAAAATCGATTTAAGCATGCAATCAAGTTTATGTCATGGATACCAATGCTAGCATATTTTGCATATTTTTTTATGCCATGATAAAAATAATAAATCAATGATTCAATCATATCATGTAATGAATTCAAAAGACATATGAAGTTATCAAAATCATGAATTCATAAAGATTCAAATATTGAGTTTCAAGAAATCATAATCATGATTCACAAATATTTTCTTTAGCATCAATTTTCAATTCATGATAAAGGGTATACAACCAAGAATCATAATGCATAAAAACATATCATTCTCATATATCAAGTCATGATTCATTAATTCATCATAAGATAAATTTCTTTTATATCAATTTTTCAATTGCCATATAAGGCATACAAGCCAAATAATTCTTGTCATTTCTATATCATGAAGGATATGATGTCAAGGCTCATGATTCATTTGATAGTAAAAGCAACAACTTGATTTATGCATGATAGATCTAAATTCATCATGAATCATAAATATAATTTCAAGTATCACTTATCAAGATATCAAGACTTGGATTATGATAAAGCTCATTCAAGTTCGAATCATCAAAATCATTAACATAGTTTATGAGATTCACAAATGACATAAACTTGAATTGTTCTCCTCTTTGGTAAATGATAAAAAGAAGCAATCATAGAGGAAAAGATTTTGATTTCCATAAAAGAATGTCTCAAGTCAAGAGTTCTAGAAATCAAAATCATGATTCATAAACCTTATTCACTTCATCAAGATCATTCTTACGAAATTCATAAATAACATAGATAGACTTGAATAAAACTTATCATCAAAACCATTTTCATAGATCAAGAGATTCATATAAATGAGTTCATTAATCTAGATTAGATTGAAAATTTAGCACATCATCAAAATCTCACTCATAATTCAAGTTATTCATAAAATATCATAAATGAATTTATCACTTGTCTTTCATGGAAAATCGAAAACTTTAGAGAAAGAGAGATGTTCAAGAAACATGCATTTCTCTTTTGGTGATTTTCATTTATTTTATATAAACATGCTTTTGTCTTTTTATGCCAAATCCAAAATAAGTATTCAAAAACGAAAGGCAAACTTCATTATAAATTTTGTCAAGATAAAATATAACACATTATTTCAAGACATGAGATTTAATTTATCATGATAATGTGTTTCATTTTATTTCAAATAAGTGTGCTCATGTTTCAAAAGATGAGTATCAAATTTAAGACCAAAATATGAGTTTGTCAACAAGATATGATAACTTCAAATTCTCATGATATTATAAAATCATTAAGCATGACAACAAACTTTTAATATTTTCATTTCATCATTATCAATAATGATTTTATAAGATATGTTCAAATATTTATATGGAAGCCATCATTGTATAAATTCAAAATATAAGTTTATCATTAAATCAATCAAGATCAAATGAATCAAAAATATTTCATACGAAAATTTTATTAAGAGCAATAGAGATGGTTTACATGTAAGCATGCTCTTGTCATTTTCTACTAGATTCATGTATCATTGTATAGATCCGAAAAGTAAGTTTCAAGAGAAATTATTTAAACCAAATGCATGATACACTAATTTATTTTCAAAATTTTCATCATGATTATTTTCATGAGATTCACAAGATTGGTAAAGTGAATTTATTAACCTCAGTAGAATAGAAAATGAATTTTCATTTCATGCAATTATTTTCATGTGAGCATATTCAAATCTTTTTATGAAAACATGTATCAACAAGATATAAGTTTAGTCATAAACTCGTCAAGACCAAACACATCAAAAATAAAACATCATCATAACACATTTTTAATTTTTATGTGTTTTATTTTATGTGATTGATCTCATGTAAGCATGTTCACATTTTCACACAAAGGCCAAGCATCATATAAATTTGAAAAACAATTCTCGTCATAAAAACCATCGAAGTCCAAATATAACACAAGGCAACATCAAAACTACATTTCTTTCATTTTGAAAATTTGTAAGTTAGATCTTTTAGTTTTGCAATTGATTTCATGAAGATATGCATCATCTAACAACTTCTTCATAAAAAAGGTTTAAGAGCTATTAATCCAAGATAGAGATTTTCAAATCATAAGCATGATACTATAAAAATTATCATCAAAATATTTTCAAGAATAACATATAGTTGATGTACAATCATTATTACAAATCATTCAATCATCATTCATAATATTGCATACACCATTCAAAAATTTTACTTTTCAAAAGTACTAGAAAGAAAAGCATAGTATAATTTTTAAAATATTTTTTTTTAATTTCCAAAAACATAAGAAAAGCATGAAAAAATTCCTACTAACTAAGTTAAGCATTCATAAAAAGTTCAAGTAATTTCAAAATAATTCAAAGGAGTTAAGTTACTTACCTTGTAGTCGAAGCCCGTCAAAGCCCAATTCGTCATTTCGTTACTTGATTCTTCCTTGGGCACCTTCCTCTTCTTTGGCCTCTTCCTCTATTCAAGTTCATTGTTCATTTTAGATTTTTATTTAATGAACTTATTAAGATTTAGTATTCGAAGTTCAAAGTTCTCATTGTCCTCATCATTTGAGTCATCACTCAAATGACATTTTATAGTTCGGAGTTTCAAATCCTTCTTGTTCTTTAGAAGGTGGTTCAAGTATTCATCAAATTTAAAATATTCTAAGAGGCTCATTTCATATGTCATTAGTGAGCCAATTAGTTCTTCAATAGGTAAATTATTTAAATCTTTAGCCTCTTGTATTGTGGTTACTTTAGGATCTCACCTTTTTGGAAGGGATCTTAAAATCTTGCTTACGAGTTCAAAATCCAAAAAACATTTACCCAGAGCCTTTAGACTATTGATGACATCTGAGAAACGGGAGAACATGTCATCGATAGTCTCACTTGGTGCTATTCGGAAAACCTCAAAATCATACATCAAAATATTAACTTTCGAGTCTTTGACTCTACTCGTTCTTTCGTGTGTGATTTCGAGAGTTCGTCAAATGTCAAAAGCCATTTTGCACGTAGAAATCCGGTTGAACTCATTTTTGTCTAAAGTACAAAATAAGGCATTCATAGCCTTTGCATTTAAAGAAAACGATCTTTTCTCCAAATCCGACCATTCGTTCATCGGTTTAGAGGAAAGTTGAAATCCATTTTCAATGATTTCTATAAGTTTAAATCGAGAGAAATAAAAAAAACTCTCATTTGAGTTTTCCAATATGTGTAGTCTGAACTGTTAAAGAATGGTGGATGAAAAACTGAAAAACCCTCTTGAAAGTCATGAAGAGCCATTTATTACGGGTGTAAATTCGAATGAGAAATAACGTGGCTCTGATACCAATTGTTAGGGATCGAGCAGCACTAAGAGAGGGGGTGAATTAGTGTAGCGGTAAAGAATGATAGATTTTCGGTGATTAAAATAAGTTTCGGAAACTTTGTACGATGAAAGCAACGTTTCGTTTGAAATCGATTTGATTACGTTTTAACTTTAAAGCATATGTAAGAAGATGAAGAGGAAGTTGAGTAAGTAAGGTAGCAAATGAAGATGGTTTGCCGTAAAGTAAGTTGCAAGAAAGTAAATACAAACCGATTTATAGTGGTTCGATCATGCGACCTACGTCCACTCCCGATTCCTCTTCACTTGAGATCACTGGCTTCTCCACTAGCTATCCTCCTTCCAACGAGCGAGGATGAACTCCCTTACAGTATCTCTCCTTTTGACAAGCTTAGGAGATAACCCTTACAAAGCCTTTCACCCTTTCTTGGACTAGAACACACTTTAAACTAAAAGGGAAGATTTTGAGCACTTACAAGAGAGTCCCCCCCCCCTTTTTTTTTCAGTTCTAGACCCCTTTCATCTAAGAATGTGAGGGGTATTTATAGCCCCAAAGAGGATTCAAATTTGGGCTCCAAATTTGAATTCTTTTTGGGCTTCCGTCTTGGCGGTGCTATCAGTCTTTGTCGATGTGGTGTCACCGCTTTGTCGGTTGTCGATCGACATCAGACTGGCGATTCCACCGCCCAAGGCAATGGTGCCACCACCCAGCACTTTTCAGCACTCCGGTTTGGGCCTAAAACTCGGCCCAAACCGGTCCAAATTAAGCCTAAATTGGCTAAAACTTGGTTTATAGGATTAATACCTAATCCTAAACTAAATTACGTGCTAACTATGAATTTAAAGATATTTTCTAAGCTATTACAAAGTCTGACAAGTCAAGACTTCTTCCGGCGAGCTTCCGGCAAACTTCCGACGGTCTTCCGACGAACCCTTGGAAACCATTCTGCGGACTCCCGGTAAGCTCCCGGACTTCACGACAATCTTGGTGAGTTCCAACGAGCTTCATTGGCAAGCTCCGATCTTTCTTGGCAACCTCCGCGAACTTCCGACGAACCTTCTAGTGAACTTCCGAAAACCTTTCGGCAAGCTCTCTACTCGTTCTCGGCCGGTTCCGATAACACTCCCAACGAATCTTCGGACTTCCGTCGAACTCTTGAACTCCCAACGATCCATCATACTTGTCTTCCGGTACTTTGTTTCGCTTTACGTCTTCATCGTCATCGTAGTTAATCATGCATACATATAAACAAAAACTCTACTTCGATCTAGACAGTTATTATAATACGAATTGACATTCAGTTGCTCGACACATCATTGGTCGACGCTTCGTTCGATTCTTCGACACATCGTCCTCTCTTGTGATCCGTTGTCCAATCGGCGATTGACCTCTGCAACCCTGATATCCTTAGCGCAACACGCTCTTCTTAGCCCGATGCTTAACGTACGAAGCCTTCTGCCAATTATCGACCAAACCTCTGGCTCGATATCCAATATCCTAACATGATTACTCGGCGCAACGTCAATTCCTCCAACGTCAACTGTCTAATCCTGATCGATAGTAGACCTACGTAACTCAAAACGTAGTTAAATAATAAATCACAATCAATTAGTTTCATCATCAAAATCCGAGATTCAACGCTTTTGACAGTATTTGTTTAAGTCTTACTACTTTATTGTAAATAACAAGATTATTCATTATTATCAATTGATAGTACATATCGATGCATAAAAAAAAAAAAGACCCCAGATTTAGTTTTAGGATTGTTTTTTCTCCTAATTTCTTCATACATAAGTTATATTCCGATAAGAATAAAGTGCATCTAAGTTATAAATAATAAATTTTTTAGGTTAAATCATAAATGAATAGAATAGACTTTATCACTCTCGGTCTTCCAAAAATATATATCAATATACCTCTTAACTATATGAAATAATAATTAAAACATCGAAAGAAGTTAAATATCTTCAATTAGAGAGAAATTTTAAAACTTAAGTTTCAATCCTTTTTTAATTCAAGTTAAGAGATCGATTTCTACTGATAATTGATTATGAAGATTAAACAAGTGAGAATGTAAGAGTAAAAATAGGATTGAGTGAGAGTTAAAGAGGCGAGAGGAGAAAGATTTAAATGGTCAAAATAACACCAACGATCATTTAAGAAAGATTTAAAGGTCTAAATCAGAGCCCAATGATCAAATTGATGAAGTTGATTTGATTTAAATGTTGGTTGATTAGGTCGGCTTTTACTACTACCAATTAATATCAATCGAAATGATCAAATTACAATCGTTTTAGGTGATATAAGATACATATCACCTGCTACGACATCCTTACAGCATATCGTTTGAATCACATTGATTTGTATACTAATCAGCTAGTAGATTGATACGTATCCTATGTTTCATACAATTTTAAAGAGTACATCCACCCTCTTATCAATATGTGGACAATTTATAGTAATAGAAAGGACACAGGTAAGTACTTCAATTTATAGTCAACGTATATAAACTAAAGAATAAAATATCAATTGAAAAAATTAATGTTCAGATACTAAATTCAGACTTTCCCTATATTACAGGGACTATTAGTTAAAGTTACCTATGCATTACGTATAAACTGTTTAATAGTTTACTTCGAGGTTAGGAAAGCTTTCAAAGAGACCGAATTTTGGAGGGCCAAAATAGTAAATCCCTATCTATCAAATATGGTAGTAACATCGAACCTTCCATTGATGCAACACCTATCCTCTCCAAACCTTACATTAATGGAAGTCTCGTGAATCAAGGAGGCTGCTGTTATTTTCTTCGTTGACCTTATAACTTGAATGAACCATAAACTCCTTTGGCAACACCAAAAGCAAATCTTGATTTGCCTGATCTCAGGCTATGCCGATTCCGAGTGCATTTGCAGATTGAATGGATTGTCTGCAGCCACGGAGACGCTTGCTGCCGAAAAGTCAACGGGCAATTAATTGCCTCCTCGTCTTCTCAACAACCTCTGTTGCCGCTCACAACACTTCAATGTCAAATGGCCATGCAAGTCAAGCCAAGGAGGATGACCAGCACACGCAAGTTTGCTCGTTGCCTCGTGTTCTATGTGTGGGGTCCCTTGCGAGGATGCCACGTCAACCCCGTAAATAAATTATATATGTTTTCATTTATGAATATTGCATATGGTTTTGTTAATAGATAAAATAAAAAATAATCATTTAATATAATATAAAATATTCTATGAGAGCTAATAGTTAGAGATGTTTAATATTCCGATATCTAGATTAAAAAAATTTACATTAAAATCCCTATAATTAGATATTTTTAGTATCTTAGTCTTTAGACCTCTTTAGCAACTACTATGTCACTATCGTTTACTATCATTACACTAGTCACCCATAATATTATCATTCGTTATTACTATTGAAATTGCTATTTCTCCCATCATTTCCGTATCATTCATGCATGTGTTATCATATGCTATATCTTCTATCATTAAAGTTGATGATTTCAAAGTAAATGGGATTAAATGTTTTACTTTCATGACTATAGAGGTATCGATATAAATTTTTTAAATCTAAGAATTGAGATACTAGAGATATACTTATAAGAATTTTAATATAATTTTTTTAAGTCTAAGGATAGAGATGCTAACGAGGTCTAATTATAAGAAATAATATATAATTAATTTATTCTAGAAAATTAGATAATTAATATAAGTTGTGTACATCATCTTTTTTAGTTAAATGAGATATTTTTATTTTAAAAAAATAGTGGGAAAAAATTGTACACTACCAATTTTAAATAATTGTGACATTATAACTTATTATTCCTATGGTTTTTCTTTCAATAATAATTGATACATATTTTTATTTATGAATAATTAGATATAATTTTAATAGTGAATAAAATAAAAAAACTTATCAAAGATAGTATTAGCATATTCTAAAAAAAATAGAACTAATATTTTCTCTTTTATTTTTTTTGACATAGAACTAATATTAATGGTGTGAATAATTAGATGTAATCAAGATAAGAGAGGCTCATTTAAAATGATATCCATATTTGTAAGGAGCCCTAATAAATGTGGCCATTAAAACATAGGGCTAATTACATATTATTCTTTGTAATTAGTTATCTTTGGCATTTTGATCCTTATACTTTTAAAAGTTATATTGAGATACTTATACTTACAAAAGTAAAATATTGAGATCCCAAGTTAAAAAGATAATTTTACAAGGTTAAAAATAAGAGAAAGGAGTTATGTTAAAGCAACAAGGTTAAATATTTCACTTTTGTATGTATATGAATCTTAATGAAACTTATGAAAGTATAAGAATCAAGATATTAAAGATAATTAATTATAGAAAATAATTTTTAATTAACCTTAAAAGATATAAAAAATTCTATTATTTATATGAAGAAAGATACTGTTATAAATCTTTTACTTTCTAAGCTTTGGATAATGCTTTGGATAATGTTATAGAGTTGTTTAGTAAGAAGTCGGTTACTGATTCGGTTAAGAGTCGATTACGGAGTCCGTTAATAAGAGTCCAAGTCCTAGGGGACTTTATGTGGGACTCTATAAATAGGGATGTAACTATTTCTTTCAGAAAATGAGAAAGGAATGAAGAATTATTTAGTCTATTGGCTAAACTAAGGAGGTCGATCCCCTCGAAGCGATTAAAGGAGGCCGATCCCCTCGAAGTGATCAAGGAGGTCGATCCCCTCAAAGCGATCATTTATCCCCCCTTTTCCCCACTTTTTTCACTTTTTTCATCTTTTCCACGATAAAACCTTAAGGGGTCTTATCATTTGGTATCAGAGCAACGGTCCTCGGTGTTTTCGCTGCAACTTCGTATCAACTGCCGCAGCCCCAACCTTGCTTCTCGGTCGCGACCACCATCGTCACTGCCCTCTTCGCTGCCGGCCTTAGGAGCAAACGCCGTAGCCCAACCATCTTCGCTGTCGCTCCCGCTTGCCGTCGCAATAGGCGACGGTACCAAGGCCGCATTGCTGATTTCCCTCCTCGCGGCTATCTTTCCGATGACTACTGATTCCCTCCTCGCGGCTATCCTCCCAACAACTGTAGTAAGCCTTACATTTGTCGCAAATCAACGCTTACAGCATGGATGCCCTTGAATAGACATCAGAAATAAGAATTGGGAATTACCGATCTACAATCTTACGCAATGACCACCGACAAACCAGTGAAAGCCCAGATGGAAGCATTAGAAACTCGAATTAGGGATCAAATGGAGGCATCAAAATTTCGAATTGGGAACCAAATGGAGGCATTAGAAATTCAAATTGGGAACTAAATTGAAGCATTAGAAACCCGAATTGACAACCGACTGCAGAAGACTCTTAACGAATTGAAAAAAAGCTTGCTGGAGAACTTTTGTAAGTTTGAATAAGATGGACAGTTCGCTAAAATTCGTCAGACTTCTACAGTGTTAGAATATCAAGACAGATTCCAACGATTATCAAATCAAGCCATAAATTGGTCTGAACGACAACTAGTGGATACCTTTATTCAAGGGCTTAATCCATATATCAGATATGAAGTTAAGGCTCGATAGCCCTGCACTATGATCATTGTAATTTCATTTGCACGTCTACATGAGGAAAAAATCAATCGAGAAAATCGTCAATACAGAAGTGACTATCAACAAATGATCAACGAGCCACCTAGTAATGAGCACCAATGTAAACAAGAGCAACCTCTGGTGATTGAACCAATTAGAGAGGATTCGAAGGCTGGCAAAATTGACTCCGATCATGAAGTTGAAGGAATTTGGGAACATCAACCTGTTACAGTTCTGATTGATATCGGTAGCACTAATGATTTCATGGACAGCAAGGATGTTGACCGATTGGCCTACCATATTGAAGACTATGACAAATTAGAAGTAAAGGTCACTGATAGACAAACTTTAACTTATGATAGTAAATGTTCAAAGATAAAGCTAATTATACAGGGCAAAAAATTGCTAGAGGATTTTTTTTTTGCTACCCCTAGAAGACTTCGAAGTGATGATCCTAAAGGGAAGAAGAAGAAGTAAAGCCACAGCTGCTACTAGCCATCAGATGAAGAGGGTTCTCCAAAAGACTATAATGACTCGTACACTAAAAGGTCGACCTATTGCTCATACTATCAAAAGATGAAGATCGTATATACTTGATCAGCGAGTTGTAATGCGCCACAAATACCTTATGTCGAATTTGATGCCGCTCAGCCTTGAGGACAAGGCTGATTTGACGAGGGCGAAACTATTACGAATCTTTTACTTTCTAAGCTTTGGATAATGCTTTGGATAATGTTATAGAGTTGCCTAGTAAGGAGTCGATTACTGATTCAGTTAGGAGTCAGTTACGGAGTCAGTTAATAAGAGTCCAAGTCTTGGGGGACTCTATGTGGGACTCTATAAATAGGGATGTAACTATTTCTTTCAGAAAATGAGAAAGGAATGAAGAATTATTTAGTCTATTGGCGAAACTAAGGAGGTCGATCCCCTCAAAGCGATCAAAGGAGGTCGATCCCCTCGAAGCGATCATTTATCCTCTTTTTCTCCACTTCTTCCGCTTCTTTCATCTTTTCCATGATAAAACCCTAAGGGATCTTATCAGATACATGCAAAGGAAAACTTAAAATCACTTCACTAAGATCTATCTAATCTAAAAACTCAATTTAGCTAATAATATGAGTTTCTATATAGCTAAAAAAAATCAATATAATCAAACTTAAATAATTGGGACAGGACATATAATTTTGTTATTATTGTTGCTGGTGTGGGAAGAGTTTGAAAGTGACCTAAAATGATTTTAGTAGAAAATATAAATAAACATTTGAAATCTTTCGGTCTAACTAAATATTGAAAGAAATGCATATAAGGAACTCTAAATAATTGAGACATTACATTTTATTGTTGTTGTATCAAACATGAGGTTCTTGACAACATATATGTTTAGTGACAGAAAACAAACTGAGTGCAATGAAGCAAGATGTAGAATTTGTAGATGCAAATGGCAATGGATGCAACCGTGTTTAGAAAGACTGCAAAAGTAGATGATGATGACTTGTGGAACTTAATGCGAGAGGAACTTAACGTCAAATGTGGGGAACTCAAGATTACTCACAGAGCCAGTGGAACTTAAATGTCAAATCTTCACTGATTTATTGGATTCTGATAGAAATTTTATATAGATTGATCTTTGAGAAGGATTAATCGTTGAAACGTTATAGGGGTTTCACCCTCCTAGAAGTCGGCTAGATGACTGAAATTGTATATTGATCTTTATTATTTAAAAGAGGTGGATGTTATGTGCTTATATAGGGCTCCAAACCGTAGCCTTAGGGGCTGCTTCCTAAGTAAATTATCCCTTTTGCTTTCAACCCTAGTTGACCTGCCCAGTAGAGGGGGCAACGGCTAGGAAGCCCTAAGGCCCCAAATATAAATCATAGTCACTCTTCTTTATAGGATAGAGGCGACTAGGTGGGGTTTATTATAATCTCACATGGTTTTTATTAGTTGCTACTTGGTTGAGTAGGACCCAACCCTACTAGGGTCCTATCAAGCCTGTCATCTTCAAATCAGTCTTGTCCTTAAGGTTGAGGTTCCATGAACTCGGGGAACTGGGTCTTCAGCTCCTCATATGATTCCCATGTGACATCTTCAAATGGTAAATTATTCCAATGCACTAGTACTTCAGTAGAGAGACGTCGACGATGCATCATGATTCTGCGGTTGAGGATGGCTTGTGGTTGGGCTTGAATATCTTCATCATCAGTGGTGTTGGGCAATTGAATTTGGGGTGACTTGTGTTCTCCCAACTTGGGCTTCAGGCATGACACATGGTAGACATGGTGAATTTTGGCATCCTCAGGCAATTTAAGTCTATACGCCTCAGCTCCAATACGCTTTATGATTTGGTAGGGCCCATAAAAGCATGGGGATAACTTTATGGAGGCTCATATGTTGAGGGATAGTTGCTTGTATAGTTATAGGAGAAGATAAACCCAATAATCTATTGAAAATTCTCTTTTGCTTCGTCGTTATTGACTTGCTGCTTCATTTTGGCTTGAGTGGTAAAGAGATTATCCTTTAGCAGTTGTAGGAGTTTGTCACTGTTAATTAAATCTTGGTCAACCTGATCTACTTTGGCTGAGCTAATTACATACTTTGGAATCATAGGGGCTGGCCGACCATACAGTGCTTCATATGGGGTACATTTTGTAAATGAATGATATGTAGTATTATACCACCATTTGGCCTAGGAGAGCCATTTCACCCACTCCTTTGGTTGGTCATTAGTGAAACACCGAAGGTATATCTCTAAACACCTGTTCACTACCTCTATTTGGCCATCAGTTTATGGATAATATACTGTGCTCATCTTGAGTTTGGTGTCCTGCAACTGAAATAATGTTGGGATCTAGAGCGGCACTAAGTGAGGGGGGGGATGAATTAGTATAGCAGTTAAGAACGATAAATTTTGGTGATTTAAAAATACTTTCGAAAACTTTGTACGAAAAGAAAGATATTTTGTTTCGATTAAATCCGTAATGAAGGATGGTTTAAACTTGAAGTGATCCGTAAAAAGAAGATAAGGAAGTAGAACATCAAAGTGAAGATGGTTTGCAGTAAAGTGAATTGTAAGAATATAAACGCAAACTGATTTATAGTGGTTCAGTCATACGACTTATGTCCACTCCTAATTCCTTTTTACTTGAGGCCATCGGCTTTCCACAAGTTATCCTCCTTTCAACGAGCGAGGATTGACTCTCTTTTATAGTGTTCTCTCCTTTTGACGGGCTTAGAAGGTAACCCTTACAAGCACTAACACACTCCTCTCTTGAATACAAGTGAAGAATAGAGGAGAGAAAGGATTTTAATAGAGTTTTCCTACTTTTTAGTTCAGTGTGCTTGTTTCTTCAACCCAGAGATGGGAGGGGATTTTATAGGCTCTAATCTAATTCAAACTTGGAGCCAAAAACCTTCCAATCCTGGGTTTACTAGGTATTGGGGGTACCACCACCTATCACTGGCGGTACCACCGGTAGTTTGACCCTGACACTAGTGGTACTATCGTCAGTTTGGAGGTACCATTGCTTGACACATTGCCATGGTCAGTGTATTGGGTGGTACCACCGCCAGGTACTTTATCACTGGGTGGTACCATCACCCAATACAACCTGAGGAGCTGGACTTGGGCGGTGCCACTGCCAGATAAGGTCCAGCACTTCTGGTTGGGCCTTAAACCCGGCCCAAACCAGTCCATTATCGGGCCCAATTGGTCCCTACCAGGGTTATAGGATTAACACTTAATCTTAGCCCTAATTACGTGTTAACTATGAAATTAAAGATATTTCCTAAGCTAATACAAAGTCTGACACATCAAGTCTTCCTCCGACGAGCTTTCGGTGAACTTCTGGCAGTCTTTCGATGAACCCTCATACACCATTCTGCGGACTCCAAGCAAGCTCTTGGACTTCTCGATTGGCGAGTTCCAATGAGCTTCTTCGGCAACTCCGATCTTTCTCGACGAGCTTCGCAAACTTCCGACGAACTTTCGAAAACCCTTCAACAAGCTCGCTACTCATTCTCGGCTAGTTCCGGTAGCACTCCCGATGAATCTTCGAACTTCCGTCGAACTCTCGAACTCCCAACGATTCCATCGCACTTGACTCCGGCACTTTATTTCGCTTTATGTCTTCATTGTTATCGTAGTTAATCTTGCAAACATAGAACCTTAACTCTACTTCGATCTAGTCAGTTACACGAATCAACCTCCTGTTGCTTGACACGTCATTAGTCGATGCTTCGTCTAGTTCTTCGGTGTACCTTCCTCTCTTATGGTCTATTTCCTAATCGATGGTTGACCTCCGCAACCCCAATCTTCTTGGCGCAACACCACCCTTCTTGGCCCAATGCCCGATATCCGAACCCTTTTGCCAATTATCGATCGGACCTCTGGCATGACGTCCAATATACTGATGTGATCTCTTCTAGTACAATACTGATTCATCCTGTGTCAACTGTTTAATCCTGATCGATAGTAGATCTGTATTACTCAAAACATAGTTAGACAATCAAACACTATCAACTAGTTTCATCATCTAAATCCAAGATTCAATAATCTCCCCCTTTTTGATGATGACAACTAATTGATGACGGAGTTAACCTTACTCCCAGAGTTTAACCAAACTCCCCCTATCAATATGCCATATTGATAGAACACTTGGATTATCCCAAATCCAAGCAACATGTATCAAAATTATGTAAAAAAAATATCATGCAAATATATAAAATATTCAATCAACATTACATTGCATGAAGTCATCAATCTACTTCTCCCCCTATGTCATCAACAAAAAAGAGTAGTATCATAGCTAGTTTAAAAGATATACAAGTTTTATAATTATACTAGCTATCAATCTATATGTTCAACATACATCACTTTAAAACATTCAATTATAGCAAGTTCTTAAGGATATGTAATCATGGCAATTCAACACTTGCTTCTTGTATAAGATTGTACTTTGCTTCTTTTTGCAAAGTAGTAATATTTGTGATGTTTGATATAACAAGTTTCTTCATTACAATGATCGAGCTAGCAAAATTTTCATTCAAGAGTGCAAGCTAGCAATAAACTTTCTCCCCCTTTATTTTTGACAAAAAGAAGGGAAGAGTACAATTCTTTTCCCTTTACATGAATGCTTTGATTATGACAAAATAACAAATTTACATCATGAATTTTCAATATATCAAGTCATGAATTCAAGGGAGTCATAAATAAATCATCATATGAGGAAAATTGGTAATAAACAAGAAAGCAATAATGATAAGCAAGCTAGCATACTTTGGGATACACAAGCTAGCTCCCTTTCAATTCTTCTTTTTTGCATTAAGTTTCGCCTTTGTAAGTTATCAACTTTTTGTTTGCAATGAACTAGTAATTTTTATAAAATTTACAACATTTTAAACATGCAAGCTCATGAGTTTAAAAATAATGCAACTTTGTAATTTCTATCTTTTCATTTTGAAAAGTGCAAGTTTTATCTTTTTGTAAGTTTTAGCTATCTATGTTTGCCACTTTCTCTTATGATATACAAGCTAGCAAGTTAGCTTCCCCTTAGTTATTGTCAAAATGAAGTGGAAGATCCAATGATATAGACTTTTACATCAATTATAAATTTACATCAATAAGAGTTTACAATAATCTTTCAATAATCACATGATGCATTCAAACCATAGATGTAAAGAATTTATATCATGAAAGATATCAATCATGTGATTTGTTTCTTATAAACATGCCTTTACCTTTAATAAAACAAGTATCAACATTTAAGATGGAAAGACAAATTTCATCTTAAAAATCATTAAGTTGAAACACATTAAGCATGATAACAAACTTTTAATATTTTTATTTCATCATTATCAATAATGATTTCATAAGGTGCGTTCAATGGAAGCCATTATCGTATAAATTCGAAATGCAAGTTTTGTCATTAAAGTCATTAAGATCAAATGCATCAAAATCATTCATTTGAAAATTTTATTAAGAGCAATAGAGATGGTTTACATGTAAGCATGCTCTTGTCTTTTTCTACTAGATTTATGTCTCATTGTATGGATCCAAAAAGTAAGTTTCAAGAGAAATCATTAAGATCAAATGCATGATACACTCATTTATTTTCAAAATATTCATCATGTTTATTTTCATGAGATTCACAAGATTGGTAAAATGTATTCATTAATCTTAATAGGATAGAAAATGCATTTCCATTTCATGCAATTGATTTCATGTGAACATGTTCAAGTCTTTTATGAAAACATGTATCAATATTTAAAAACGAGACATAAGTTTCATCATAAAACCAAACACATCTTTAATTTTTTATGTGTTTTACTTTATGTGGTTGATCTCATATAAGCATGTTCAAATTTTCATATAAAAACTATGCATCATGTTGAAAGTGAAATCATTAATATACTTGCTTTTATCTTTTAATCATATTTGGTGTGCAAGCATTATCTTAAAATATGCCATTAATTTTTTTTATGTAAAAAATCATACATCTTGTTTGAAACCAAAAGCAATATAAAATCATTAAGATTCATGAATTTATCATGATCATACGCTTTCCTTTTTATGTGTTTTATTTGTTTCATATAAGTATATTCTAGTTTTTATAAGAAAGCCATCATCGTATGACTCCGAAACAAATTTCGTTAAGCCCAAAAACACATTAATCTAAAATAGAAGATTTCAAGACATAAGCATCATACAAACATCTATCATCAAAAGACTTTAAAGAAATCCATACATAGATATGTATCGTGTCTAAAATTAAAAATTAATACAGAAAGTATACATAGAATTTATCTTTTTAGATGTAAATGCATTATGTCATCTTAATTTATCATGAAAACAATTAGACCAAAAACTCATTAATCCAAAACATAGAGTTTCAAATCAACATCACTACATTACTTTAAAAACTTATGCATAATATAAAATCGTCAAGCATCATGTTTAGAGATAAAAAATAATATAAAACATCAAGATACACATGCATTAATTAATTCTATTAGGTGTATACACATTTTCACTAATCATGCAAGTATCATTTTAATTTTTACTTTTCAAAAATGCTAGAAGGAAAAATATGATATAATTTTTGAAAATAATTTATTTATTTCCTACTATCTAAATTAAGCACATGAAAAGACATCATATAATTTCAAAATAGTTCAAGGGAGTTTTGGTTAAGTTGCTTACCCTGTAGTCGAAGCTTGTCAAGACGCAGTTTGCGTCTTCATCCTTTTTGCGTGCTTTCCTCTTCTTCATTTTTGTGTACTCATCTTTGGAGCATTCCAGTTTCTTGCATTAATAGCAAGAGTTGGTGTTCTTTTCATTTGTATTCTTTAATTCTTGTTTAATGAATTTTTTAAATTTTAATGTCAAAAGTTTAAAGTTCTTAGCATTGTTCTCGTCACTTGAGTCATCACTCAAGTGGCATTCTATTGTTCGAAGTGTCAAATCCTTCATGTTCTTTGGAAGGTGGTTCTTATGTTCATCAAGTTCAAGAGTCATTTTATAGGTCGTTAAAAACCTGATTAGTTCTTCAAGTGAATAAATGTTCAAGTTTTTAGACTCTTGAATAGTCGTTATTTTTGGATCCCAACTCTTTGGAAGGGATCTTAAAATCTTGTTAATGAGATCAAAACTCAAAAAAGATTTACCAAGACTTTTTAAATTATTGACGACATCAGTAAAATGGGTATATATGTCACCGATAGTCTCACTTGGTTTCATTCAAAAAAGCTCAAAATCGTGCATCAAAATGTTAATTTTCAAGTCTTTGACTCTACTCATTCTTTCATGTGTGACTTCAAGTGTGTGCTAAATATCGAAAACCGTTTCACACGTAGAAATCCGATTAAACTCAGTTTTATCTAGAGTACAAAATAAGGCATTCATAGCCTTTGCATTTAATGAAAAAGATTTTCTCTCCAAATCCGACCATTGATTCATATGTTTAGAGGGAAGTTGAAAGCCATTTTCAATGACATTCCATAAGTTTAAATCTAGAGAAATCAAGAAAACTCTCATTCGAGTTTTCTAATATGTGCAGTTTGATCCATTAAAGAACGAAGGATGAACAATCGAAAAACCCTCTTGAAAGCCGTGAAGAACCATTTCTCGCGGGTGTGAATCTGAAAAAGAAATATCGTGGCTCTGATACCAATTGTTGGAGTCTAGAGCAACACTAAGAGGGGGGGGGGGTGAATTAGTGCAGCAATTAAGAACGATAAATTTTGATGATTTAAAAATGCTTTCGAAAACTTTGTACGAAAAGAAAGATATTTCGTTTCGATTAAATCCGTAATGAAGGATGGTTTAAACTTGAAGTGATTCGTAAGAAGAAGATGAGAAGTAGAGCATCAAAGTAAAGATGGTCTGCAGTAAAGTGAATTACATGAATATAAATGCAAACTGATTTATAGTGGTTCGGTCATACAACCTATGTCCACTCCCGATTCCTCTTCACTTGAGGCCACTGACTTCCACTAGCTATCCTCCTTCCAACGGGTGAGAACTAACTCCCTTTTACAATGCTCTCTCCTTTTGACGAGCTTAGGAGGTAACCCTTATAAGCACTAACACACTCCTCTCTTGAATACAAGTGAAGACTAGAGGAGAGAGGATTTTAATAGAGTTTTCCTACTTTTTGGTTCAGTGTGCTTGTTTCTTCAACCCAGGGATGGGAGGAATTTTTATAGGCTCCAATCTAATTCAAACTTGGAGCCAAAAATCTTCCCATCCTAGGTTTACCGGGTACTAGCGATATCATCGCCTGTCACTAACGGTACCATCGTCAGTTTGACCTAGTCTGGTAGTACCATCACCTGACACACTAATATGGTCAGTGTACTAGGCGGTACCACTGCCCAGGTACTCTGTCATTGGGCGGTACCACCGCCCAGTACAACCTAGGGAGCTAGACCTGGGTGGTGCTACCACCAGACAAGGTCCAGCACTTCTGGTTGAGCCTTAAACTCGGTCTAAACCAGTCTATTACCGGGCCCAATTGGCCCTTACTAGGGTTATAAGATTAATACTTAATTTTAATCCTAATTACGTGCTAATTATAAAATTAAAGATATTTCCTAAGCTAATACAAAGTTCGACATATCAAGTCTTCCTCCGGCGAGCTTCCGGCGAACTTCTGGCGGCCTTCCGATGAACCTTCGGACACCATCTGCACACTCCCGACAAGCTCCTGGACTTTTCGATTAGCGAGTTCCAATGAGCTTCTTCGATAAGCTCCTATCTTTCTTGGCGAGCTCCGTAAACTTCCGACGAACCTTCCGGCGAACTTTCGAAAACCCTTCGGTAAGCTCCCTACTCATTCTTGGCTAGTTCCGACAGCACTCCAGATAAATCTTCGGACTTCCGTTGAGCTCTCGAACTCCTAACGATTCCATTGCACTTGGCTTCGGTACTTTGTTTCGCTTTATGTCTTCATCGTTATCGTAGTTAATCCTGCACATATAAAATCTTAACTCTACTTCGATCTAGTCAATTATGCGAATTAACCTCCTATTGCCCGGCACATCATTAGTCAGTGCTTCATCTAGTTCTTTGGTACACCGTCCTCTCTTGTGGCCTATTGCCCAATCGACGGTTGACCTTCGCAACCTCAATCTCCTTGGTGCAACACCACTCTTCTTGGACCGATGCCTGATATCTGAAACCTTCTGCCAATTGTCGACCGGACCTCCAGCACGATGTCCAATATACTGACGTGATCTCTTCTAGTACAATACTGATTTATCATGTGTTAACTGTCTAATCCCGATTGATAGTAGATCTACATCACTCAAAACACAGTTAGATAATAAAATGCTATCAATTAGTTTCATTATCAAAATCCGAGATTCAACAAATAACTCGGTCCAAAATTTACTGGTGAAGACCCTGTCATGATAACTGACAATGGACCTTGGCATCCCATACAGTTTAATAATATTTTCTTTAAAAATCTGAGCAATACTAGCAGTAGTGTAGGGATTTTACATAATACAAAAAATGAGCATATTTCGTAAGTTGATCAACCACCATGAGGATTATACTTTTACCTTTGGAAGGTGGTAGCCCTTCGTTGAAGTCCATGGAGATGTCAGTCTACACCGAGTCTGGTATAGGTGGTGGTTGTAGCTTCCCTGGACTCGCCACTGTTTCACCCTTTTGCCGTTGACATACATTATATTGTATCACATATTTAGAAATAATTTTTTCATCCCTTTCCAATAAAAAATTTGCTTCACTCTTTTGTAGGTTCTCAGAAATTCGGAGTGCCCTACTGAAGGTGTGGAGTGCATTTCATGTAGGATGATTTTAATGCAAGGGGAGTCGAGAATAAGCACAATGCAAACTTTATAGCGTAGATTCCTCGAATCCCAAGTGTAGTGGGCTATTGCATTTGGATCCTTCTCCAATTTTTTTATGATGTTGCTAGTCTCTAGATCCTTCTTCCATTCCTCCCTAATATCCTCGAGGAAGCCAGTGGTAGAAAGGGAGATGGCTGAAAATTTAGCTTGTTCAGGTAGCCGTGAGAATGCATCTGCAACAACGTTTTCTTTCTCCTTTTTGTAAATAATTTCATAATCAAATCATAGAAGTTTGGTTATCCATTTTTGCTGCTCAGGGGATGATATCTTTTGCTCCAAAAAGTACTTGAGGCTTCTATGGTCAGTTTTAATTTGAAATCATCGATCGATCATTTAGGGTCTCCACCTCATTACTACGTGCATAATGGCAAGCATCTCCTAATTATATATTGATATTTTTTTATGGAAGAGAGATAATGCCTTACTAGTGTATGTGAGTGGTCGACCATCTTACATGAGAACGACTCTAATTCTGACTCCAGATGCATTGGCCTCAATGATGAAGGGTCGACTGAAATCTGGTAGCGTTAGCACCGACATTGTCGTCATGACTGTCTTAAGTTTGTCTAAGGCAACGGAGGCTTTGTCCGACCATTATAAGACATCTTTTTTTTAGTAGAGAAGTGAGGGGTACACTAATCTTCCCATAGTCCTTCACAAATTTTCGGTAGTAGCCCGTTAGTCCAAGGAACCCATGCAGCAATTTCACGTTTGTAGGTTTTAGCCAACCTTATATTGCTTCAATTTTTATTGAGTCTATCGCCACTTCTTTTTCTGATATTATATGCTCAAGGTACTCTACTTTTTGTTGGAGAAAGTTACACTTTAATTGCTTAACAAAAATAGTATTATCCCAAAGGATCGTCAAAACAAACCGCAAGTGCTGAAAGTGAGTCTCAAGAGAAGGGCTGTAAATGAGAATATCATCAAAAAATACCAACACAAATTTGTGAAGAAAGCTTTGAAAAATATCGTTCATGAGACTTTGGAAGGTTGAAGGAGCATTAGTGAGTCAAAAAGGCATTACTAAGAATTCATAATGACCATTGTGTGAGGAATGAAATTTTTGGAATGTCATCTTCGCATACCTGAATTTGGTGGTAACCGAATCAGAGGTCCAACTTCGTGAAGACTCAAGCTCCTTTTAACTCATCAAGAAGTTCATCCACCACTAGTATTGGGTACTTATTCTTGACGGTGATACCATTTAAAGCTCAGTAGTCGATGCACATCCGCCAAGTTCCATCCTTCTTGCGTACAAGTAGCACCAGTGAGGAATAGGGGCTACAGCTTGGTCGAATCACCTCTGTTTCAAGCATCTCCTTTATAATCTTTTTAATTTCATCATTCTGGAGGTGAGGATAGTGGTATAGTCGAGTGTTCGCTAGTGGTTTGCCCAAAAGAATTGGAATTCGGTGGTCATGTTGCTGAGTAAGAGGAAGATCGCACGGTTCAGCAAAACCCTCAACAAATTCAACAAGCAATTAGTGAGATTTTGATCTTCAATTTCTATTTTCTTACCCTCTGGTTGCTGCAGGAGATACATAAAAAAGCTACCATTTACCTTGTGTAAAACTTTCTCCATTCATTGGGTCGAAACGGTGGTTACATTGCTTCTGTGCTTCCTGCATAGGGTGACTTGTTTGCCTTTGTAGTAGAATTTCATAATCAATTTGAAAAAATTCTAAGAGACATCACATAGCGTCGTCAACCATTCTATACTAAGCACAGCCTTATAATCATCAATTGGTAGGAGGAAGAAGTCAACGATAATTTCTTGGTCTTGTAGTAATAGTTTCGTATGCGAGTATCTTTGGTCGCACTTTAGGATTCAACCGTCGATGACCTTTGCATTGAACTTGATACAACCTTCGATATGGAGCACCATCCGGGTAGCAACCTTACTGTTTAAGAAGTTATTAGTGCTGCACGTGTCGATGAGAACAGTGATCGATTGTTGTTTGAGAATGCCTCTAACTTTCATTGTTTACAGATTTGAGTAGCCAGTTAGCACGTGTGCCATAAAGTTAATCGATTGTGGCTCTTCTTCTATATCTTCTTCTTGATATTCAAGACTCTCTTCTGGATGTTTAATGACCTCTTCTTCTACTAGTTTAATCATAAGAAGTCTCCCTTTTTTATAGCGATGCTCGCAGCTCCATGGCTCATCACAATGCCAACATAATCCTTTACAGATTGCTCCCGAAGTTCTTTTTTTGTCGACTTTTTTGGTGCAAGGGCTCACCGATGAGGGGGTTGGGGTGGGGTGCACTGTGGGCTTTAGTATTGTTGGTTAGGGAGTAACATAATCCCTTTTTTATAGCGATGCTCGCAGCTCCACCTTCATGCGTAAATAGTAAGGATCGGTTATAGAGCCTCCTGTCTCCTAAAAGTCATCTCTTCAGTCAGAGCTTTCTCCTTGATGTAATTTCTTCGGGCTCGGTGGTCGGCCCAAACTGAGTTTAACAAAGAGAGTCCAAATCTTATCCTCCATTCACGTCTTGAAGGCTTCGAATTTAGCATTGATTACCTCCTAAGATACCATAGTATATGCCTCCAAATCTGTAATATTAAGATATTTTTTTTCTCATCTTGTTAAAGGCATGTATCAGTTAAAAGAAGTGGTTGCCGAAAGGGCTGGTGGATTGGTGGATGTAGACTACGATTTAGGCTTATTTTGTAGCTGTTTTGGGTGCAATTTAAGGGTACGGTTTGGTGGAGTTTTAGGGCTGTGATGGTAGTGGATGAAGGTTAGGGAAAAAGGTTTTAGATCTGTGGTAGATGGCAGCAAAAGTTTAATAGAAATTGGTGGAAGTTGCTGCAAATATGTGCTATCTTGTAAGAGCAGATTTGTTATTGAGGAAACAACGATTTCTCGATAAAATTTCCAACAAAAACTGAGAGATTTGAGGAGGGGATTTGATAGCAAAATCTTAATTTAGATAGTAGCAATGATGACAAATTTGATCAAGGAAATTTTGGCAACATAACAGCAAAGAAATCGGTGCAAGTTGCGATAGCAAAATTCTCGTCGAAAAATTCTAGCGGTTTGTGACAAAAAATTATAACAACACAAGAATGTTTCAGAGATGAATTCCACAATAGATAAATCACAGATGAAAGTCAAGACGATCTATGAAGCGTATAATAAATTTCATTCAAAAAGGATAGCAAATAGATTGGTTTAAAGACAACAATATGTGGTTGAAATTTTCTACAATAATCATTCGTTCGCAAAGATGATAACTTTCACGACGAAAAGAATTCACAGTAAGGGATAGATAAAGACTTCTTTTTTGGTATTTTAAATGAAAAATTATAGTAGCAAAAGGTATTAGTGATAGGAGAATACCAGATCTCCGATGCAATTGGAGGTGGCGACAGTAGACTAATTTGATATATCGTAGAAGATGACGGTGAAGACGACGATGTCAAGAGCAATTATGGGAATTGCTTGGTTGATGGTGGGAGACAGGGGTGGTAGCAAAAGCAGCAAGATCGCTACTCTGATACCAGTTGAGAGAACCCCATAGGAATTCTATGTAGATTGATCTTTGAGAGGGATCAACCCTTGTAACGCTATAGGGATTCCACCCTCCTAGAAGTCGGCCAGATGATTGAAATTTTAGATTGATCTTTGTTATTCAAAAGAGATGGAGACTACGTGCTTATATAGAGTTTAAAACCCTAGTCCTATGAGACTACTTCCTAAGTAAATTACCCCTTTTGCCTTCAACTCTAGCCGACCTGCCTAGTAAAAGGGACGACGGCTAGAAAGCTCTAAGGCCTCAAATATAAACCCTAACCACTCTTCTTTATAGGATAGAGACGACTAGATGGGGTTTATTACAATCTCACAAGATTTTTATTAGCTGCTACTTGGTTGAATATGACCCAACCCTGCTAGGGTTCTATCAGATTCTTGATCAACAATATTATTAATCAAGAAGCAAACCAGGACACTTGATATATTAGAGATAATATGGCAGGAGTCACACCAAATGCATAAAAGGTTAAGATATCATCCCACGATAATTGTTGCATCTACCTTACTGCATCAGTATCCTAAAATCAGTCATATATTTACAGCCATATACCCATATTACATGACCCTACTTAAAACACATCTAAACACAAAGTTTGCAATCCCCTTTGCCATCTCAAAGAACTTAGAACCAAAGATGTGGCAGCAAACTCAAGTCCTAAGTTGAAAGGGGAATGAGAAAGAATAATGTGAAACCAACAAAAACAGGATTTCCGATTTCGTTCACACATACATATATATGTTTGTTTAATTTTTATCTACACCCACCCAACTTACAGCTGCAATGATCCATCCTTCAGCAACTTTGAGCTGAGGCTACTGAACCGCTCTCTCGAGTACTGCCTTGACGCCTTCCTCCAGTCCGTACCTGCCTTCATCATTGCCGCAAATTCCTCATAACTTATCCTTCCATCCTGTGACAAAAAGCCCCCACAACAGAAAGATATTAGATTCTTGCTCAACAATTTTGATTGTTTAAGTTCCTACAGAAGTTGCTGAGATCCATAAAGGAGCAGTAATAATATATGGTAGCTTAGCTTCCTTATACATTATTTTCATTTTCCAATTGTCTATTTAACAAAAAGAAGAATTCTTGCACTGCATATGAGAGTTAGGAAGCAAAAAAGCATGCACATGTAAAGAAAAGGTTGTAGGGGTGTTAGCGAAGGCAATATGGTTACTGACCTTGTCTGTGTCTACATCATGAATGATAGCATTAATGACTTCTTCATGATTTGTACCTAAGTCATTGACCAAGGAGTCCCTGAGCTCGTCAATTTCTATGTATCCACTCTTGTTCTGATCAAAGTATGAAAAGGCATTGTGTAGGTGTTCATCATTTCCGATCTTTCGTAAGTGAATTGAAACAGCAACAAATTCTCCATAGTCCAGGGTGCCAGTTCCATCAACATCAGCCTGTGTCAGCAACAATATATAATTAGTCTAGCAGTTTTTGAAACAATATTTTCATTGTAAACATGTGGGGATAAATTATGACACTATTTTTTAACAATTTGTGCAGCCATCTCTCTCCCTTTTACTTTTTCGGAAGTTCTATTATTGTGGATCATAAATTGCAAGAATAGTAATCAAGGCTTCTGTCTTTGCTTTCAAGCATACATGCAAGGGTTTGACAAGACCACAAGTCGGATACAGCCTGTCGAAAAACAACTAAGACACTCGGTGAAGTACTCACTGCTTCCATTAATATCTGGACATCTGCATCAGGAATCTGGTGACCAAGCTTACGCAAACCAAATTTCAGTTCCTCGAAAGTTATTTTTCCATTTTTGTTTATATCCATCTTCTCAAACATATCCTTAATGTCTGCAACTTCCTCGACAGATAAATATTCGGCCACCACCTGCAATGATTAGTCTGCATGTGTCAGTGGCTGAATTCTGTTTGATCAAGAACACTGTTGAAGTAACATAGCCAGAGGTCAGGTATCAAGAAAATTCTTAGTCATGCATAGTATTGGGAATCAAATGTGAATGTTCTTTGTGTTAACTGGACATTAAATCAATACATCAATGAATTTTCTTAGCTCTTACCCTTAGTGCTTTCTTTTTAAATTTGTTCATCACAGAAAACTGCTGGAGTCTTGCACGGACAGTTTCACCTAGATTTACGTTAGGAGCCTTCGTGGCATTCTGCAGCCATGAATGATCTGCAATGTTGAGGTATATCTTAAAGATGCAGTACATGCTATGAACACTAGATCATTTAAAGAAAGTAGACATACAGATATGAGTTACAAGTTGAGGGTTACTTTTGTAGAGCATACATGGCAGTGCAAAAACCCAACGGAAAGGTAGTATCTAATAAATGTCCAAGGGTGCTAAATTTTTGCAAAGAATGAATAGTAAATGGCTCCTTGACTTGTTGGGCACATTGAGCAAGTCAAGAATAGTTCACTTTCAGCCAGTGATTGTTGACAAATTACTAGAATGAACTTCAGTAAATGTAATATCACAAAACTACAATAATGTAAACGGATTAAATGAGAAGGTAAGTGAAATGGATATGGAGTTAAAAATTACCAATCACTTGCTGAGCTGTAAACCTCTGCTTGGGATCTGGATCAAGCATATGCCTGACAAGATCTTTAGCACTATCAGAAACTTTTGGCCATGGTTCTCTTTTAAAATCTATGACAGAACGAAGAATTGCCTGTGCCACACCTTGTTCAGATTCTGCACTTGCATAAATAGTTAGATCACTACCAGATGTTGAGAAGCAAAATAGATGTGCACACCTAAAACTCTCATAAAATTCCCTAATAGTTATCATCCTTCTATGGAAGAAAATTTACCTGCCCAAAATGGGGGTACACCACAAAGCAGGATGTAAAGAATCACTCCTGCACTCCAGACATCAACTTCTGGGCCATAATTTCTCTTTAAAACTTCTGGTGCCATGTAATAAGGACTGCCAACAATTTCAGTGAAGCAGTCACCTTGTAAAAGAGAAAAGAAGACAATCACAAATTGATATATAGACTAGGCTGATTGAATTTCCTTAAGGGATGATTGTAACTAGCAAGCGGAACAAAAACATTGAAATTCAGGATTCATGAGCATCTTTCTTTAAGTTTTAATGCTTGAAGGTAAAATGTAAGTAAAAGACAATATAACACCAAATAGGTATCCCTTCCAGCAATTTACCAGGTCTGAAGAACACAGACAACCCGAAATCGATGGCCTTCAACGGGGCATTTTCCTTTTTGTTCCCAAACAAGAAGTTCTCAGGTTTGAGATCCCGGTGCATGACACCATGTTTGTGACACACCTGACCATGACATAAAGCAAAGTAAACCTTTACTCAGTAACTTCTTAACTAATGTCAAAATTACCAGTGTTATCCGTATGAACACTCTAGAAGAATATGGGCAGAAAATTATAATCCTGAACCAGAAAGAAATACTGAAATTGCAACACAAAATCATACAGAGATCAAGCTACCAGTGGTTCAAAATATTTCCTCATTCAAGGAAGGGCTCCATCTAGATAAAATGGAAGGAAAGACCACATTTAAATTGAGGTGAATGGATGCTACACTGATTATCAATATTCTTTCAAAGCAAGCTGATCCTCCATGGAAATTGTTAAACCTTGCTAGAGATGTTGGTCCTTGTTGTAGCCTTTTACTAGAGTAAACCTCTTTCTTGGAACCTCTTACTAGAGCTTAGACTCCATCATATCTACCAATGGTTGGCCAAACTTGCAAGGTCATCTAGATTTTCTCATTTGAGCCAGACTTTAGTTTCCCTTTTATGTGCTGATTCTATAAGCACAGATTTTTAGGATGATAATATAATTTTTCTTTTTTCATTGTTGTGAAAGCAGAATAAGAAATTTAGATATATGAGAAGAAGATAAAATTTCAAAAAACTGAAAATTTGTAGTCATCTACCAACAACTAATTGGAACACATTCAGAATTAATATAACCTCTGCAAGCATTGGAAGAATATACAAGGAATCAGTACCTTCAACTTCCGAAAATGTTAAATAAAAAGAGCAATTTCAGAAAGGTTAAATTTCAGTAATTCTACAAAACAACACACCACTTCATGAATCATTAGGTAGGAAACATGAGTAGTTGTACAGAAGATTCAAGTAAAAGAGCACATCATAGCGCAAAATTTAAAGCAAATCTTAAGAAGGATGTAGAGATCAGACCTGAATGACTTCTATGATGGTGCGTGTGACGGCAGCCGCTGCCCGTTCGGTGTAATGCCCCCTAGCGACGATGCGGTCGAAGAGCTCCCCTCCTTCGCAGAGCTCCATCACGAGGTGGACGGCGCCGTCGTCTTCGTAGGTGTCCTTGAGATTTACGATGTTGGAGTGAGCGGGCAAGTGCCTCATGATCTCCACCTCCCTGCGCACGTCCTCGATGTCCACTGCCGTGCGCAGCTTCTTCTTGGAGATGGACTTGCAGGCAAGGTGCTCCCCCGTGGCCTTGTCGGTGCAGAGGTAGGTGACGCCGAACTCGCCGCGCCCAAGCACCTGCCCCACCTCGTACCGGCTGCCGATGTCGCGGCCGGTAGGATTCCTGAGGACGACAAGGCCGGGGGCCGGCCCGCGGTTGTAGTCGATCGAGAAGGGGTTCGGCCTCTTCTCCTTTTTCTTCCTTCTCGCCTTCTTCTTCCTCTCCGGATCAGCGGGCGCCGCACAGCAATTGCCCATCGGGATTCAGGATGTTCTGCGACCAAGATCCGATCTTTCCTTCAAGGACCTACCTAAAGAACCAGGCGCTTCTCAAAATTGCTGGATCCAACAGGGACAACAGC